>JAGDQO010000900.1:310000-851440 GCA_018342035.1 Solanum appendiculatum
TATAGATGTAATAGATAGATAGATGAGATAGATAGATTGAATAGATAGTTAGATGAGATTGATATATGAAATAGATATATAGATAGATAAGATAGATAGTTATAGATGGAATAGATAGATAGGTAGATAGATAGATAGATAGATTGAATAGATAGATAGATGAGATATATATATAGGAATAGATAGATAGATAAGATAGATAGATAGATAGATAGATTGATAGATAGATAGATAGATAAATGGATGGATGGACGGATGGATGAATGGGTGGGTGGGTAGATAGATATATAGATAGATAGATAGATGGATAGATAAATAGATATATTGATATGTAAATAGATAGATAGACAAATGGATGGGTTGATGGATAAATAGATTAATAGAAATATAGATATAGATAGATGGAATAGATAGATAGATGAGATAGATAGATAGATAGATAGATAGATAGGTAGATAGATAGATAGATAGATAGATAGATAGGTAGATAGATAGATAGATAGATAGATGGATGGATGAATGGACGGACGGACGGATGGAAAGATGGACAGATGGATGGATCGATCGATAGATAGATATATGGATACATAGAGAGATAGATTAGATAGATAGATAGATAGATAGATATAGATAGATGGAATAGATAGATCCATGAGATAGATAGATAGAATAGATAGATGGATAGTTGAATGGAAGGATGGATTGATGGATGGATGGATAGACGGACGAACAGACGGATGGATTGATTGATGAATGGATAGACGGATGGATAGACGAACGGACAGATTGACGGATGGTAGGATAAATGGATAGGTAGACAGATAGGTAGACAGAAAGATAGATAGATGGATGTATAGATACATAGATAGATACATAGATACATAGATAAATATAGATTCAATAAATAGATAGACAAGATAGATAGATAGATGAGATAGATAGACGGAATTGATTGATAGATAGATTTATGGATGGATGGATGGATGAACGGATAGATAGATAGATAAATAGATAGATAAACAGATGGATGGATAGATAGATTGATAGATAGATAGATAGATAGATAAATAGATATAGATAGAAGAAATAGATGGATAGATGAGATAGATTGACGAAAAAGATAGATAGATAGAATAGATAGATGAGATAGATAGATAAAATAGATAGATAGATATATAGATTGATGGATGGATGGATGGATTGGTGGATGGATGAATTGATGGACGGACGGATGGATGAACGGATGAATGGATGGATAGATAGATAGATTGTTTGATGGATGGATGGATAGATGGATGGATGAATGGATATATAGATAGATAGATAGATAGATAGATAGATAGATAGATAGATAGATAGATAGATAGATACACAGACAGACAGATAGATAGATACATAAATCGATAGAAAGACAGAAAGATAGAGAGACAGACAAATAGAAAAAGAGATAGATAGATAGATAGATAGATAGATAGATAGATAGATGAGATAGATGGATAGATAGATATAGATAGATGGAATAGATAGATAGATAGATGAATAGATAGACAGATAGATAAGATAGACAGATAGATGGATAGACAGATAGATAGAGATAGATAGATAGATAGATAGATAGATCGATTGATGGATGGATAGATAGATAGATAGATAGTAGATAGATAAATAGATAGATTGAGAGATGGATGGATAGATGGTTAGATAGATAAATAGATAGATAGATAGATAGATAGATAGATAGATTGATTGATTGATTGATTGATTGATAGATAGATAGATAGATAGATAGATAGATAGATAGATAGATTGATAGATAATATATGAGATAGATAGATATATAGATAGACAGATAGATAGATAGGTGGATGGATGGATGGACAGATGGATGGATTGATGGATGGATGGACCGATAGATGGATAGATTAGATAGATGGATAGATAGATAGGTATATAGTTAGATAGATAGATAGATATAGATAGATAGATGGAATAGACAGATAGATGAGATAGGTAGATGGAAAAGACAGATAGAATAGATAGATACATGAAATAGATAGATGGAATAGATAGAGGGATATTTGAATGGATGGAGGAATTGGTAGACGGACGGACAGGCTGATGGATCGATGGATGTATGGATGGATGGATAGAATGACGGACATATGAACGGACAGATGGATAGAAGGATAGATAGTTTGATAGATAGATAGATAGATGGATGGATAGATAGAAAGATAGATAAATAGATAGATATATAGATAGAAACATAGATAAATATAGATGGAATAGATAGATAGATGAGATAGATAGATGGATTAGATAGATAGATGGATGGATGGAAGGATGGATGGATTGATAGATCGATAGATAAATAGATAGACAAACAGATGGATGGATGGATAGATAAATAGTTATAGATGTAATAGATAGATTGAATAGATAGATAGATGAGATTGATCTATGAAATAGATATGTAGATATATAATATAGATAGTTAGAGATGGAATAGATAGATAGATAGATAGATTGAATAGATGGATAGATGAGATTGATATATGGAATAGATAAATAGATAAGATAGATAGGTGGAATACATAGATAGATAGAAAGAATGATAGATAGATAGATAGATAGTTAGATAGATAAATGGATGGATGAATCCTACTTGGAAGTGGGAAGATGTGAATATGGATTTCGTAGTAGGTTTTCCTCGCACAGGGTGACATATGATTCGATTTGGGTCGTGATTGATAGAATAACCAAGTCAGCCCATTTCATTCCCGTCAAAACTTCTTACTCGGCGGAGGATTATGCTAAGTCGTACATGAGAGAGATGGTTAGGCTGCATGGAATGTCTTTATCCATTATCTCCGATCGAGGTGCTCAGTTTACTTCTACATTTTGGAAGTTATTCTAAAAAGGTCGTGGTACTTGTGTTAAGCTTAGCACGGCCTTTCATCCCCAAACCGATGGGCAAGCAGAGAGTACTATTCAGACTTTAAAAGATATGTTGAGAGCTTGTGTTATTGAGTTCAAGGGTACTTGGGATGACCATTTGCCTTTGATCGAGTTTGCTTATAATAATAGCTACCATTCTAGTATTGGTATGGCTCTATTTGAGGCTCTCTATGGTAGGAGGTGTAGATCTCCCATAGGTTGGTTTGAAATTGGGGAAGTTGCTTTGATAGGCCCCGAGTTAGTGCATGAGGCTATGGAGAAAGTTTGGCTTATTAGAGAAAGGCTGAAAATGGCTCAAAGTCGACAAAAGTCTTATGCCGATGTTAGAAGAAGAGAATTAGAATTTGATGTTGATGATTGGGTTTACTTGAAAGTTTCACCTATGAAGGGTGTAATGAGATTTGGGGAGAAAGGGAAGCTTATTCCCCGCTTTGTAGGCCCCTATCAGATTTTGAGACGTGTTGGTAAGATTGCCTATGGGCTTGATTTGCCTAATGAGTTGGCATCGGTGCATCCCGTTTTCCATGTCTCATTGTTGAAAAAGTGTGTTGGCGATCCGACCTCTATAGTTCCAATAGAGACTCTTGGCATAAAGGTTAGTCTTTCCTATGAAGAGGTTTCGGTTGAGATTTTAGACCGACAAGTCTGAAAGTTGAGAAATAAAGATGATGCTTCCGTGAAAGTTCTATGGAGGAATCAAATAGTTGAGGGTGCTACTTGGGAGGCCGAGACCGATATGATGTCCTGCTATCCTCATTTTTTTCCATCCGATCCTCCTCTAGCTTGACGCACCTAGTTCCTCATTGTTCATTCTTTTGGTCTCATGTGTCATAGTTGATTTCCATGATTTCTTGATTTTTTTGCATGTTCATGAAGAGTCTAATATGATATATGTGCATTGAGTATGAGTTGCATAAAGTCTTCTTGAATTTAGTGTTGAACATGCTTTAGCTTGGAGTTGATGTTTCCTTCTCGAATATGCACATTTATATGCTTGCATGTTAGGTTGGGTTTTTAGTACGAGTCTATCACCCTTCTCATGATGTCCAGGTTCTCATTCGAGGACGAATGTCCCCAAGGGGGAGATATTGTAATACCCCATCTTTCCAAGGAATGAAGATGCAGAATTTACATGTAGGGACTGACCTACAGAGGACACTTACGGGCCGTAGTCAGGTTGACGGTCCGTAGGAAGTAAACGTAGATGTTCCCTAGACTTGGTTAAATTCTTGAACCTCAGGCTGTGATCTACGGTTAAGGTGTACGGTCCGTAGATGGACCTACCAACCATAGATTGAAGCCGTCATTGCAGGGTCCGCAGATACCAACTCTCTTAATCTTTTGACGGTTCAACAGGACGGTCCGTCAATGGATGTACGGACCGTAGGTCCTGATCGTAGATGGGCCCCGGTAGTTTTAAATTAAGGGCTTTTTGGTCTTTTCCCTGGTTAATTCCCTAATTAACTAAGTCGGTTTTACCCTTAATGAAGGTCCTATCACTTCATTCTAACTCATTCCCTAAATTCACCTCTCAAATATTTCTCTCTCTAAAAGAAATCCTCTCTAGCTCAAGGAAGAAGAAAAAGCTAAGTCCTCCATTGGAGATCACCCAATTTCCTCCAATTTCAAGTGGGCTTTGCTAAGGTATGATGGTATTGACCAATGGAGTTGCTTCCTCCATTGGTCCCTCCCTTTTCTTCATGAATTTCAACGATCAATTCCCTTCAAGTAAGCTAGGGTTTGATCAATTGTTATGGGTTCTTCAAGTATGAGTTCAATTACTGATTTAATGCTTTGTAGTGAACGATCTAGCATGGGTAAAGTAATTTAGTGCACGATCTAGCGTGAATTTCATGATTATTGTAAATATTTCATGAACCCCTATGATCCCAAGTAAATTCTCCCCAATTTGATAATTTATGCATTGATTGTTGGGTTGAGATATGAATTGATGAAATTGAGAGATCATCTATGAAATTGAGCATGAATTGGGGTTAAGTGCATGAATTTAGCATGTTCAAGTAAAAAGCATGATTTTTCTCTTTTATGTGGGTTACTTCAAGTATTGACTAAATTGCCTTGATTATGACTTTAAAGAGCCAACTTGCATTGAATTGCATGGTTTTAAATAAAGGCAATATGAACCCATTAGCTATGCAGAAAAAGCATGATAGAATCATGAAGAAAGAGGCTTATAGAATCAAGCATGTTTTATGTGAAATCTATGATATGTTGATGTAGAGTTTTGAAAGGGTTTTCTCATATAATGCTCAACCTGAGCTTGTGAAAGGTTTTCTCACATGTAAAGGATTCATAACTTGTTAAAAAGGTTTGCTTAACTAAAATTGAATCAAGAACTTAAAGAAGCTATTCTAGGGGTGTAAGCTTGGACAAGTCCATGAAAGAAGAAACACTCAATGAAGTAAGCTTGGACTAGTCCATGGTATGTGAAGTCCTGTTTATCTTGGATTGGCAACCCCAGTTGTGCCTTTCCATGGATATCAATATTTATGATTGTATAGTGGGAATTATTCATAGAACCGAGTGGACGGGTGACAAGTCCCCACATGTCCTATGACTATGTGACCCCATAGGTGGTCTTTAACAGGCCCATATTATATCACCTTAGCTAGTGGATCTACGTAGGCTATGGTTCAGGATTCTACCTTGGCAAGTAGAATGGCCCTTTTTCGGTATAGGGCAGACACCGGATTCCATGTTGAGTTATTCCATGGCCTACAGATTGGTTTAAGGCTTTTCCCACACTTCAGCTTGCACAATGGTGCATGGGTTACTGAAAGTAAAGTAAGAAAAGAAGAGTAAAAGAAAGATGATTTAGCTTGCTTTGGCCATGGTTTATGTTTTATGCTATTTGCTTATATGCCTTATCATGTTTAGCTTGGCCAATTGCATGTCATGCTTATATCTCAGTTTCTAGCATGTTTTATGAGTTTATATGCATGGCTATCATACTTAGTACTTTATTGTTCTAACGCATACTCTTGCCTGCATCAACTTCTTTGGTGTAGGGAGTGGCAGTTCTCCTACTCGTGGCTAGAGCATTGACTTAGAGTTGACAAGAAGACTTGGTGAGTCCTCATCCATCTGAGGATATAGCCTTGTTGGATTTTACTTTGATGTCTTTCCTTATGTTGGATATTGTATTGAGCTGCGTCCCTATCACTTTTATTCGTATTCTATGATATTAGAAGGTTTTGAGACATGAGATGTAGACTTCAGCTGTTTTGATTAAAGCTTTGATATAAAATGCTCTTTTGAACTCTTGCTTCTCTATTATCTCGTATGTTATGTATGCTAAGGGCTTGTATGAGGCCTCTCGGGGTCTTGTACGCCGTGTTATATCTAGGGGCTACCCTGGGTCGTGACACTATCTCCTTCGAATATTCGCAATTTCCTGGGCTTGGCCGGATACTATAGGAGGTTTGTGGAAGGGTTTTCTTCTATTGCCTCTCCATTGACATCTTTGACTCAAAAGAAGGCTAAGTTTGTATGGTCGGAAGCTTGTGAAAAGAGTTTTCAAGTGTTGAAAGATAGGCTAACTTTCTCTCCAATATTGACATTGCTAGAATGTTCCGATGGCTCCGTGGTTTATTGTGATGCTTCAAGGGTTGGCTTAGGTTGTGTTCTTATGCAACATGGTAAGGTGATTGCTTATGCTTCACGGCAACTTAAAATTCATGAAAAGAATTACCCTACCCATGATTTTGAACTCGTGGCGGTTGTCTTTACTCTAAAGATTTGGAGGCACTATTTGTATGATGTACATGTTGATGTATTTACCGACCACAAGAGTTTGCAATACGTGTTCAAGCAGAAGGATCTAAATCTTCGACAACGTAGAAGGCTAGAGCTCTTAAAGGACTATGACATGAGTGTCCTCTATCATCCAGGCAAAGCTAATGTAGTGGCCTATGCCTTGAGTCGATTGTCGATGAATAGTGTTGAACATATAGAAGATGATAAGAAAGAATTGGTTCGGGATGTTCATAGGCTAGCTTAGCTGGGTGTTCGATTGGTTGACTCTAGTAAGGGAGGTGTGATTGTCCAAAATGGGTCGGAATCGTCCTTTGTGGTGGATGTTAAGGCTAAGCAAGCACTCGATCCAATTTTAATTAAGTTGAAAGAGGCGGTTCTAAAGAAGGGCAATGAAGCTATCTCCCAAGGGTGAGATGGTGTCCTTAGATATCAAGGCCGTTTGTGTGTGCCTAATGTGGATGGCCTAAGAGAGCAAATTCTAGAAGAAGCCCATAGTTCTCGATACTCTATTCATCCGGGAGACACCAAGATGTACCGCAATTTGCGGGAAATCTATTGGTGGAATGGAATGGAGAAAGATATTGCGGAATTTGTGGCAAGGTGCCTAAATTGTCAACAAGTTAAGGTTGAACATCAAAGGCCGAGAGGCTTGTCCCAAGATATAGCTATTTCTACTTTGAAGTGGGAAGATATTAATATGGACTTCATAGTGGGTTTACCCCGTACTCCCCGGCAACATGATTCTATATGGGTTATAGTAGACCGTATGACGAAATCAGCTCACTTCATTCCCGTCAAGGTGTCCTTTTCGGCGGAAGATTATGCTAAGTTGTACATTAGGGAGATGTTTACGTTGCATGGGGTGCCCCTGTCCATTATCTCCGATAGAGGTACCCAATTCACTTCTTAATTTTGGAAGTCTTTCCAAAAGGGTCTTGGTACCAAGGTTAAGCTTAGCACGTCTTTTCATTCCCAAATCGATGGGCAAGCGGATCGTACTATCCAAACCTTAGAGGATATGTTAAGAGCTTGTGTGAATGATTTCAAGGGTAATTGGGATGATCATTTGCCTTTGATTGAGTTTGCCTACAATAATAGTTACCATGCAAGTATTGGTATGGCTCCATTTGAGGCTCTTTATGGTAGGAGATGTAGGTCTCCTATAGGATGGTTTGAGGTGGGTGAAGTTGCTTTGATGGGTCCCAAATTAGTGCATGATGCTATGGAGAAGGTTCGACTTATTAGAGAAAGGTTGAAAATGGCTCAGAGTCGACAAAAGTCCTATGCCGATGTTAGAAGAAGGGATCTAGAGTTTGAGGTTGATGATTGGGTCTATTTGAAAATTTATCCCATGAAGGATGTCAAGAGGTTTGGTAAGAAAGGAAAGCTTAGTCCCCGGTATGTAGGCCCATATAAGATTTTGAAACGCATTGGCAAGGTTGCTTATGAGCTTAAGTTGCCTAATGAGTTAGCATCAGTTCATCCGATTTTCCATGTGTCTCTTTTGAAGAAGTGTGTTGGAGATCCGACATCCTTAGTGCCTTTAGAAAATCTTTGCATCAAAGAGAGTTTATCTTATGAAGAGGTTCCAATTGAGATTCTAGACCGACAAGTCCAGAAGTTAAGAAACAAAAAAGCTGCTTCCGTTAAGGTATTTTGGAGGAATCAATTGGTTGAGGGTGCTACGTGTGAGGCCGTTATGATGTCCCATTATCCTCGTCTTTTTCCTTCTGAGTCTTCCCTAACTTGAGGTATTTAGCTCCTCATGGTCTATTTTTAGGATTCATGCGTCTTAGTCATTCTCATGTTTCCTTACTCATGCATTCATTAAGTGTTTGTGGCTTGACATTTTGTGACGAAGCATGATGTAGCTTGGAGTTGATTTTCCCCCTCAAATATGTGCATTATGTAGTTGCATTCATGATTGGAATCATAGAATTGTTGTTTCCCCTACTCTTTTTGTTGTTAGCTGATTTCCATTCGGGGACGAATGTTCCTAATGGGGAGATATTGTAACACCACAGTTTTCGAAAGAGATTTTTTTCCAATTTTGGGGTCAGAGTAACTCTCTACGGACGCAGTCCACGGGTCGTAGACCAGCTGACGGACCATAGAATTCATCGGTAGAAAGAGGGTAAATTGTTTTGAAAATCAGGTCTCTGAAGTCGATTCTACGGACTAGCAGGACGGACCGTAGTTCTTTCCAAGAACCGTAGAAAGATCCCGTCAATTTCTCTAGACTTAGTAAAATTCTTAAGCCCTAAGTTCAGATCTACGGTTGCCATTTACAGCCCGTCGATTGACCCACGAGCCGTACATGGTGACCCGTCGTTGGGGGTCCAAGTTGGGAAACTCTCTGAATCTATCTACGGAAGAACAGGACTGTCCGTAGGTTGACTTACGGACCGTAAGTCCAACCGTAGATAGGGTCAGATAGTTATTTTTCCAAGGGTTTTTATGTCTTTTTCCAATTCTTTTAAGTCTTTTTAATTACCACTTTGCCCCTAAATTGACCCACTATATAAGTCTTTTATCCCAAATTTCCCTTCATTATTCTCATTCTCAAATTCCCCAACTTCCCAAATATTTCTCTCTCTGGAAAAGTTCTCTCTATTCTCAAGGAAGAACAAGGGCTAGGATCCTCCATTGAAGGTCATCAATTCTTAGCAATTTCTTGTGGGCTTTGTTGAGGTATGTTAGCATTCACCATTTGGAGCCCTTTCCTCCAATGGGTCCCTAGTTTTCTTCAATTTTCAAGATTCAATTTCCCCAAATTGAGTTAGGGTTTTGATCAATTCTCATGGGTTCTTCAATTAAGATTCCAATTGTTGATTTTATGATTACTAGTGCACGATCTAGCGTGATAAAGCAACTTAGTGCATGATTTAGAGTGATTTATATGATTTGATGTAGAAATTGTATGAACCCATGCATGAGCCATGATTCCTAATTATGAATTCATGAAGAAGTATGATCCATGCATTTATGAACTTATGAAATTGATGAAAATATGCATGATTCTAGTCTATTGCATGATTCTAAGGTGAATTGACATGTACCTATACTAGGTCATTATTTATGTACATATGAATAGCTTGCATAAGAGATGCATGTATATGAACAGCTTGCATAAGAGGTGCATGTTTCATGAGAATTATGCTTATTATTGCTAAGGTGCATATATATACGGGCATCCATGAGTTGTGAAAAGGTTTTCTTCACAATAAGCAAAGAATATGAATGTGAAAGGTTTTCTCACATAAATTAGGGTTCATATGGTTGAAAGGATTTCTCACTTATGAATCAATTAAGAGTTATTCTAATGACTTAAGCTTGGGCAAGCCCATGGTCGTTGAAATGTCTTGATATGATCTTAGCTTGGATTTGGTAACCCTAAATGTACCTCTTCCGTGGTTAAAATATGAATATTCTTAATTGACTATTCCTTGGGATTTTACTTAGCACCGAGCAGCCTTTTGGGATGAAGGTTTGCGTTTAGCGTCCGTGGAACTTTAATAGAAATCCCTAAGTCCCATAACTACGTGCCTCGTAGGTTTTGTCTCAGATAGACACATAGCTAGTGGATTCACAAAAGCTACAGATTTATGGTCCTTACCTTGGCAAGTAGGACACCCCTTCTAGTGGTGTGGGGTAGACATCACTCCCCTTTTCGGTGTGGGACAGACACTGGATTCCATGTTATAACTCACATGGTCTATGTCGGTTAAACGTAAAAATCCCATAATAATGAACTAGGGTACTAGAAGTATCTCACAAGGCTTATGATATGACTAGCTTGCATTGACCATGTTATGCATTGAGTTTCTTACCCTATTGTCACATGATTTAGTTGGGTCATTGCATGTTCATGATGATTTCTCACTAGCATGATTTCCTACATGAAAGCATCTCATTGGCATGATTTATGTGATTATATGCATTTGCTTCATACTTAGTACATTCCACGTACTAATGCATACTTGTGCCTACATTCTCTTATAATGTCGGGTCATACAGTCATCTTTTGCATTCTCGTGGTTAGTTGCTTTTAGTGTTTGAGCTATCAGCGTTGGTGAGTCCTCATGCATCGAAGACTAGGAGACTTTATCGCTTTTTCTTTACTTTCAGTTTCAGAGTTGTATATTATGTACGAGTTACGTCCCGATCATTCTATTGTATTAGATGGCTTTTGAGACATAGTCAAGACTTCCGCTTGCAAACTCTTTACTTTTATGAGATTGTCTATTTCTTTCCTCATTATTGCCTTTACCTTATGTATATGTATGCTAAGTGGTTTGTGTGGGGTCCCTCGGGGTCCTATACGCCATGTCACACCTAGGGGGTACTTTGGGTCGTGACAGTGTGTCAAATAAATTGTAATAAAAAGAGTATGAAAAATTATACTTTGTCCTTTACGCCACCAATGCCTCATTGTTTTCATTAAGATTAAGGCGTCTGAATCTAAATGCACGTCTGAATGATTAAGATGTTTTCTCTAGATCTAAACAATGAATGATAAAGATTGTTCGTATTTTAGCATCTGAATGCATATAATTCATCATTATATAAGCATAATAAATATATAAACCAAATAAAATTATATTTGGGTGTTTATATTAATAAAATATTTAAGAAAATTAATTTAAACAAAAAAATTATTATGTGATAAAAATTTAATATTTTAAAGAAATAATTTCAGTTTGATAAAACATTTTAACTATTGGACTGCAAATAAAAATTTATATTATTAAAGAATTATTGTAAAAAAATATAATCATAATATTAGTCTATAAAAAAGTTATCAAACCAAACAATAAAATAAGCCATTTCAATTTAAATACACAAATATAAAAATGTCCAAGTAACAACAAGAAAAACATATACCTAAGTTTTTCTAGAGCAAGCTAGTCAGCCAACAATTCCTTGTCTACCTGAACAATAAACTTGAACTAGTAAAAGTGTCAAAGTTATTGATGAGCCTAATAGAGAAAAAAAGAATATCAAAAAACATAGGGCAAGAGTGAAAAAAAATAAAAGTGGGGCATGTCCCTCTAAAATGTGTATTCTAACCCATTGATGAAAATATTACTAATTTGCTTGATCTTTTTGTTTATTCATTACATATTTTAGTGATATGTATTGGAGGTAAAAAAATATCCAATCTGACTAATGCAATCTAACAAAACTAAACCTTGGGTTTTTTGTTATAATTCTCTAAGCTTTTTGTTTGGTCTGTATTAAATTCTATCTTCATCTCAACTTATTATCTTTTATATTACCACTATCTTTTCTATAATCGTATTTATTTATAGAGAATTTATGGAACTTTTTTTTAATATTTATGAAACTTTTTAATAGGGTTCTTAACTAATTTATATTTTCTTTTAGAATAGATTAGGAATAATCAAAAGAATAAAAGTGAAACTTGCCTTTAATTTTTGTTCTTAGGGTGTACCATATCTAACATGCCATCAACCATCATGTGCCAACAAAATAAAGGAATTGAAAGGAAAAGAATTTTATTTTGTAGAATTTTATTCCATAAAATTAGCACAAACTTTGTATTATCGAATAAGCACACACGAGACTACTAATTTTATAAACAAAATTTAAAATTATAAGCAAAATTTCAGAGTTCTTGAGAAGCAAACAGTAATACCAAAAATATTTTGAATATACAAATTAATTAACAAAGTTCTTATAAAAAGTTTTAAAAACTTACCTGCTCAAGAGGAAAAAAATTCAACACCCGTTTGAAAGAGAGAAGACAAATGATGACAATGGAAAGAGAGAGGGCAAGAGAGAGAAAATAACGATGTTTGAGCTTTACGGGAAAATAAATTAGCATTTTAAAAAGAGGACGAATAGAAACAAGACTGTCTCATAGATCTAACCGAATCAAATGCTTTTAGACCCATTAAGAGATTTTTAAAAAAATGCACTTAATGGCCTAATGTTTGAACCATTCAAATTCAAACCTCCATTAAATGAAAATAAATGAGGCTTAAGTATTTATTTTAATTTTTTCGCTTATAATACAGCTAATAGGAAAATTTGGGGCCTAAGACAGCTGCTTCAACAACTTTATCTTTCGATCGATGCTGCATAAATCTTAAGTAAAATGTCAAATTATAGCCAAAACCCGTTATACACAATCAAAATGAGCATCTACAAAAAAATGAAGTTCAATAAATAAAGTAACATAGAAGAACATTACATAAGGATGATATTCAACACAACTGTAACACCTCAGAAGTCCCTAAGTCCATATCAGACCTCAAAAGTTTAGAAAAACTGAAGTCTGAAGAATTTGGATTTTTACGGACTCCATCCATGGGTCGTGAATGGAACCACGATCCATAGGTATGGATCTGTAGATGAGACTTAAGAAACTTGGAAATCCAGCTTGAACAAGACGAGCAAGGCTTACGGGTCGTAGACTCTTTTACGGATCGTAGATGGTTTCGTAGCCCTAAGTCTTGAAACTCAAAAATTCCTAAATCTTTACAGGCACCTTCTTATGGATCATAGATTGATCTACAGACCATAGATGGGTATCAACCTTCAGAGACCTTTATTCCAGCTTGTTCTACGGACTGACAGTATGGGTCGTAGTTTGGTTTACAGACTGTAGATAGGTCTTATAGACCAAAGTTCAGAAAATTAGTATTTCAACCTGTCTTGTTGTCAATCATTTTGAAGACTTCTCCTCTTTCGAATGGTGACAAAAGGATATGAGATGAGGCATTCAAAGTTATTCACGCATGTTAGAAAGGTTGAGCTAGATAGGACGTGGAGAAGTTGATCTATCAACGTGGAGGACCTGACATCTAGTAGAGCCACGTCAAGAAATTGGAGAATCTCTAGAAGGTATGTCTATATGTTAGAATGGAGTTCTATCTTAAAGGAAATGCAATCAGCAAATGTCTGAACAACCATTATCATTGTTTAGCATGGCATAAATTCAATTGTTTTACTATTGATATGCTGGTGTATGGATTCATTTGTCTCGAATATGCATTAGGTTTTTGATGTATGAGATACATTACATCTTCTTTTTTTCTTCCGAAAAAGGCATTCTAATCAATTATTAATCAAAGGAATGTTTAGTAGATCATGAATTAAAGATGGGGGTTCTAGTTTCCACTCAATAGCATTAGACATAGAACCCAAAACCCGAGCTAGCTAATGGGCACATTTGTTCGCTGGTCTTTTAACAAAAGACGAGGAAATAGAAGTAAAGCCACACATGAGTGCTATACAATCTCTAATAATAATACAAAAAAAAAAACTAAAAGAGTTGTTGTAAGTTTTTTCCAATGCCTGTTTAACCAAAAAACTTTCAATCTCCACAGTAATTGTTATTGATGAAAAGTGTTCCTTTAGCGGGCTTCATGCTTCTCGAACACCCAAAGCCTCAACCATAAGGGAGTCATGAGGTGTATCTAATCAACTAGAGTGACCTCTCATGAAGTTTCCATGAGAATCACGGACTAGCATGTCGGATTCTGCTCCTCCCAGAGTAGTGTCAAATGAAGCATCAATGTTTCACTTAAGGATATTCTCATTAGGAGGAAACCATCTAATTGGACCAAACCCTAACTCAGGACTCCGACTCGAGTCTCAACCCTGAACCAAGACTCTTAACCTGACACAAAATCTAACCCTAACTCAAGATTCGAGCCTTGAGACCTAGGAGCTAAGCCCCAACCCTCGGCCTCGGCCCATGACCTAAGACATGAGACCTAAAACTCGATCTTGAACCAAGCCTCAAGACCCTTTGACACTAACTCGAGATTCAACTAGGAACTCAAGCACTTACCCCCGAGAATGATTCAAGATCTAACTCTGACCTTAACCCTAGACCAATCCTTGAGATTCGAAACCTGAGACCTAACCTTTGGTCGGGACCAGAACCTCAAGACTCGACCTTAATCCATTGAATTTTTAGCAGTAAATCAAAATTAAAGTAAATCTTTAAAATGTGCTAGAGTTTGACAAAAGTTAGAGATCACTTTAAAAATGAGTTATGTTCGATTAGATTAAGAGGGTCAACCCAATATGAAATTATCTTGTGCTCAAGATTTTGGGCGAATTGGGTGGAGTGAGTGAGTTGCTTGGACTCTCCAAAAATGTTGCCGCACCCATGTCGGATCCTTCAAAAATACACTAGTTTTGGAGGATCCGACATGCACCTGTTGACATCTTTGAAGAGGCCGAGCAACAAAATGGGGTGGACCACCAATTTTCAGGCCATATTTGACACCCGTACCTGTAAGTGTGGACCGTAAAATGAGCCAAGTTATAATGATTATTCCTCATAAACTCTATTTTACTTCAAGGAATACTTTATTTTTTCTACTAGTAATAAGAAGTTAGGAAGTAGGTCATGGACGACATGCGTGCTTCCAGACGAGGGCAAGACAGTATTTTTATAGTTGGTTTTGTGCTTTAAATATGGTGTACTTAATTGCTTCTTGGAAATAGTTTTCTATTGTTGGACTAAAATACTAATTACTCCCTCTATTTCATATTAAATGAATTTTTAGGGTTTTTTTCATAATTCAAAATATGGAAAAGGGCTAAATATATCCCTATACTAATGGAAATGGCTTAAATATACCCCTCACTATTTTTTTGGGCTTAATATACTCCTCCCGTTATACTTTTGGGGCTAAATATACCCTTCTCGTTATACTTTGGCATATATATACCCTTATAACTAACAGAGTGACACTTGGAGGGCCAGGATTAAAAGAACTCACCTAATTATAAACTATATCCTGCGCTAAGCTTAACCCGCCCGCCTGATCAATATTATCCGACCCAAATTGCACTTCAAATGTAAAAACCCCTAGCACGTATTTATCTTCTTTGTTTAGCAAAAGTAAAAGAGGCAAACTGGAAACCTCTGCTTTGCGCAAAGATTTTTGCTTCACCATTATCAAGCATCTTGCTCTTGGAAGCTTGAGACACATCAATATTGCTCAATGAATTCTCCTGTAACATTTCATTTTTTGCTTTTCTTTTTCGCTTAGCGGGTTGTTCATAGCTTCTTTTCCCATCTTGCTGAATGGGAGAATCAGAGGGGATAAAATTTGCTTAGTCTTACGACATGTCTTTCATATAGGATAGTTGAAGATTTGGACGACATAATTGATTTCTTTAGCTGTTCGCCTCCTTTACTTTGCTAAGCAAACATGGTTCCCAGTTTGCCTCCTTGATTTTGCAAAATAGAGAAGATAAATACATGCTAGGGATTTTTATGTTTGAAGTGTAATTTGGGTCGGGTAACATTGATCGGGTGGGGCGGGTTAGCTTAGCACCATATATTGTTTAAAATTAGATGGGTTCTTGAAATCCTGGCCCTCCACGTGTCACTTTGTTTGCTACAAGGGTATATATGTGCCAAAGTATAATGAGAGGGGTATATTTAGCCAAAAAAAATAACGAGGGGTATATCTAAACCATTTCCAATAGTAAAGGGGTATATTTGACCCTTTTTCGTTAAAAATAAGTGAATTGTTCTAAGTTCAAGATAAATATTTGAATTTTTTCCCATTTTTCCCCTTCATTTAAATTATTAGTTGATAAGCTTAAGTGTCACCACCCAAACCCATCGGGCTATGCGAGAACCTACTCTAACACCGAGATAGTAGAACCTTTACCACCCAAATTGAAAATGGGCAACGTGGAAATTAATAAAACATAAGAAAACTCTTTAATAATTGAAATAGTCATGAAAACTCAAGATTAAAGATCATCTTTTTACAATTAGCCGAAAAACCCTCCAAAGGAACTAGTTTAAACAGGTACAAGAGCTACTAAAAGATACAATGTTCAAAAGAAAATACGACACAACTACCACGATAAGGAAAGATGAGTTGAAGCTGTCAGAGATCATCATCGTCTTCACCTATAAAACATCACTAAATCCTGCAACCAGACTATGTCAAGTGGCATAGCAAGAGTAGTATTAGTACAAACAACACGTACTAATAGGCATCATCATCATCAGTCAACCCGAACCCACCACATAATATCATGCAAATAATCAAAGAAACATGCAACTTGAATATAAAATTAGGGCTCCGATCAGTCACTCACTCTTCAAAAAAGAAAAAGAAAAATAAAAATAAAATTAGGACTTCGATCTACCCATTCACCACTCTCACTACAAGTAGTACTACCTTGGAACTTATCGCTCTATCTCAAGTCTGCCCACCTTTTTCCGCTGCCAACTCCACTACCTAGGCCATTCCACCCTCATATCAGATCATAACCTAACCCTTCTATCACATAGATATTTCCCGAATACTATTAAGCATTAGTTACTGCAATACTTAGTTACGGTAATAGTTACTGTGTTAGAGTATCAATAGAAGACTCCCCCTATTGTTTAGGAGTATAGGTAGCAATTAGTGTCCTTAAGTTTAGTTGTAGGTTGTTCTTATCTGTTGTATTTAAAGCTTGGGTACTGAATAAATTATCTTTCGACTACTTTTCTCTATCTGATTTTATATGGTATCCGAGCCATCACAACCTCTCATGAGTCAGATCCCTTTTTTTTCTTTTCACATCTATGGCTGCTTCTGGAGAAACAACCCCTTCAATTGTTACTTTTGGCGATGTTACTGCTTCCAACATTAGTGCTTCTGTTACTTCCTCTATTTTTCATGTGGTACAATTCAATCTCGTATCTTAGTTACCTATCAAACTGCAAGGTAACCTCAATTTCTCATCTTGGAAAGCCCAACTTGTGATGCTACTCAATGGCCATCAACTCATGGGACATCTTGACGGATCAAAATTGACACCACCAATGAATGTTAACCACAATAATCTTCTGATGCCTAATCCCAGATATGAAGTCTAGTTCTCTCAAGACCAACTGATCCAACAAGCCATGATGGCATCTGTTGATCCTACTATTGCATCAACTCTTGCCACAACTCCATCCGCTCATAAAGCCTGGGAACTCCTTCACACGGCTTACGCAAATAAGAGCCACACTCACATTTTTAGCTTGAGAGACCAATTGCAAAATCTTAAGAAAGCTTCTAAATCCATTACAGAATACTTACAAGAGGTCCGCTCTCTGTGATGCGCTGAAAGTTGCTAGATCACCAGTAACAGATGATGAACTTCTTGTTAAGATTTTAAGCGGATTGGGCCCCGAGTACCATGAAATCTGTGCTGCCATAAGAGCAAGGGATTCTTCCTTGAGTTTTGAAGATTTGTTTCACAAGCTCACAGATCATGAGCTTTTTCTCAAGCACTAAGATCTTTAGAAGTCATCTTCCATAATCACAACTGTTGTTGCACAGAAGACAAACATGCCACCCTAGTCAAACAGGAACAATCGTCGCTTCAACAATCAATAATGGAAACCACCTGTGACTCAACAGTCCAGCTACAACAGTCAGCAAAACTGCAAAACTGGAGATCAAATTTGAGATAATCTATTCGCTGCCAATTATGCCAAAAATTTGGTCACACTGAAGATGTATGTCGTTCCAAATCACACAACCATTTTGAAGCAAAGGCCAACTTTGCCTCTAGTTCTTTGGTTTTTGATTTTGGTGTAACTCATCATGTCACCACTGAACCTCACAATCTTGAGGAGTATACAGGAAATGAGGGCATATCCATGGTTGACAGTAAAACCATTCCTATTACTCATACTGGTTCAACTATTATACAAGCATCTAATTCTGCTTTCCGGCTTTCTAACACTCTATGTGCTCCATCAATCAAAAAGAACTTACTTTCGGTAGCAAAGTTTTGTCAAGAAAATCAAACATCTGTTGAGTTTTTTCCTTTTACTTTTCTTGTGAAGGACCTGCATTCCCAGAAGGCGCTGGTACAAGGACGGGATAAGAATGCATTATATGAGAGGCCACATCTAGAACCCAAACTACCATTCATCAATCTCTCTTCCGCAAAATTCCCCTTTCAGCTATGGCATTGTCGCTTGGGTCATCCTTATTCAACGAGTTTAAACTTTGTTTTGAAGAAGTTTTCCTTACCTGTTGCTACTAAGGACAAATTTGAATTTTGTAATGCTTGTTCTTCTAATAAAGCACATTGTTTGCCATTCCAACCACTCACTTTATCCGGTAATCTTCCTCTTCAGATTATGTTTAGCGATTTATGGGGACCATCACCAGTTTTATCACTAGACAAAAAGTTATATTACTGTATTTTTGTTTACCAATACACCAAGTATACTTGGTTGTGTACAATCAAAAATAAAAGTGAGGTCGCATCTTTATTCCAAAAATTTCATCCTTTAGTAGAGATTTTCTTCAAAACAAAAGTTAAATCTCTTAATACGGATGGAGGGGGCGAATACACAAGTCTCCAGTCCTATCTTCAATAGAAAGACATTGAACATTTCGTTTCACCTCCCTACACGCCACAACGTGTAGCCATAGATGAATGTCGTTATCATCATATTGTTGAAACAACCAAATCCTTCTCTATGAAGCATCCCTACCACCAGAACTATGGTCTTTTTCTTGTCATCATGATGTTTATCTCATTAATCGACTGCCCACACCCATCATAAATAACGAGTCACCCTACCAAAACTTATTTGGTAAACCGCCCAACTATGCCAATCTTAAAAATTTTTGTTGTCTCTGTTATCCATGGCTTAAACCCTATTACCAAGAATAAGTTGGAGCCTAAATCCACCCTTTGTGTGTATTTAGGTGCTTCTCTAAGCTATCACGCACACCTCTGCTTTCACCCAGTCAACTCCAAAATATTCATCAACCATGATGTTCTTTTTATCGAAAATATTTTTCCTTTTAAAGCTATGTTTTTAGATGTTAGGAAAAGATTTTCTCAACTGATCTGGGAAGAAGTTGACTCCAAAGAGGAAACTCCAACGTCAGTTAGAACTCCAACTCAATCTCTTGATCATATACCGCCACTTATACCTCTCTCCTTAGAATCCACTTTGCCCGGCCCATCAATAAACAATACTTGGCCCTTCAATTCCGGCCAGGTACCAACAGCTACTACTAATCACAATAATTCTCCACTCTCTTCTCCTTCTTCTCGGCATCACACCACTTCACACACAACCTATTCCTTTGTTAACATATCAAAGACGTAAATCCAACACCAAAGCCCGACAAATCCATCTTCAGCCATCAATTCACCATTGTCAACCTCTTCACTTCCTAGCAGAGAAAATATCTCGACTCCATTATCTCCTAAACCCCCTCCCCAAAATAATCCCCATGCCAACTCTAGAGCCTACACCAAACCAAATAACCACTAGGTCCCAAAATAATATTATCAAGCCTAAAGACAATTCTGTTTTCTCACTCATTTCACTCCTACGCCAACAACTATCAAACAAGCTACCATCCATGACACATGGAGACAAGCTATGAAAACAGAATATGATTCTTTGAATAAGAATAAGACTTGGGAATTGGTACAAAAAGACTCAAGGAAGAATGGTTGTGGACAGCAAATGGTTGTATCACATTAAAAGAAAAGCAGAGGTCTCTATAGATCGATACAAAGCTCGCCTTGTTGCAAAGGACTTCACGCAATGCGCTGCTTAGATTTTCATCAAACCTTCAATCCTGTTATCAAGCCCCCAACAGTGCACCTTGTCTTATCCATTGTAGTGCAGCATAATTGGCAAATTCATCAACTCGATGTCAACAATGCTTTCCTATAGGGCCAGTTGACTGAAGAGGTTTTTATGTCTCAACCTCAAGATTTTGTTAATTCCCAATTCCCTTCTCATGTTTGCAGATTAAAAAGCCATTTATGGTTTTAAACAAGCCCCGCGGGCTTGGTATACCACATTGTTCTATCATCTACAGAAAATGTGATTTATCAAGTCTGATTCTGATGCTTCTTTGTTTATTTTGAAGAATTTAGCTGCAACTATTTATGTACTCGTCTATGTTGACGAGGATCACGGAAGTCATCCCAGCTTGATTAGACATGTTATTGATTCCTTGGGTTCTCAATTTTCTTTGAAGGATCTTGGTTACTTAGACTACTTTCTGGGTGTCAAAGTTAAAAAAAGTGCCAAATAGTCCTATTCTCTCAATCCAAATACGTTATTGACATCTTGTCTAAATTGGATATGCAACATTGTAAAGGAGTCTTGGCACCAATGTGCTCTGGTAAACTACCTCGGGCAAATAATCAACTCGGTACTTGAATCTTCCCTCTCCGATGGGTCTCCGAATCAACAAAATCTAACCAAATGTGGAATCAGAATAATAATTCAAGAACAACAACACCCATATCATTGATTTTGAAAATCGGGTCCAAATCAACCAAAAATTCATTCTCGAGGGCTAAGGGTAAATTTGGAATTTTTTTATAGAAAAACATGATACCAAAAGATTTAGGGACTCACACGTGAAATTGCTTTGAAAAACGAGTTGGAAATCATCCCAAAAGCTTAAAATGCAAGATTAAAGTTCATGAGAAAACCTCCAATAATCAGGTCCGAAACCCCAACTCAAGTTTGAAATATTTCTTTAAAAATATCTCACTCGTGGTTAGGAAAGTTCAAATATGAAATTTCATAAAAAAGGGAGTTAAAATCAACCTTGAAATCCTCAATTTATCAAACTTTAACTTTACTGGTAAAACCCCAAATTCTCAAGCTTATACGTAGTTAATCTGATGAAAATAATTGATGAATCAACAAGTTTATGCCAAAATCAGTTTACCCATAACATAAGGATCCTAAATATATATTTTTCATCAAAAACAGAGTCCAAATTGATAAAACCCCAATTTTCCTCATGAAATTCACGGATAAGGAAAGAAAACCAGATGAAGAAATCATGAGAGAATGTTGAAATGAAGATTGGATATTGACCCCCATATTAAATTGAGAAGAATGCCGCAAGAATTGCTACATTTTGAGCTCTATAACTCCTAATATGCTCAAAATACCAAATGAACACAGTCTGAAATTTAAAATACCTGAACATCAGTATTTACACCAGAAATCATAAACTTAAATTTTCACTAAAAGAGCCCTAACTTCCTCATACAATAGCGAAATGACCCGATTCTTTTTCTTAAATGTCTTAAATAATGATGCGGACCTACTCGTTCAATCGAAACTCAATTCCGTGTTCTTTTTCCCAGTCAAATATCTTTTCTACTCGGTAAACAATTATTTCATATATCGCGATAAAGTCCAATCTCAGCTTAGGAATGCACCAAACTTTTCAGATCAGTCCTATAACTCATGCTCAAACTTTCAGAAGTTTCGAAATAATTTTTTGATCTTTAAAACTAATAATGAACCTTTTAGTTGACACAAATTACTGAAACAACGGCGAAGCACCCAAAAAGCTTAGAAACTCACCCAAAACTCAATGAAATCATCAAAACACCCAAAAAAGGTCACCTTAACCCGATGTTGACCAAAGTCAACTTTAACTGAAGAATCTCAAATTTTCAAATAAGGACATGAAACTCATCCAAAAGTTTCGGGAACTGAAATAAACCTTCAACAAGACCAAATATCACCATTCGGACCTAGTGGAATCATCAAAACTCGAAAATGACCTTTCTAACCTCAAATGTTGACTAAAGTCAAATTTTAGCTTGAACTTTTCCCGCATCTCGTCTAATGGCTCAATGTCAAACCAAAAGCCTTGGGACCCAAACCAACATTACATCTAGACCAAAAACCACAATTCGGAGCTAATGAAATTGTCAGAATTCCATTTCGAGCTTGCTATCACAAAATGTTGACTTTGGTCAACTATCTTATACTTTCAACTTTCAAAACACAAAAACTCTTCCAAAACTCATTTAAATATCTCAAGACCTGAGCCAATAGTTCTACTAACCCGAAAGTCATGTTCTGGAACTGATGGAACTGACGGAATTCCATTCCGAGACTCGAAACTCCAAATGTTGACTAAAGTCAACCATTTCAACTAAAAGCTTACAAAACTTCCAAAAATCTTAACTTTACGATCTGATTTCAAATCAATTCTCAAAAGCTTATCAAACATGACTCGGGCAACTATAAGGAGAGGTAAACTAGTAATTTACTAGAAAATTCCAAAAATGACCTTCAGGGTCATTACATTATCCACCTCTAAAAATCATGTTCATCCTCGAATATAAAGAAGAATAAAAAAGAATACTCGATGTTATCAAGAGCCTGAGACATAATTTCTAAAGTTGGTATTTTCTTCCCCAAGTGAACTTATTCTTAGGACCATACCATTAGGATCAACTACCAAGAACTGAATTTCCAAACCAAAATTGAAGAATTTGCTAATCAAGAGTGATTACCATGCCACGAACTAACCCATGAACCAAACATGAATCGAAACTCTCTAAACCACAGCACAACCATCAAGATGAATCTTTTTCCCACATAACCACGAGAAATTCTTAACTAATACCTTCTAAAACCAGGAGTGAAGCCAGATCCAACCACCAAACACTCAGAATGCACAAAACCTTCACATATCCAACCACCAAACACTCATAACCCTTGATGACCCCTAGAATTTTGTATACCATATGCACATAACCTTTATTCACTACCAAGTGTCTATGTAACTCATCATAATAATCTATGTAGTTTCAATCAACAAGGTAGTATCAATCTAGCTCAAACTCCTCAATAACCATGTAGAACTGTAAGTCCTTCCTGTAGTGCACCCTTAAGTCACCTACCATAATTTCAAAAATCCAACCAAACATAAAAATGCAAAATCTCCCATACATCACTATTTGTCACCAACCCAAAACCAAATCTTTAGAAAAGTCGCTGATAAACTCTTCATAAGTCTATAAGTCTCGGCCAAACTAGTCCACCTTGCATAGTCATATCTAAACTCAAAGGCGAAAATCCATACAACCTTCAACTTTGAACCAAGTATCTATACGTGAATGTCTTATTTCTTCACATTTCTTAAATTGTACCTATGACACAGTTCTAAATACTTTGAACTCTTCAATATACAAGACTTTTGTTCCTTTCTCTAACTCATTTACCAATCCTACCCTTTGACCAAAACTCATGACCTTTTACCTCATACTCTAAACCATAAACTTCAAGTGAAACACTTCATTAGGCCCTTTAACAATCAAAAGTAATAAACTCTATAACTCAAACCATGCACAAGTCCTTCCAAATGCTCACTAATCGGCATGATCAATCATTTCTCACCTTACCAATCCATATCTTGACAAAACCTACTGCCACGACTATAGACTTACTATGAAAAACTTGAATTCTGATTCAAACCATGCAAACCAATCTCCTTATCAATCGACATTAGCCCATACCTAGAAGATTCTATGAAATTGCATATCATAGCTTATCATTGATCACCTCTCCATCGACCTTACCATATCCTTCATTAGAAATCCAACCATACCAGTTACCTAATTCGAGACCACAAAAGAACTTATCACAACACTTGAGCCGAACGTCTATAGTCTTCTTTCTCAAATCTTACCCAACAGTTTTTAACCAATTTGATGAACATGTGACCTTATTACCACAACCTAAACAAGACAAACAAATTCATGCCACCCCACAAAGTGGATCTTATCATTGATATGATACTTCAAACCCAAGATGTATGAGCCAAATTCTATGAATTAACCAATTTCTACATGCACTTTCTTACTAACATTCTCAATTGCATTCACACAAGTATACTCGTTAGGACTTCCTTTATCCATAAACTTATCATCTCAATATCAATCCACTCTCCTTTTTGCTTATAATGAAATCCCCAATCCCCAATTAGATCCTCGAAATACACTTCCAACCTGAACACATTAATACCCTACCAAAGATCTACCATTATAGTTTTGAATGCAACATCAACCTCCTCTTTCCCGAATAGGTGAAATAGCTGATAGTTCCTTAAGTAGTTAGGCATCGCACTCGATAATCGATGTCTCTATTTCCATTTATCATAGTACCACATCATGAAAATCCGTTAGATTTACCACAACACATCATATCCACCAAAAAGATCATACTCAAATAGCCCACACATTTTTACCCATTAAGTAACTGCAATAAATTACCAAATATGTTTAGCCTTTAGCCCAAAGAGATATGCACCATTACGTAGACTAGGTCAATAGCAGAAGTAACACATTCCATAACCCTCACCAAGTAAACACAGGTACCGCCGTAGTAGTCGTATCATAACCCTTCTTAAACCATTCATATTCTCTTCCTTGCTGAATAACTAACCATAGAAGATAAGATGTTCATGCATTCCCCTAAACCATTGTTCACCCTTACCATTCAAATATCCTCAAAATGCATCGTGTAACTATAACCTTCCTCAATCTATTTGAATAGCAGAACATTCCTAGTGTGACCACACATCCTTTCCATAAGTCTATCACTTCCGCGTTAGTTCTAGATCAATCACCAAAACCATACAATGACATCCCAATTGCACGCATGAAGAACCAAGCACGAGTCATCACTATAAGTGAGAGAATGAAATGAAGCAATAGGAATCAGATTGTACCAAGGACGCACAGTAGAGAGTCAAGAAATGAAGGTTTTTTCTAAAAGTCACCACAACCTCCCGAAAATAAGTAATGGACGTCTCCGCACCAATCCTAAAGACTTTATTAGACTTGGCTTGTACACTGTGAGACCTATGAAACCTGAGCTCTGATACCATTTTACACGACCCAAAAATCGGACATGATGCCACCTATCTTATCCCAACAAGACAGGTCAGCCTAAACCCAAATAAGCAAGATAAATGTAGAAGTAAAATAGAATAAAGGACTAGCGTAATATGAACATTGAGGATAAATATACAATAACTCATAAAACCACCAAGGACTCGTGTCACGTGTACAAGCCTCTAAGTATTACAATAGATTCAAAAGAAATACACATCTAAATTTCGCTGTATCTAGAACAAAACAAGGGCATACTGAAAGAGTAGTGATGTCTGCCAAAGTGACAAGCAACTACCTCACGTACTACTCAAACAAACCTCAAACGAAGGTGAGAAGGAGTAATCAAGATGATTCGGGCTCGTAACCTACACAAGTGTAGAACCAAGGGAGTGAGTACTAAACAATAACGGTACTTAGCAAGCAGCCCTAACTAACCCTAAGTAAAGCAATACTGAAAACAAGTACTCCAAACACATTATCTTAACCTCTACAACTAAAACCTGTATGACATCAATCAGCCCAACCTAATAGTTCTCAGTCAATAACAACATAGAACTTATAGAACACCACAGTTTGCACCTCAACACACACACACACACACACACACATATATATATATATCATCACAATCATTCATAATTCAACAATCACAAGGACATAATATCACTCAAGAATATCATAACACAAGGATGAAGTGCAATGCAATGTAGTGCAATGTCATATAGAGTGATGCATGTCTGTCCTAATAATACACACCTGTGGAATCTCAATCCGGGACCCATGGGGGACATCAGTCCATGCACCTGTCACAGAACGTGTGGCCCGACCTCTCATTATAAAATCTTTCACGGAGTGTATGGCCTGACCCCTCATTCTAAAATCTACCATGGAGCGTGTGGCTTGACCCCTCATTATAAAATCTGTCACGGAGCGTGTGGCCACCCCCAATTTCTCATCATCTCCACTAAGTACAATCTTATAGTGCGAACAAATATGTACAAATGCTCAATGAGATGGTAGTAACTTACACACCAAAATCCAATCACCAATAGTCTCGGCACATCATCAATAGTGAGTCAACACAACCGTTCAACCATTCATGGTAAATCAAATATTACAATATCAGCAATATTCTTCTTTTACCCCATGTTATCATCAATGGAACTTATTTCTCATTTATCAATGCACAGAATATACGAAACCCTTCACCAATTTCCATTACTCCTATCACACAATGGCATACAAGGTTCAATTCATTTAACGAAGAGTCAAGAGGTCCACTTGCCTCAAAAGAGCAAACAATCAACTCGGTACTTGAGCCTTCCCTCTTCGATGGGTCTCCAAATTAACACAATCTAAGCAAATATGGAATCACAATAAGAATTCTAGAACAATAACACCCATATCATTAGTTTTTAAAACTAGGTCCAAATCGGCCCAGAAATCCATTTTCGAGGGCTAAGATAAATCTGGAATTTTTATAGAAAAAGATGATACCCACAGATGAGGGACTCACACGTGAAATTGTATTGAAAAACGAGCCAAAAATCACCCCCAAAAGCTTAAAACGTAAGATTAAAGTTCATAAAAAAAAACCCCAGTAACCGGGTCCAAAACATCGGCTCAAATCTGAAATTTTTCTTGAAAAATATCTTAATTATGCTTAGGAAAGTTCAAATATGAAATTTAATAAAAAACAATGTTAAAATCAATCTTGAAATCCTTGATTTATCAAACTTTAATTTTACCGGGAAAACCCCAAATTCTCAAGCTTATACGTAGTTAATATGATGAAAATAATTGATGAATCAAAAACGTTATGCCAAAATCAGTTTAAGATAACATAAGGATCTTTAATATACATTTTTCATCAAAAAATGAGTCCAAATAGAAAAAACTCCAATTTTTCCCAAGAAATTCACGGATAAGTAAAGAAAACCTGATGAAGAAATCATGAAAGAATGTCGAAATGGAGATTGGATAGTGACCCCATTTTAAATTGAGAAGAATGTCACAAGAGTCACTCCATTCCGAGCTCTAGAACTCCCAATATACTCAAAATACCAAATGAACACAATCTGAAATTAAAAATACCTGAACATCAGTATTTACATCAGAAATCAGCAACTTAAATTTTTACTAAAAAAACTGTAACTTCCTCATACGATAGCGAAATCACCAGATTCTTTTTCTTAAATGTCTTAAATAATGATTCAGACCTACTCGTTCAATTGAAACTCAATTCCGTGCTCTTTTTCCCAGTGAAATATTCTGCTTGGTAAATAATTATTTCATATATTGCGATAAAAGTCCAACTCTGCTTAGCGAAAATTCATGAAACTTTGCAGATCAGTCCTCTAATTCATGCTAAAACTTCCAGAAGTTTCAAAATAATTTTTCGATCTTTTAAACTAATAACGAACCTTTTAGTTGACACAAATTACTGAAACAACGCCAAAGCACCCAAAAAGCTTAGAAATTCACCCAAAACTCATTCGGAACCTCCCGAACACAAGCCAAATATGCTACTAGCTTGGAAATGATATTTCGGACTCAATGAATCATCAAAACACCCAAACAAGGTCACCTTAACTCGATGTTGACCAAAGTCAACTTTAACTTAAGAATCTCCAAATTTCCAAATAAGGACATGAAACTCAACTAAAAATTTCGAGAACTGAACCAAACCTTCAACTAGATCAAATATAACCATTTGGATCTAATGAAATCATCAAAACTCGAAAATGACCTTCCTAACCTCAAATGATGACTAAAGTCAAATTTTAGCCTTAATTTTTCCCGCATCTTGTCTAATGGCTCAAAGTCAAATCAAAAGTCTTGGGACCCAAACCAACAGTACATCTAGACAAAAAATCACATTCCGGAGCTAACGGAAATGTCGAAATTCCATTCCGAACTTGCTATCTCCAAATGTTGACTTTGGTCAACTATCTTATGCTTTCAACTTTCAAAACACAAAAAATCTTCTAAAATACATCTAAAAACCTCAAGACCTAAGCCAATAGTCCTACCAACCCAAAAATCATGTTTCGGAGCTGATGTAACTGACTGGATTCAATTTGTAGACTCAGAACTCCAAATGTTGACTAAAGTCAACCATTTCAACTTAAAAACTTCCAAAATCCTCAACTTTATGATTTGGTTTCAAATCAATTCTCAATAGCTTATCAAACACAACTCGGGCAACTATGAGGAGGGATAAAATGGTAATTTTTAATAAAATTTTAAAAATGACCTTTAGGGTCATTACAATTTTATATATATATATATATATATATATATATATATATAAACGTGTTACCCGATCCAATAATAATACATAGCACACACACAACCACAATGAATCACAATCACACATGTACATTCATGTAACATATTCCTTGCATGCGATTGACAACATCTTTCATTTCATATCATATCTTTCCAATTTCCCAAATCATATATCAATGCATGCATTATTAACGACGCAGTGAACAAGCATATGTAGCATAAACAGGAAACAATCAACAACCATCACCTACCCGAAGGATTCCTTCTTGAATATCTTTACTCATAATTCGATCACCCACGATTACCTTTCAGGATAATATCCAGCCACATCATCATGTCAACAATAACTAATCTAGTCCACCATCAGCTAGGGGTGTACAAAATCGAATAGAAAACTGAACCAAACCGCAAACCGAGTCAAATAAAAAGAATTCGACTAATGGTTTGGTTTGACTTGATTTGGTATTGGAAAAAAAACTCGACTATACTTGGGTTGGTTTGGTTTTAACTAAAAAAAGTCAAGCCGAAACCAAACCAACCCAACATTATATATATAATTTTTAAAATTTATTTTATACATAAAAGTATTTACTTTACTGTAATTTCTAAATATTACTTATACATTTTCATAATTTTTATCTTTAACATATTTTTTCATGTTTTTTGAGACTTAGAATTTTGAATGGTTCAATAAAGGTTATAGTATATTAATAACTCTAATAAAGCTCAATCCAAAATCAAATCAATACTAATGCTAACAAAATAAATTAATTCAACACTAAGAATGGCAATAATATTGAATATTTGCTTTTTAGTTTTACTTTGGTTTAGACATTTAAAATACATAACCTAATTTTAATCTTTCTTTAATATTTAATCATGTAATTAATACTTATTAGACTTATTTTAGCATAATTTAATACTTTTAAATTATGATCATTTTCATTATGACTTATCAATTTGCAATATTTATTTTATACGATTTTATTATTAATTTTTATGGAATATTTTAGTGTCATCACTCATCTCATATTTTGTGTTATTTTCTTAAGAAATACCTTAGATAGTTGTATTTTGATTGGACTAAAGAAGTATTTGGAGCACAAGTTAATGATATGTTTGTATGAATACTTTACCGGATCCAAAAACTCAAAAAAATATGAGGTTTATTAGTTTGATTTGATTTAAAAATTTAAAAAT
Organism: Solanum appendiculatum; assembly: GCA_018342035.1. Lineage (NCBI taxonomy): Eukaryota > Viridiplantae > Streptophyta > Magnoliopsida > Solanales > Solanaceae > Solanum > Solanum appendiculatum. Next base: position 339,926 of record JAGDQO010000900.1, read on the forward strand.
TCGACACAAATAGTTTGGTTTGGTATTTGAAAAACCCGAACCAACCCGAGTTTGAAAAACCCGAAAAAATCCGAGTTTTATTAGTTTTGTTTGGTTTATAAATTTAAAATTTTGACACAAATGGTTTGGTTTGATATTTGAAAAATCTGAATCAACCCAGCCATGTACACCCCTACCATTAGCCTAACCACAAGTAACCATACATTCAACCATCCAGACTCGGCGCTCGAAGGCCTCTATGCATGAAATATCCCGACAATCTACAAGATTTTACATAGTTAAATACAGGTTTAATTACTCAGTTAAGAAAACCTAACCTAGCTAGGTGCCAAGCAGTTACTGCAGAAGTCTGATCATGAACCTTTGACCCCTTTGTGAAGCTTTAGCTTGTTCTAGGTTTCAAATAATAACACAAGTAAAAAATACATCACAATATACCTAAGTATTCTCGGATTATATCCAAATCTAACTCTAGGCCAACCTTATGATTATTCCACCCAAACCAAGGGTTTTCCACCATTAATTTACCTAAACTACTAATTCCATTGTTACATTACTAAATTACTGTAAATAAATCAAGAACAAATGTGTTTATAAACAATCCAAGGTCTTACACCCTAAAATCTTCATAATCCTGGATTTTCCCACCTTAGGATGAACCCAAATCTCTCCTAGGGCCACAATTACCTTCTCTAAGGCCTAAGAATCAAACTACAAAAATAGGGGATCAGATTGCTCACCTTTACGAAGATTCCTGATGAAAAATTGTTGAAATTTGCCCTAGGTCACCCTTTCTCTTCTCCAAAATGTTCTTGGGTGATTATGGAAAATTTTCGAGAGTTTTTCTACATTTATTGCGACTAACCCTACTATAGCATGCCAATCAGACCCTCAATTCCCGCTATAATGGCCCAAATCTCGCATAGCGGCCCGACTCGGCTACTTTTTTTAATTCGGCTATAGCGGCTTGCACGGGACAGAACCTCAAAAATTCTCCCAAAATAGCCTATTTCAGAACACACTTCAAATCTTGACGTAGTCAAACCGGCCCCTTCATGCCAAGTTAAATTCGATTCAAAAAAGTCCTACGGACTCCTTAATGCTTGTTCTTTTAAGTTTAGACATTTTACCTTACCTTTTTCCGGATTGCCGTAGACCTCACCTTGCTCAGATTTTGTATGAGACTCGCCTAGCCCAAAATTTCCCAATTTCTTTCGCCAATAGCTACTCATAACGACCAGAATGGGTCGTTACATTAAGAGAGTTTATTGCTCCTATTTATGATTTTACTTTGAATTATTTCTATCTTCAAGAATAGTTTGACAGTAACAACAAGGGCAAAAGTGGAAAATGATGTTCAATTTTTGTTCTAAACTCTTTCTCTTAACATGTGTGTATTACCTCACAAATTCACTTAATATGAAACAGATGGTGTATTATTTTAATGCCAAATTGCTACAGCTTCTCTTATGGGCCCCATCCTCCAATTTTGCTGACAATTTTTTTAATGTGTCACCCTATTTATTATTCAATCTTTATATTTTCATTAATAGGAGTGCATTCATTTACTTCCCACTCTTCACTTTTTAAAATTATTTATTGTCTTCGCTAGAAATTAAATTCACTTCATTAACCACTGGCCACTGCTCAATTTAAGCACTCTTAATTATACATAAAAAACTAAAATACTTAGAAATGATTTCCCACCAAATTGAGGCACTTTTCCTATGTTCTAAAACAATCATCCATCTTCTCCAACTTCATTCTCTAATCATCAAATCAGCCATTCATCACGACGAGTATTCTCTCTCAATTCATATCATTGTCTTCTTCAATATCTCTCCAATTCACCCATACGATCTTCGACAGTTCTCCCATTATTCCACCATTCTTTGCATGGAACACAATGATGAGAGCATATTCCTATTGTGCTAAAGATTTGTGGGCATTGTTTGATGATTGGAACTGGAGGGTCATTGCATCCAATGGTTGTCAAGTCAGGTTTCAGTTCAGATTTACATGTAAACAATACTCTTTTGAGAATGCTTGAGAGGGATATAGTTTCTCGGAGTTCTATGATGGCCACTTACGTTCATTGGTATGCATATTTGTTTGAGTTAATGGTAAAAAATACATCTGAATTTTGTACTATCACTTTTACCCGAATTTCACACCCCAACTATAAACTGTTCCATATTTCTACTTGAATTATCGCAATCTATGACAACTAGGTGTGGTGATAGTTCAAATAAGAAACGAGAACAATTGATAGTTAGAGTGTGAAATTCATGAAACAGTGATTGTTCAGGTATCCTTTTCTTTTACCATTGTTTCTATTTATTTTCAGTAAGATGTCTTTTTTATTTTTCTTATTTATTAATTAGGGATCATATAGATGACATTAACTACTTTGTGATTCAAGCATGATAGTAGTAATTGTTTTCTTATTATTTTCAGTTTCTTGTTCTTCTTCATTCTCCTTCTAAAAGATATTTCATGAATCTACTTATTACTCTGGAATCAGTAGATTATTTATGATTTGTGAACTCGGCAAGCGTGTGAAGGCTAGGAGCTGCTACACCATTATGTAGAAGTTGGAGCTCGACAAGTTCACATCTTTGTGGAAACAAGTTTAAGTATCATTTTGTGAGGAACTTCTAAGGGTTCTTTTGATGGGTCTGACAGATAATAGGTCACAGTTTTTATGAACAACACAAGCTTGTAACCTTTTTTGTAATCATTCTTAAATTTTGTGTCATGGCATTTATGGTTCTCTTGAATAGATATCTGTCATCTAAAGTACTCTTCCCAGATGTCGATTGTGCAAACTTATTTTGTACTATAAGAAGAAACCAGTAATATTATTACTTGGATATGTTAGCTTGAATAAGGAGTTCCAAACTTGTTCACTAGTCTAACTTTTTCTCTTTTTCCTTCTTGCTGCAATAGATTGTTTAAAGATTCCTAGGTTCATATCTGAAATGATGAGGAAGGTGTTGAGACTTTAAAATTGCAAACGGTGCATACACTCCTTAAAGATCAAGGATAAACAATGACAGAAATTTTCGTAGTTGAAAATTTTTCATTTAAATTGGAAAGGAGCATGTACTCTTGAAAAATAAGGGAGTAAAAGTGAAGAAATATTTCATGAATGAGATTTCGGTATTTATCTGGGAAAGGTTCCAATAACACTCTTTAAAATAGGGAATTAGCTAAGAAGGAAAACTTTCATGGTTGAGATGTGTGCAACACTCCCAGCCTCTTGTATTTAATGTTGGGTATAGTAAGTATAAATGGGAAAATGAGGGAATAAGAAGTGTTCTCCTATGCTTTAGTGGAAAAGCATTTCTCCCTCATGTGTGGTGTAAAGAAAAGTTCAATTGTTTAAATAAGAAACACTTTTACTTGTTGTTAAAAGGGTTGGAAAGAGGAATCCCCTCACGCCGTCGTCATCGTCGCTCGGCTCGACTTCTGCTTTGAAAAATGATCGATCATGAGATTATTTTTTGGAAAAGTTTTATTTAATTATTTATTTAATCATTAAATTTAGCCAACTCGAACAGCGCATTTTCCTAACTGGATTCGCGACCCAGTTTCGATTCAGATCCGCAATCCAGTTTCTGAACTAGATTCGAGTTCTTTCTTTCTCAATTTTATTTAATTTTCTTGTTGTTTATTAAATGACTGTTCTGAAAGAGTGCAAACTTTTAGAAACAATTATTTCTTCAAGTGATTGTTCTAGAAGGTTGCAAACTTTTAGAAACAGTACTTCGTGGCTATAAATACATGTGATTCCTCACACTTTTCACTACGAAATTTTGAACTTCTTCTTCTTTTGCACAACTAAATCTAGTATTCTAGTGTACTTTTCTCCCATTGAGTGGTTTGTTGACACTATTGTGTTTGGTACTGTTACATTGGTGAGTAAATTCGTTCTATCCTGGGAGGATATATTTCTTTAACCTCGGGTACTTGAGAATAATGATTTCCTAAAGGACACACTGTTCATTCAGTGGGCTCGATTTTCTTCTTGTAAATATTGTTTATATTTTTGTTACCGATTCTGTTTTCTTTACTAGATTTAACATTTTGTTTTAAAACGTGCCTTAAAGTTTGATGTTTATTATTTTTGCAAATTTATTGTTCTAAGTATTTGTCACATCCCAAACTACCCCCTAGACGTGACTGACACCCGCTAACACCACCTGCCGGGCGTACCAAATATCCATACACTTACATAAATCATTTAAGCACAAAGATAAAACATGCGCAACTCTAAAACTCATCAAAACGAAATCACTATCTAACAAAAATCATATATCAATTTATGAAAAGAAAATATCACTTAACTAATATGTCTCTAGCCTAAATCTCACAATAAGACCATGGAGCATCTATTAGAGTTACATGAGTTCAACTGTTAGGCATGCAAACCCCAAGAAAAGAAGTCATAAACTGTAAATATATAAGCTGAAATAGTAGCCTCCACGAACAATGCGAAGGCTCACCTCAGTAGCAGAATCCACGCGAACGAGCTCGTCAGCCACTAGTCTCACCCTCTGCAATAGTATCTGCATAGGAATGCAGATAAGGAGTGAGCTATATGTAAATATAACCCAGTAAGATCCTCGACCCGCTACCTTAATACCCCCTGGAACAAGTGTTAGAAAATACATCTATTATGCACAAGAATATATTTCATAATATAATCATCAATGAGTCCAGATCAATGTTCAAAAAAAGGACACCAAAGTTCTCAAACTCAATCCACACTCGAAGCTTGTCATAAACGGCAGTTTGGGAGATCGACCTAGCACCCCGACATGTCCAGGGCAGCATATGTAATGCCCCAAAGTATACTACGGCAGCATGTACAAGGCTCCTAACATATTAAGGTAGCATAGGTATGCCCCTAACATATTACAGCAGCTATGTATGCTCCTAGTAACTATAACAATAATGAAGAAGGATATCCAATATCACACCACATATAACTTATAAAAGAATGTTTAGTATTCATTCAAGCAATGCTTGTCACAACACATGGACCAGATAGATAAAACACATTTTCAAAATAGGTTTGAAAAGCAAGCACTAAAGCTTAAAGTCTCACTTACCTCATAAATGACAAGTTCCACAATCTTGCACGCGTAGAGCACCAACCAAAACAGCCCCTCCTTTCTTCAATCTATGCAAAAAAATGATTAACGATATCAATAATGCTAGTCAGGTCAAGTCTAAATATCCCAAACTTTTAAACTTAGGGCTAAACCTTAATATCTTACACCTTAAACCATGAATTAAAGGTAAAAAGAATATCTCTACATCACTAACCAAGCTTAAATTAGCGAAATATCTAAACCATGTGTTTGTACTCTATTCCCCAAATAGACCGACCATGCGTGCATAATCAAACATGAAGAAAAGAAGAATTGCTGGCAGCAACAACATTGCTGTCCCAGACCACTACCTACAATGGCTTTGAATTCTATTCTTTTTTTTTTAGTTCTTAGACCCAAGAGCCAAGGATGAATCTCAATACCTTATCACTTGTGGACTATCTGATGCGGTTCGTCTGTGAACTCCTCAAAGAGATCACTTCTTTTCTTCCAAAAAGAAAGAACCATAAGTCTGCCATAATATTTTCTTATTTTTGTAACTGAGCGTGAGAAACAGAAAAAAATTAGGTTTAGCCCACTTCTTTTTAATACTCTTAATAACCATAATAATTATTGGTGAAATTACCAATTAACCCTTCATTAAAAAAAGGGTTATTACATTCTCCGCAACTTAAAATAACATTCGTCCTCGAACGAGTCTGGAATCATACCTGAAATGTCAAATAAGTGAGGGTATTTATCTCGCATGTCGGTCTCGGACTCCCAAGTAGCCTCCTCAGTTAGATGATTGTGCCATAACACTTTGACTGAAGGTACCTTCTTCTACCTCAATTGTCGTACTTGCCTATCAAGAATAGATATCGGACCTTCCTTATACGATAAATTCTCATCAAGATCCACATCTTCCAGCTGAATCTTATGGCTATCATCACGAACATATCGTCGAAGCAGGGACAGGTGAAACACCGGATGTACCGCGGACAATCTCGGAGGTAAAGCAAGTCGGTATGCCACCAACCCAATCCGATTCAAAATCTCATAAGGACCAATGTATCTAGGACTTCGCTTCCCTTTCCTCCCGAATCTCATAACTCATTTCATAGGGGAAACTTTCAAAAAAACCTTTTCACCCCTCATAAATTCTATATCATGGACTTTCTTATCTGCATAGGACTTCTGTCTACTTTGTGCTGTCCGAAGCCATTCTCGTATCAATGCAACTTTCTCTAAAGCTTGCTGAACTAGATCTGGACCTAACAATTGCACTTCGCCTGGTTAAAACCATCCAACTGGTGATCGACACCTATGACCATATAGAGCCTCATATGGCGCCATCTGTATACTCGATTGATAGCTATTATTATAAGCAAATTCTGCCAAAGGCAACTGATCATCCCAATGACCACCAAAATAAATCGCACAAGCTCTAAGCATATCCTCCAATATCTGAATAACTCGTTCAGACTGTCTATCGATTTGGGGATGAAAAGTTGTAGTCAACTCAACCTGTGAACCCAACAACTTCTGAAAAGACTTCCAAAACTCACCAGTGAATTGTGCACCTCGATCTGATATTATTTAAATACGCACCCCAGAAGTCGAACTATCTCTCGAAGGTAAATGTCCACTAACTGCTTCGCGGTATGAGTAACCCGAACTGGTATGAAATGGGCAGATGTTGTAAGTCTGTCCACAATCACCCAAACTGAGTCTTGCTTCTTGAAAGTATTCGCACCCAACAACAAAATCCATAGTAATCCTTTCCCACTTCCACTCTGGGATAATCACATTTGACCTGTTGACAGTTTAAGCAACTAGTTCCATGTTTCAAAATATCAGCTTTCATACCTTTCCACCAGTACAATCCACGTAAGTCTTGATACATCTTCATAGCACCTGGGTGGATAGAATATCGCGAGCTATGAGCCTTTTCAAGTACTAGTTGCTTCACATCACCCACCATGGGAATGCACAATCTACCATGTAAACATAGAACACCCTCACTATCAATAGAAAATGACTTCACACTCCCACTCTACACTCGATCTCGTAGTCTAGTAAGTTGGGGATCGTCATATTGGCAAGTCTTGGCTTCTCCAACTAAAGATGATTGCACAACCATACCTGCCAAGAAATGTATGATCAATTCGAACTCCCAGGTTGGCTAAAGCCTGAATATCCATAGCCATAGGTCGCCTTTCAGCAACAATACAGGCCAAGCTACCCATAGACTTCCTACTTAAGGCATCTGCCACCACGTTCGCCTTTCCAGGATGATACAAAATAGTAAGATCATAATCTTTAAGTAGCTCCAACCACCGCCGTTGCCTCAAATTCAGATCTCTTTGCTTGAATATGTATTGTAAACTCTTGTGATCAGTATAGATTTCACACGGCTCACCATAAAGATAGTGACGCCAAATCTTGAGTGCAAATATGATTGCGGCCAATTCTAAGTCTTGTGTTGTATAATTCTTCTCATGAAGCTTTAGCTGTCAATAAGCATAAGCCACCACCTTACCATTCTGCATTAAGACACAACCCAAACCGATTCTAGACGCATCACAATAAATGGTGAAACCACCCTCCGCGATCGATAAGGTCAAAACTGGAGCCGTAGTCAATGCAATCTTTAATTTTTGAAAACCCTCTTCACATCCATCTTTCCATTGAAAGATCACACCTTTCTGAGTTAAACATGTCAATGGAGCGGCTATCTTTGAATATCCCTCCACAAACCGCCTGTAATATCCAGCTAGTCCCAAGAAACTGCGTATCTCTATAGGAGTATTAGGTCGAGACCAATCGTGAACTGCTTCTATCTTCTTTTGATCAACTTGGATTCCATCTCGTGACACCACGTGTCCTAAAAAGGAAACTGTGCTCAACCAGAACTCACATTTTGAGAACTTAGCATAAAGCTTTCGTTCTCTAAGTGTGTGCAATACAACTCTCAAGTGGTGTTCATGTTCGGCCTCACCCCGTGAGTAGACCAAAACATCATCAATGAACACAATCACAAAATGGTCTAAGTATGGCTTGAATACCCTATTCATGAGGTCCATAAATGTTGCGGGTGCATTAGTTAGTCCAAAAGACATCACTAAAAATTCAAAGTGTCCATATCTGGTTCGAAAGGCTATCTTGGACATATCTTCGGTCTTAACTCTCAATTGATCATAACCTGATCTCAAGTTAATTTTGGAAAAATGAGTAGCACCATATAGCTGATCAAATAGATCATCAATACGAGGCAATGGGTATTTATTCTTGACTGTTACCTTATTCAGCTGCCTGTAGTCAATACACATTCTCATCGTGCCATCCTTCTTCTTTACAAATAACACCGGTGCACCCGAAGGCGATACACTAGGCCTAATACCCCTTATCAAGTAGCTCTTGGAGTTGAACCTTCAATTCTCTCAACTCAGCTGGAGCCATACGATATGGAGGAATAGAGATAGGTTGAGTCCCTGGCACTAAATCAATGCTGAACTCAATTTCCCTCATCGGAGGTAACCCAAGTAAGTCATCTGGAAACACATCAACAAATTCCCGAACAATTGGAACACTATCAATAGTAGCATCCTCCCCTCGAGTATCATGAACAATAGCAATAAAGCCCAAGCATTACATAAGATATTATATTTCCCTGCGTAAGAGGAGTCATGCCTTTCCACACTAAAGGTGGTTCTCCAGGAAAAAAATCAAAACGTACCAGCCTAGCATAACCATCAACCAAAGCATAACATGATGCTAACCAATCCATGCCCATAATCACATCAAAGTCAGACATCGGCAACTCTAGTAGAGCAACTACTTTGTCCTTACCCTGAACAGATATCACACAAACTCTATACACTCTATCCACCGATAAAGTCTCCCCTACTGGGGTCATAACCATATATGGCACAATAAGAGTCTCAACTCTCCGTTCTAAAAATATAGATAACGACGGAGAGACATACGAATACGTAGAACTAGGATCAATAAGAGCATATGCCTCATGAGAATTGATAGTGATAATACCTGTGACTACTGCATTCGGTTCCTCGATATCCTGTCTGGCTATAGCAAATAATCTCGGTGTTCCACCTGCTCCCTGAGCGACCTGTGCACCCTGTCGACCTTGTCCACGAGCACCCTGTGGAGTGGCCCTAGCTGGCTTAATCTGAGCCTGTGCACCTGCAACATTCCTCTGCACCTGTGAAGTAGCTTGACCAGTACCAAACTCTCCCTTAGGAATTTTGTTTGCAATATGTCCTCTTTCACCACAAGTAGGCGAAATGGTCTGATAGACCCTTGTACTTGTACTCGTTTGTATTATGGACCCTTCTACTTGTACTCGTTTGTATTATGGACCCTTTTACTTAACGTTTAATCAACTGAACTCTTATACTCAATAAAACACAATTTATTAAACCCCTTTGACCATTGACCAAACTTATGTGGCATTAAATTTTTTGAGTTGGCGAATATGTGTGAATTCACGCACCTAGGGCGAGTGGTATCATATTTAAGTTTAAAAAAATATTAGTAAAAGAATAGAAATATTAAAAAAAAAATTAAAAAACCCCTTTTACTTCACCCACCCCCCCTTCTTCTTCACCCAGTACTCCACCTCCATTTTAGGCCATCTCCGTCCCTGCTCGATCCTTTTTCTTTTTCTCCACACTCTTGTCGTCTTCTTTAAGAGATCTTGGCATTGGCTCCTCTTGAGTCCACTGATTCGTCGGCGGAGGAAGAGAGCGGCGATAGCGGCGCTCGCCAGAGACCATTGATTTGTAGTAGAGTGAAAGAGAGATGGCGATGGTCAATGGAGAGAAAAACGAGGCGAGTGAGGGTGGAAGGATCTGGTCATGACGGCGAAGAGGTTTTTTGGTCAGATCTGGTGCGGCGGCGACGACTTAGTTTGCTGGTTTTGTGATATTTGGAGAAGGATGAAAGAAAAATGGTGAGGGTGTGTGGTGGAGATGATGACGAGTGAGGGGAAGAGAGTAAAGGTGGTCTCACCGGTGGTGACGGCGGCGACGTCTTTATCTGTAAATTTTGATTGTTTCAAGGTGGAAGGGAAGCTTCAAATTTAATTTTAAAGAATAAATTAAAATTTTATTATTTTACTTTATATTAAATAATTTTGGTTAATTATTTTAAAGAATAATTAATGATGATAATTATGATATTTCATTAATTTAGGTGACGTGGATTTGACATGTAATATATTTAATGACGTGGATTTAACATGTCATCTATGTAAGGGCAAGTGAACTACACACACCATAAGAAGGGTTTAAAAATCTTCTTTTGATTGAGTCTAAGGGTTCAGTTGATAAAGGGTTAAGTAGAAGGGTCTATAATACAAACGCGTACAAGTACAAGGGTCCATCAGACCATTTCGCCCCCTAAGTATAACAAGGACCACCAACACCAAAGCAACGACCACTATGATTTCTACCACAAGTGGAACACCTCAGATATTGTCCGGATTGGAAGGAACTATGACCCTTCTTCTGCATTGGTTGTTGACCCTGTCTGGCCTGAGGATCACTTCTAGAAGACTGCACCACCGACTCTGACTGAGTAGGTCTGGACTACCCACGATCAAAACCACTTTTGCCCCCAAATGGAGCACTACTAAACCCTCCTGCATTACGTGCCTTTTTGCTTTCACGCTCAACTCTCTCCATTTCTAAATAGGACTCACAATGAAAAGCAGTGTCAACCACATCTGCATAGGTACCATTTCGCACATCCCGTATCAGAGGACCATGATAACGATGCTCTAGTCCATCCACAAATCGTCTCACCTTCTCCCTCGGATCTGCAACTAAAAATGGGACACACCTGGATAAATCAATGAACTTGGCATCATACTCTGTGACTGTCATAGTGCCCTATCGCAAGTCATGGAACTGACGTCTCATATCATCTTGTTTGCTCAATGGAATAAACATGTCCTTAAACATTGCTGAAAACTCTGACCAAGTGATAGGTGGTAACCCTGCTTGTCTAGCCCTCTGAATGGAAATCCACCATGCCTCTGGAGACCCTGAGTACAAGAAAGTGGTGAACTCCACACCACGAGTCTCCTTAACCCCAATGTAGTAAGTATCTTCTCACAACGATCAATGAACTTCTGAGGCTCAATAGAAGCTGGTGTCGCATCGAACTCTGGTGGCTTAAGATCCATGAAATTCTTAAGATCCTTGGGTTGTCCTGTAACTGCAACGAAATGAGAACCCGATTGAGGATCCAAATGAGGTGTCTGAGTAGCTGTAACATTAGGATGAACTTGTTCTTGGGTTTGTGAAGTAGTCTGGGGCACTTGAATTCCACCCTGATTAGGCACTAATGCCTCTAACACATTCAATAATCACATCACGACATCAGGAGGCAAACCAACAGTAGGCACAACAGCTGGCCCCTTTGATAGAGGATCCCGAACAACCTGTTCCTGCACTCGCACCTCGGGAACAACTCAGGATTGATCCCTATTCACATCTTCAGGCTGAGGAGTGGCATTTGCTCTAGTCCAGCCCTAGTAGGATGAGACCTGCCCTGAATACCACTAGGGGTAATACCATGTCCAGCACCACGTCCAATAGATGCATTAGATCGAACAGCAGAGGAAGAACCACGTTTCTTAGCCATCTACAAAATAATATTCAAGGGTTAGACTTGATTTAACTCAACGCATGAACAAAGAATGAAAAAAGGAAAACATCCTAAATGTTCAGTAGCCTCAAGGTCATAATTATGGGCGCCTACATACCCATGAACAAGACTCTACCAAACACTGCTCCATGATCCGGGACTTAAAGCCTAGGCTCTGATACAAACTTTGTCACATCCCAAACTACCCCCTAGACGTGACTGACACCCGCTAACACCACCTCCCGGGTGTACCAAATATCCATGCACTTACCAAAATCATTTAAGCACAAAGATAAAACATGTGCAACTCTAAAACTCATCAAAACGAAGTCACTATATAACCAAAATCGTATATCAATTTATGAAAAGAAAACATCACTTAAGACCATGGAGCATCTATTAGAGTTACATGAGTTCAACTGTCGGGCATGCAAACCCCAAGAAAAGAAGTCATAAACTGCAAATATATAAGCTGAAATAGTAGCCTCCACGAACAATGCGAAGGCTCACCTCAGCAGCAGAATCCACGCGAAAGAGGTTGTCAGCCACTAGTCTCACCCTCTGCAATAGTATCTACATAAGGAGCGAGCTATATGTAAATATAACCCAGTAAGATCCTCGACCCGCTACCTTAATACCCCTTGGAACAAGTGTTAGAAAACATATCTATACCACAAACACGTAATGATATGCACAAGAATATATTTCATAATATAATCATCAATGAGTCCAGATCAATGTTCAAAAAAAGGACACCAAAGGTCTCAAACTCAATCCACGCTCGGAGCTTGTCATAAACGGCAGTGTAGGAGATCGGCCTAGCACCCCGACAAGTCCACGGCAGCATATGTAATGCCCCAAAGTATACTACGACAGCATGTACAAGGCTCCTAACATATTACGATGGCATAGTTATGCCCCTAACATATTACGGCAGCTATGTATGCTCCTAGTAACTATATCACAATAATGAAAAAGGATATCCGATATGACACCACATGTAACTTATAAAAGAATGTTTAGTATTCTATCAAGCACATGCTTGTCCCAACACATGGACCAGCCAGATAAAACACATTTTCAAAGTAGGTTTGAAAAGCAAGCACTAAAGCTTAAAGTCCCACTTACCTCATAAATGACAAGTTCCACAATCTTGCACGCGTAGAACACCAACCAAAACAGCCCCCCTTGCCTCAATCTATGCAAAATATTGATTAACGATATCAATAATGCTAGTCAGGTCAAGACTAAATATCCCAAACTTTAAACTTACGGCTAAACCTTAATATCTTACACCTTAAACCATGAATTAAAGGTAAAAAGAATATCTCTACATCACTAACCAAGCTTAAATTAGCGAAATATCTAAACCACGAGTTTGTACTCTATTCCCCAAATAGACCGACCATGCGTGCATAATCAAAGATGAAGAAAAGAAGCATTGCTCGCAGCAACAACATTGCTGTCCTAGACCACTACCTACAATGGCTTTGAATTCTATTCTATTTTTTTTAGTTCTTAGACCCAAGAGCCAAGGAAGAATCTCAATACTTAATCACTTGTGGACTATCTGATGCGGTTCGTCTGTGAACTCCTCAAAGAGATCACTTCTTTTCTTCCAAAAAGAAAGAACCAAAAGTGTGCCCTAATATTTTACTCTTTCTGTAACTGAGCGTGAGAAACAGAAAAAAATTAGGTTTAGCCCACTTCTTTTTAATACTCTTAATAACAATAATAATTATTGGTGAAATTTCCAATTAACCCTTCATTAAAAAAAGGGTTATTACAGTATTTTACTAATACAGACTGGCTAAGAAAGAACCTTCAGGAAATTATTGTTTTAATTGTTAATCTGTATTATTGTTTGGAGACTATAACCTTTGTGGTTTTCTAGTCCGATTGAAATTTAACCATGTCTGCTTTGTTGGAGACTAAAATCTTTTTCTTTTCTACTCCTTCGGTTTGAAGAATATAAAAACTTTGCCAAATAAATTAGACTGCGTATTTAGTTCGAAGAATATAAAACCTTCACTAAACTATTAAATATAAAGTGTGAATTAAGATTTCAATTTGAAGAATATAAAATTTTCGGTGGAATATTAAAGTTCATACTTGTACAACGATTTGAAGAATATAAAAAACTTTTTCGTTATTATTGTGATAAGTTTGCAATTCTGTTTATGTTTATTGCTTACTCAATCAACTTTTGTCAATTTTGATAGTAAAAAATGGCAATTGAAAGTGCTACTACTTCTATCTACATTCATGTCCAGTAAAAACACAGAGCTTTGAAACCCAATTTCTGCAAACCAATCTTTGGACTTTTTACCTACAAAACTTTTGGAAAGAGGAAGCTAATTCGTGGCTCCAATGGCCATGAGTATTCTAAAACTAACAAGCTAAGGTGGACTATGGACAGTAGCTTGGTTTAATAGTAGAACACTGCAACTGTTTCAGTTGTCCGGATTTCATATGGGTGGATTCCCATGTCAAATTTCATCTGTAGTTTAGACTTGAAAAAGAAAGAAAAATCCAAAAATTAATTTTCTTTTGAGATAATTTTTAAATTCAACATTGAAAGGAAAAAAACTTTATAATTATACTATGGTCAGTTTGGCTTTTCCATGGGAGAGTATAAGGGGTTTTGCATTTATATATAGGGAATATGGAGACAATAGAGAAAATATAAGCAGGCTTGACTTTCTCCTGATGAAGTCTCCAAACATTTGGCTATTGCTCCTCAGAGTTGAAGTAATGACAACTATTCTATGTGTTCTCCCTGCATGGGTCTCCAACCGTTTTGTCAATTCTTTTTGGTCTTATTTGATTTCATTTGATATCATAAAGGTGTGATTCAGGTTGTCACCTAAGTGAATTCTATAAATTCCTCAAGCCAAGTTCCACTACATGTGTTTATAGACATAGAAGAAGTTGAATAGTTTTGTACCTGATCATTTAGTGACCAGTTTAATGGGCTTCTATGTTCGCTTTTCATCCCCTTTTTGGCATGCGAATGAATATTTGCTACCTTGACCTCTCTTTTTGTGTGGGAGTCTGATAATATGATCGGCTTTCCTGCTTTCTTTTGCTATTTAACTTTTACTGTGTGGTGTTTGCTTTCTGTCTGACTTTTCAAAGTCATAATAATCAATGTTTTCCTGGATAACTCAGTAACTTTCCTTCAAATGCTCTGCTCCTGTTCCAATACATGAAGCTAGCAAATGAAAACTTGAATTTTGTCACTTTGGTTAGCTTGCTGGGGGCATGTACTCATATCCTAAATATCAGATTAGGTAAATGTATTCATTATATGCTTATCATTTCCTGCAATGACGCCGGACAGCTTATCATTATTTTGCAATTTTATATGCTTATAGTCATATTGGCCTTGTTGATGTGGGCCGTGAATATTTTGAAAAAATGGCAAGTATTTATAACATCAGTCGACTATGGAACATTATAGATGCATGGTAGACATGTTTGGACGTGCTCGAGAATTAAAAGAAGCTTATGATATTACAAGGAGCATGCCTATAGAGTCTAAGTGCTTGTAAGCATCATGGTCATATTCCTTGCGCAGAAGAAAATATAAGAGATATTCTTCTTAAAATAGAGCCTGATCTCGGATTGAACTATGTACTTGCATCTAGTTCGTCTTATCTTTTTGGTTATTGCAGTGATGTGAACAGCCTAAGATCGTCTATGAAAGGGAAAGGGATAAAGAAATTTCCTGGCGGCAATTGGGTGCAGTCACTTGGTAGTTCTTCAGAAGAAAGCAGTTAAAGTATCTGGCAGTGATGTTTCTATTTATGCCAATAGAAGAGCAATTCAGATCACAGGAATGAAGGCTCTACTACTTTCCAAAGACAAGAAAGAGCACTATCAATGGTGGAGGAAAATGAATTCCTTCTTTTTGGGTAATGCCACCAGGATTACCCAAGTTTTGGGGAGCCGTTGCTTTGACCATTGGAAGAGGGTCATACTGAAATCACTTTCTTTGGGAAGTTCTCTAACATTTTTCCATAATTTGAAATCAACTTGAAAAATGAAGATTACATTGTGAGGTGATTTTGATTTGTAGCTCATGGGATATGACATTTGAGAGGAACTTCACAAATTGGTACACCTCTGGAAGAGAAAGCCGTGCTCTTTTAGAGCCACAACGCTGTTATCCTCCTCAAATTATTTGTAACAATCAACCATGCCTCGATACCAGACTAGTTGGGATCAGCTTAATGAGTCTCCTATATCCATTCTACCTTTTTTGGCGCCATTCTCTTCGATACTGGTAAACAATTTGTTGTCTCCTTCAACTACTGTAATATTCAAAAGTTGGTGTACCCTTAAAGTGGCACCTCCGCATGGCCTGAAACTCCGGTTAAAAACTATGAAGTATTTCCATGTATTGAGTTGACTACATGGGGAAAGAAATTCAAAACTTTTATGAATGTCAAGACTCGAGTAAGCTTAATTTTTCTTTAGTCTATGTCCTATACTTTGAAATCTGGAAAGTTAAATTAAACCAGTGCTATCTTCATTTATCTGGAAGTTTAACTGTAGTTTCTAAAAGAAGGAGAAGCAAGCAGTGAACATGTCATGTTGATGTAGTTTTTTGTTGTAAGCAAAATATGGAAAATACATTTGACTTCTCAAAGTATGGAAAATACATTTGACTTCTCAAAGTTGTACTACTCAAAGTAGTAAATACATTTCGGTTGATATAATCTGTGAAAAGAGAGCATGGAAAATCATCTGACTTCTATTGCACCCGTAGCATGTGGCCGCTTTTAAGGTATTCCCCTGAATGCTTTGAAAGTATAATCACTTACACATCCATTTACATGTTATTTTTGGAGCTTGACTTTAAGCCATCAGGAAGGGGTCATGCTGTGTGTACTCCTGTGTATCTGTCAATCCTCCATATCCCTCACATTCTATTATTTTGGTATGGTTAAGCTTTTCTCAAAATACTCAGCTATCATTGGTTAGTGGGGTAATCTTTTGATATTTATCACAACGGAAAAGAACCATTTGACTGAATTCCATATTCACTATTCAATTAACATTCTTCTGGTCTCATCTACTTAAACTTCAGGATCCATTTAGTTGTATAATGTTGTCAGTGAAAATATCATATGAACCTAGCTTGGTACAAACTTCTTCGCTGTGAATTAGATCACTTGCATATAAAAACAGTTTCGAGCTTCCTGTTCATGGTTCAAGAAGAATATGCATAGCACTGGATACTAATGTATTTCATCTGAGATTATCCAGCACTCTAAATTATTTGAAGCAGCTAGCCTACGATCTCAAGCTGATCCGGTCCTGTTGTCAATCATTTTGAAGAATTTTCCTCTTTCGAATGGTGACGATCCTTATATAAGGTGAAGCATTGATATGCCCAAATTACAAATCCCTTAAGAAGTATAAGAGGTCGTTGTCAAATAAAGAACCTAACAAAGGTTAGGGTCGATCCCATGAGGAATATGGTTCAGACTTAGTCTAATTTATTGTTATTTGTACGTTTAGCCAAGTTATCTCTGTAAAAAAGGGGGGTTTTGAAAACTAAAATTATAATTGCTTGATGTGTAGTAACAAGTAAACAAATAACAGGAGTCGCAGTTTGTAATATCAATATTAGAATGAAACTAGGGCATATGTGTTCCCCACAAGTTCTTAACTAAGTAAACCTAATAATTGTAACTCTTTTCTAGTGTTTAACATGCATGATCGGTAAGTTAGGTATCGCCTAAGTGATTGGTCCTCCAAATAGGGAATTTCACCACGCAACTTGGTCCGTCTACCGATGTATGCTTTACTAACCCTTACCTTTGACCCAGATTAGCCCTCTACGTATGTGGTTCAAACTATTAGATAGTGGATTATCACGCTAAATCTCTGTTGTTTGATCTCTTTCTCAATCATAACTTCCTTGGTTCGACAGGTAGGAATGATGCGAGATCTAACGTTGCGCACCGTTAAAAAGCATTCAAAATGAAGAGATTAACAAATACATGCATAAACACTTTATAAAAAATTACTTCATTATTAGTTTGTTAATTACTCATGGTTCTCACAACCCTAGTTGTGAATTTGGTTGTTCATGCTTAATTGTTCACAAATCATATTAGGGTTCAGAAAAGAAATCATGAACTTACAATTATAATCGATGAAATCCACAATCTCGAATTGAAGAACAAAAGCCAATTGCATAAATCAACTTCAAGAATTAAATACCAAAAGTGTTTCATTAAATAAATCCCAAAGCCAAAATAATGTAACACAAATTGTTTATCACCTAAAAACCTATAAACAATGAAAATTACAACTTATATTTATAGAAAACAGAACCTAAACTAAGTAGGAAAATGAAAGCTTAGGAAATTCAGCTTGGGCAGTGTCGTCTATGGTTGGTGACTTACGGCTCGTATTCAGACCTACGGCTCATAGGTTCCTTCCGTCAGTCAGCAGCTAGTCAATAATCTGAAGGTCACTTTCTACGGGCATGATCTACGTCTCGTAGACCTTATTACGACCCGTCCTAGTCTTTCGTCAATCAAGTACTAAAGTTGACCTCCTCTGAAGTTTTCTATGGTTCCTCACTTATGGTTCGTAGCAGGAACTACGGCTCTTCATCTTCAACCGGCGTTCCATACTTACCTAAAATATTTTGCACTTGAACCTACGACTTCAACCTACAGCTCATCAAAGGACTGATGGCACGTAAGTTGACTCGTACATCACCCAAATCCTAGTGCTGCAACATTTTAATCACCAATTGCTCCAAAAACCTATTTCCTGTAAAATTAAACACAATTCCCATCACACCTACTACCAAAATGCTTAAGAAGTATGCAAAACTCTAAGTTTAATGCATCAAAAGTACCGTAAGTTCACGGTACATCAACACCCTCAACTTAAAATCATTGCTTGTCCTCAAGCGACACAACAAACTCTAAACGACACTTGTGCATAAGCAACCCACAATTCAAGCAATCACACAACATTTTCTCAATAATTATCCTCCTTATTTATTCTCAGCATAGTGCAAATTTCCTCATAAACACAACAAGCTAACTCATGCAGATCAATATATGACATAGACATACCAATAGACACATTCACATACACAGAAAACAATCACCAAGATACCGACTTTTCAACAATGCAACTTATGCCCTTACCACAAAGAAGTCCCTTATTCACACATAATTTGAAGTTTTTGTTAGGGACTCAATATTCACTCACACTCAGAATGAATTCAGTACAGTTTGTGCTCAATACCATATGCTTGCCCTTATGTTCCACGCTTTGATTTTTCAAACTTTTCACTTAGGATCACTATAGGACTTTCTTAGCTTGTAACGTATGCTCGGAGTCAGGTGTGGTACATTTGGATATTAAGTGACTTTTCTGCCCTCCTTGACATTACATTGGCTAATTGACCTATTTTTCAACCAATCTTTTATATCTTCATGCTTTATGCTCTTCTCCTTATGATTTATTTAAGCTCGAGTGTGACTTTGATTTGATCATCTTGCTTGATTTATGTTTTCTTCATCTTCTTATTTAAGCATTTCATTCTTTTTGTTTAGTCACACTATTTTCATCATTTTTACTCAGTTTGCTTTCTTTGCTCCACACACGACTCTTTTCATACCCTTTCTTTCTTGCTTTCCTTCATAATAGCCACCCTCAACTTATACGTTTAGTATGAGTTGAGCTGGACAATGTCCTGTTAAGGACCAGGGCCAGAATTTAGGTACAACTTTGCAGTAGCCACCCTCAACTTAGGAATTTAGCCTAAGTCGAGGTGCACAATGTCCAAGGAGGGACCAGGGCCAAAACAGAGATTCACAATAGTATCAGGGAAGGTGAATTGGGTGTAATAAAGAATGGTACTCTTTAGGCTCAAACATTTGGATCGAAGGGAGCAATTTATCCTTTTGGTTGGTTGTTTTTAGGCTTAAGTGGACTTAGTATTAACAATGGCCTATGATTATCTCCTATTTTCCAGTTTAAATCACCTTAGCAAGACCAACGGGGCAAGTTCTAGATTGGCACGTACCATATGAATGTACAAACAACCTCACACACACATGGCACCTTGTTGCATTTATTAAATCATCAATGAATCTGGTTTATGTTATAGTTTAAGTCAGTGTCATATTGATACCTATCATGTCATACAAAGATCCTATACATTCAACTTATTGAATTCACAGTCATAGCACAAATCAAAATTTGGAGGGATATCAATTTATATGCTCTATTGCCATCATGATTTTTCTTCCAGTTTGTCACGACCCAAAGTACCCCCTAGCCGTGACATGGCGTACAAGACCCCGAAAGGCCTCATACAAGCCACTTAGTATACATAGACAAGATAATAGAATCAAAGAGTACAAAAGTAAGTTCCATGTCATAAGAGTTTGATATAAGTAGCGAAAACTAAACATAGTCTCAAAGCCATCTAAACTCATAGAATGGAAAGATGGGACGTAACCCTTACAAAGTTCAACAATAAACACATAAAATATAAAGTGGCTACGTCCTCGGATGTATGAGGACTCACCAAGTCTTCAAGATCCTTCTACTAAGCTCTAGCCACGAGTGGATGGAGCAGCGTAAAATCCTACGTTATGAGACAATGTAGGCAAAAAGTATGAGTTAGTACATGGAATGTACCAAGTATGAGGGGAATGCAATAAAACTTTAGATCATGCTAACAAGGGACAATTTTGCAACATGCAATGACTAAGTTAAAACATGATATAAAAAGATTTGAAAAGCATAAGTCATAAACCACGGTTAAAGCAAGCTAAACATGTTTAAATCACTTGTGAGATACCTTTAAAAGCACTTTAGTTCATTATTGTGGGAAAATACCTTAACCGACATTTAAAGACCATGTGAGCTATCAACATGGAATCCGACATACTCCCTACATCGGAAGGGCCATCCTACTTGATAAGGTAGGACCCATAACATCTAGCTTCCTTGGATCCACTAGCTAAGGTCTACTTAAAGACAATCATCTTATGGTGGCACATAGTTTGGGGATAAGGAGATTGCTACTAGAAACCCGGCCTCTACAACGGAAGAACTTCCACCTCAATATCATCTCGGTGCTAAGTAAATATTCCACGGAATTAGTCATCTTATTATCCATGGAAGGGTACAACTAGAGTTACCAATCTAAGCTAAAATCATGCATATAGACGTTTCATATTCCATGGACTTAGTCCAAGCTTACGTCATTAGAATAGCTCCTTAACCTTTGATTCAACTTTAGTTGAGAAAACTTTTCAACAAGCTATGAATCCTTTATTTGAGAAAACCTTTCATATTCATCAATTATCAACATTGAAACTTTTGCCTCAAATCTTCTTAAAATCCTCCTCAACTTCATAAAAGACATACATGAATTCATAAACTTCATCTTTTTCATAGTTCATCATAAATCATAACTTGAAAACCATAGATTTCACATGGGTTCATGAAAATTCATCTTAAAACATGCAATTCAACTCAACTTCATGCTCAGAAAACCATAAACAAAGAAATTTGATCATAATTGAAAGAACCCACATGATAGAAGAAGACCTATTTTTTGATTGAACAATTCTTACTTAGAAAATTAGGGTTTATAGTCCAAATTCATAGATCAATACATGGGTTCACATGGAATTAGTTGAAAAATATGTAATTGAGTCTAAATCATCAAAACAAGATCATAAGTACATAATTGAATCCATACAAATAGAACCGATGAAGAATGAAATCAAAACCTTGTTCAATTTTGAGAAATTGAATTGGAAAGCTGAAGAAAACCTTGGGGGCTCAATGGGTGAATGGAACCCATTGATAAACTCCCTACATACCTCAATTGAAGCCCTAAACAATGATGAAGAATGGAGGCTTGAACTTGAAGAACCCTAGCTTGACTTTTTCTTCTTCTTCTTGATTCTAGAGAGAGAAATATTTGGGAGAGGTTTGGGAGTAATTGAAAGTGATTAAGAAGGGTAGAAACTAGGCTTATAAAACTTATATAGGGCTTAAGAATAGGGGGTAACTGACCTAACTTAGTAAATAAGTCATTGGGTGAAGAGACCAAAAGATCCCTTTTTAAAAATCAACCAACGACCCCACCTACTACTTGACATGCGGTTGGTAGGTCCACCTACTGACCGTAGGTCATGTAGTAGGTCACCCAAAAATCATTTTTTTCAAATTCCTTCCCCTAGGCAGTAGGACCTACGACTCCCTCCCCCACTTGACCTATGGTTGGTAGGTCAACCAATGAATAGTAGGTCAAGTAGCAGGTCACACTGATTTTCAAAAGTTGGAATTTTTTTTTATTCTTTTTGTATCCGGGGTGTTACATTATCTCCCCCTTGGGAACATTCGTCCTCGAATGAGAATCAAGACATCATAAAGAGGGTAGAAACAAGAGTTAACAGCCCAACCAAGAACGAAATCACATATATGCACATATCCGAGGAGGAAACATCAACTCCAAGCTAAAGCATGTTAAAACATCATTTCTTGAAGGCTTTATGCAACTCATACTCAAATGCACATAAGCATGAAGAAATTAATCAAGCTAAATCATATCTTCGAAAAATTAAATTTTCATAAGCATGAATGCATGAGGAAACATGGGAATGACTAGAACACAAGAATTCTTAAGAGTGAACCATGAGGGGCTAAGGGCTCAAGCTAGGCCTGAAGGTAGAAGGGAAAAGATAGGGATACTAAGACATCACATCACCTCCGGCCTCTCACATACCACACCATAACAGGGAACCTTCCAAAACCAACATAGGTCTATTCACGTATTTTAACCATGAAGCACACCATCTCCCCCTTGGGAGCAAACCTCTCTAGTCTTTTCGAATCCATCTCCCTTGACTCAAGCATAATACCTAAGTCTTAACAACCACAAAACCATTTATACAAGTAAACACTTAATAAGTTTCCTCACCAATTTCAAAGTCGACCTTAAACACACTAACCACACATGAAGTCATATCATAGCCAACAAATCACCCAACATCAAACAATGCATAACCACAAACTAAAGGATCATAACTTACCAATTTTCACATCCGGGGAACCCTCATGATCTTGTCGAGTTCAAAGAGCATAAAACTTATCTTTCTTTGGGGCACTTGAACCAGAATCATTAGGTTGAATTTGTCTACCTTCCCTTCCCTTAGCAGTAAGAAATGGGCAATCTCTTACCTTGTGACCCATCTTGCCACAACCAAAACATGCATTAGAACCGACTAGACACTCACCTTTACGTATTCTTCCACACTCCCAACATTCGGGCCATATTTGCTCACTAGAACCATTACCTTGAGAACGATTTCCTTCACCGGACCTTGAATGTGAAGATTCATCATCATCCCTTCTTGCCCTTTTTGAATCCCTAGTTTTCCCCTTAAGCTTTTCTTCTTCTATTTGTTGTGCATGAACCATCAAGCGGGAGACATCCATCTCCTTAACAAGCATGGTGGTTAGGCATTCTTGACCACCAATTCGGAAGCACCCAACACAAATATACTCATCCTTGCCCTTGGATCGGCGACCATAGTTGGAGCATACTTGGACAATTGCATGAACTTCAAGGCATACTCCTTCACACTCATATCCCCTTGACGAAGGTTAATGAACTCAAGTACCTTTGCCTCCCTCATCTCAAGGGAAAATAACCTATCAAGGAAAGTAACCTTGAACTTCTCCCAATCGAGAGAACCCGCATCGACCACCCTCTCACTTTTCCATTGTTCAAACCAAACTTGAGCAACACCCTTAAGTTGATAAGCGGCCAATTCTGCCTTTTCCACCGGCGTCACTCCCATAATCATCAACACCTTGTATGCCTCATCAATGAACTCTTGAGGATCCTCCTCAACCTTGGAACCATGAAACTTCGGAGGATTCATCCTAATAAAGTCCCTCACTCTTGTTTCCACCGTACTTACCCTTCGATTCACAGGAGCCACCACCTCCCTATTTGCTTGGGTCATCAGAGCTTGGGACAATGCATGAAATGTGGCTCGAAACTCATCATTAGTCACTTCCTCGGCCAAAGGGTTGACCAGAACTTGGGGAACCTCTTGTCTCACATCTTCACAAACATTCCTTCTCGTGGGATTCCTTCGTGGAGCCATATTCTGAAAAGTACAAACAAGGGTTAGAAGAGGAAGACCTATAAGGTTAAACTCTATCGCATGACTTTAGAATAACGAAAAAAGTGGAAGTTCCTAAACATCTTATAGCCTCTCATTCATAAGTGTGGCGCGCTTCACACCCATGAACAAGACTCTACTCGACGTGGCTTATGAAACATCCTAGGATCTTTCTAAAACCTTGTGCTCTGAATACCAAGTTTGTCACGACCCAAAGTACCCCCTAGCCATGACATAGCGTACAAGACCCCGAAAGGCCTCATACAAGCCACTTAGCATACATAGACAAGATAATAGAATCAAAGAGTACAAAAGTAAGTTTCATGTCATAAGAGTTTGATATAAGTAGCGAAAACTAAACATAGTCTCAAAGCCATCTAAACTCATAGAATGGAAAGATGGGACGTAACCCTTACAAAGTTCAACAATAAAGACATAAAATATAAAGTGTCTATGTCCTCGGATGTATGAGGACTCACCAAGTCTTCAAGATCCTTCTACTAAGCTCTAGCCACGAGTGGATGGAGCAGCGTAAAATCCTACGTTATGAGACAATGTAGGCAAAAAGTATGAGTTAGTACATGGAATGTACCAAGTATGAGGAGAATGCAATAAAACTTTAGATCATGCTAACAAGGGACAATTTTGCAACATGCAATGACTAAGTTAAAACATGATATAAAAAGATTTGAAAAGCATAAGTCATAAACCACGGTTAAAGCAAGCTAAACATGTTTAAATCACTTGTGAGATACCTTTAAAAGCACTTTAGTTCATTATTGTGGGAAAATACCTTAACCGACATTTAAAGACCATGTGAGCTATCAACATGGAATCCGACATACTCCCTACATCGGAAGGGCCATCCTACTTGATAAGGTAGGACCCATAACATCTAGCTTCCTTGGATCCACTAGCTAAGGTCTACTTAAAGACAATCATCTTATGGTGGCACATAGTTTGGGGATAAGGAGATTGCTACTAGAAACCCGGCCTCTACAATGGGAGAACTTCCACCTCAATATCATCTCGGTGCTAAGTAAATATTCCACGGAATTAGTCATCTTTATTATCCATGGAAGGGTACAACTAGAGTTACCAATCTAAGCTAAAATCATGCATATAGACGTTTCATATTCCATGGACTTAGTCCAAGCTTACGTCATTAGAATAGCTCCTTAACCTTTGATTCAACTTTAGTTGAGAAAACTTTTCAACAAGCTATGAATCCTTTATTTGAGAAAACCTTTCATATTCATCAATTATCAACATTGAAACTTCTGCCTCAAATCTTCTTAAAATCCTCATCAACTTCATAAAAGACATACATGAATTCATAAACTTCATCTTTTTCATAGTTCATCATAAATCATAACTTGAAAACCATAGATTTCACATGGGTTCATGAAAATTCATCTTAAAACACGCAATTCAACTCAACTTCATGCTTAGAAAATCATAAACAAAGTAATTTGATCATATTTGAAAGAACCCACATCATAGAAGAAAACCTAGTTTTTGATTGAACAATTCTTATTTAGAAAATTAGGTTTATAGTCCAAATTCACATATCAATACATGGGTTCACATGGAATTAGTTGAACAACATGTAATTGAGTCTAAATCATCAAAACAAGATCATAAGTACATAATTAAATCCATACAAATAGAACCGATGAAGAATGAAATCAAAACCTTGTTCAATTTTGGGAAATTGAATTGGAAAGCTGAAGAAAACCTTGGGGGCTCAATGGGTGAATGGAACCCATTGATGAACTCCCTACATACCTCAATTGAAGCCCTAAACAATGATGAAGAATGGAGGATTGAACTTGAAGAACCCTAGCTTGACTTCTTCTTCTTCTTAATTCTAGAGAGAGAAATATTTGGGAGAGGTTTGGGAGTAATTGAAAAGTGATTAAGAAGGGTAGAAATTAGACTTATAAGACTTATATAGGGCTTAGGAATAGGGGGTAACCGACCTAACTTAGTAAATAAGTCATTGGGTGAAGAGACCAAAAGATCCCTTTTTAAAAATCAACCAACTACCCCACCTACTACTTGACCTATGGTTGGTAGGTCCACCTACTGACCGTAGGTCACCCAAAAATCATTTTTTTCAAATTCCTTCCTCTATGCAGTAGGACCTACGACTCCCTCCCCCACTTTACCTACGGTTCGTAGGTCAACCAACTAATAGTAGGTCAAGTAGTAGGTCACACTGATTTTCAAAAGTTGGAATTTTTTTTTGTTCTTTGCGAATCCGGGGTGTTACACAAGTTACTTCTACACATTTACTATCCTAAACATGCCGATTCAATAGAAATTAAAATAGTTCTTTGGGGAAAAAGAACACAGGCAAGAAAACCCCAAGGAGGGATTGTGAGTCGAGTTACTCAGACTTCACCCCAAAGCTCACAATCCATTCACCCCACCTCCACATAAAAAGGTAGTGCAATGTCCTCAATGCACAAGTAAAACTAAAGACATCGGGTGAGACAAACCTGTGGCGCATATGCGTTGAAGACCAATCAAGAGACGGGGAATCCAGTTGGCCGGAACCTGCTGGATCAGCATGTTCAGCGCCCTCAGTAACTCCCTCAATAGTAGTCTGGGGTGCATCATCAGTAGTGCGCCCCGATCCAGAAGCTCCCGCAGCCAACTCACGCATGCGCTCCTGTCGAAGCTGCTCCTTACATATGGAATGGAGCTGGGCAGCCTATAGTGCTCGTCTCTCCCTCTTGCGGGCTAGCCGCGCCTTCTCCAGGTCTATATCAGCAACCTTACGAGTCCGAACGCGCTTCCCCGCTGCATGGGAGGATGTAGAAGTCTGTTGCCCATCATTAAATAGTGCTATAAGCACTATATTATCAGCATCAACTTTCGACACAAGTTCCGGTGCAGCAGTATCGACAGCAATCAAGGCATTAATGACATCACGGAGTTGAGCCAACTCCGTCTGTAATGTAGCAACATCAACAGTCGGCCCAAGATGAGGCTTATCCATCATCCGGCTCTCGAAAGCATCAATTCACCGGTGCACAGCCTATATCTTTATCTCCACGGCCTTCTCAGTGCGTGCCTCAGATTCCTCAACAGATTTATGCATCCAAGGCCTAATATACTGCAAAAGTGTCGCCATTTGAGTCTTGGTGCTCCCAATTGCACACACAAGTGTACATGGTCGCGCAAGTAATATAATGGCTCTAAAAGAGCCGGATTTTCGAACCCACAGAGACTTGTCAATTAACTATTTTACAAAATTATAATAATCCTAGTTATTTATTCAGGAGTGCTAAAGAAAAAAAATCCTTTGAAAAAAATAAATAAATTATTATTGTAGAAAAAATGATTGAAGCATTCTTGAGATGATGAGAATTACTTGTGAAATAATTGTTGAAGAGAGGGCTGAAAATAAAGAGAAGAAAATAAGGGGTGATGAATTCTAAAATTGCAAAGTGCTTAGGGAAGTGTAAGTCACTATTATATAGTTTTTCTACCAATCCCCTAGACTACATTACAACCCGTTAAAGTCCTATTTGATTCTGTTCTAGCGTGCTTAATTAGTGGAGATGTACATAATGGGCAATCATATGGTTCTTTGTGCATACATGTGATTTTATTTGTGTGTGTGAGAGTTGTTCTTTGATGCTAAGTCCTTATTTTATATTCAATCTTTTAAATTGAGTGTGTGGATTATTTTTTCTTGTGAGGGCACTTGTTTCATGATAGATAGGTGATTTTATTAACTTTCTTTGATGAGAGTAGGTGAGCAAGCTTAAATTTGATGAGTTCAAAGTCATTCTTTGAGGTTAGGAGGTTAGAGGTTTGTTGCTTATTTGGATTTCTTGCATAATGATCGAGAATTGTACTTGATGTTTTGAAATTTCTAGATGGCCTAATTATTTGTATCAACTAAAGTGGTGGCATTCCTAGTAAGATTTTTTGAGATGAGCTTTAATGTTTGCTCGAGGACAAGCAAAAATATTTTGAGATGAGCTTTAGTTTCAGCCAGACTACTCATCAATATTTATTAAGGGGATGATATAATGTAGAAAATAACTTTTGATCTAGGATTTTATCTTTTCTTCTCTTTTATTTATTTTACATCTTTTCTTTGAATGATTCGTTGTAATTGCTCTATGTCTATGTGGAGTTAAACTTCTCGTTCTTGGATTATATTTACTTACAAAATGATTGTTTAGTGATTTTGATTCGGCATAATTGCTTATCATATTGGTTGTTCTTATATTCTTGTGCTTAGATGCTTGGCAGCCATTAGAACATGGAATATAAGGAGCATGGAATATAAGAGCATGATCCTATGAAATACTAATATATAGTCTAAACGAAGACGCTAATGTGGTATAGAGTCTAGAATGACTACGATATCAATTGTTGATGAAATTGAAGCTAAACATGATTATTAGTTAAATCATAATCCTAGATCGATTCATTCATTGATTGTGTAAACACCTATCTTTTATTAGTTAATTGTTTTTTAATTACTTTATCTCTATTTTGAGTTAATATATATTCATCTTTGAAATCCTCCCCTTAAATAAATAATCATGATTAGTAAAATTTAGTAAATAGTTAATTGACAAGTCCTTTGGTTCGATAATTCGGCTCTTTTAGAGCCACTATATTACTTGCTCGACCACGTACACTTGCGTGTGCAATTAGGAACAACAAGTTTTTGGCGCCGTTGCCGGGGACTTAGAAATTAATTATTTTTCTATGTTATACTTTTTCTTTTTATTTATTTAAGTTTATTTTAAAAAATAAAAAAAACATAAAATAAGAAAAATGAAAAAAAAGGTGATGAACTTACTTGTGTCGTGCCGCGACGTTAAATTAGGCGCTTATTGGGAGGCAACCCAATTTATAGCGTAGCTTTTTATTTTTTTAGTTTCATTTTTTGTGTTGCTTTTACAGGTTTTGGAGAAGTTTGAGTATCCGAAATTTGGAGCTAAGGAGCACGTTTGAGCTTAAGTGTGGGGTGCGTACGACCCTTGATGAAAATTAAGAAAGCATGCTACTAGCTAGGCCTAGAGGCCTCAGGAAGTTTTCCTAACCCTTGTTTTAAAATTTGTTGATTCAAGTGTAGGGGGAAATTCTTCCGCATATGTTGGTTAGGATGAAGTGTGCTTTAGAGTTGTTTCATATTGGTTTTTAAAAAAAAAACTTTAAAAAATAAATAAATTATCGAAAAAAAATTTCCGAACAGTAAAGTCCGTATCCAGGCCGCGTCGCGGACCTGGGTACCAAAAAAACGTTTTTTGTAAAAAAAAATTTAAAAAAAGTTTTTATTCGTTAGTAGAAGCACACTTAGCCCAACCCTTCTTTTATTTTTATTTTTTTCATGTCATAAAAAAAAAGTCGTTTTTTCTTTCACTCTTAGCTTATTGTTGCACTGGGGACAGTGCCATGTTTTAAGTGTGGGGTGGGGGGAATGAATTCCTAGTTTTTACTGTTTTATTGAGTCTCTTCTTTTTTAGGATGGGTTCCTTGGCTTTTGTTTTCGGTTCTTTTCCTGAGGATAGTCCCTTTGAACCGACATGGAGTAAATGTTTTCTTTTTGTTTTTATTTTATTTTGGAGAGAAAAGAAAAGACCCTTTTGACTTGTTTGATACTTGCGATCTAGGCCTAATTTTGAGTAGTACTTTTTTGTGAATGCTTGATTTCTAATGAAATTGCACAATCTTTGACACTTAGGCTCATGGTTGTGACTTTGTATATAGCTTATTTTATTTTTTAGTTTGTTATGACCCTGTCTCTCTTAGAAGTAGAATTGATCCATCTTGATTGATACTTGTTCCATGGTGGTGAGAATTGTTTATTCCATGTTTGTATCTTAGTCTAGAACTTGCCCTGAATGTTATTGAAGCGAAATAAAAAGTGTTGCTTGTTTAGGGAATGATAATAAGCTTTCTTTGATGCGTCTTGTGAATTTTAGCCTTTTCAAATATTATATCACTAGTTAGCCCTTTTGAGCCTGTAGCCTTTTGTTGTTAGCCATATTTTTACCTCGACTCTTTTGTTGAATCCCTAGTTTTTGCACCTTGCTTCCTTAAGCACTGTAGCATAGACTTATTATAATTGTTAACTCTGAAGAAAAGGGGATGGTTGAGTGAAAAAGGTAGTCAATGATAGCTACAAAGTGTGAAAAAGCCCTCTTCGAAAGAATGTGATATGAAAAAGAAAAAAATCCTTTGAAAAAAAAAATTATTATTGTAGAAAAAAATGATTGAAGCATTCTTGAGATGATGAGAATTACTTGTGAAATAATTGTTGAAGAAAAGGCTGAAAATAAAGAGAAGAAAATAAGGGGTGATGAATTCTAAAATTGCACAGTGCTTAGGGAAATGTAAATCACTATTATATAGTTTTCCTACCCGTCCCCTAGCCTACATTACAACCCATTAAAGTCCTATTTCATTGTATTCGAGCGTGCTTAATTAGTGGAGATGTACATAATGAGCAAACCTATGGTTCTTTGTACATACATGTGATTTTATTTGTGAGTCTCAGAGTTGTTCTTTGATGCTAAGTCCTTATTTTATATTCAATCTTCTGAATTGAGCGTGTGGATTATTTCTTCTTGTGAGGGCACTTGTTTCATGATAGATAGGTGATTTTATTAACTTTCTTTGATGAGAATAGGCGAGCAAGGTTAAATTTGATGAGTTCAAAGTCCTTCTTTGAGGTTAGGAGGTCAGAGGTTTGTTGCTTATTTGGATGTCTTGCATAATGATCGAGAATTGTACTTGATGTTTTGAAATTTCTATATGGCCTAATTGTTTGTATCAACTAAAGTGGTGGCATTCCTACTAAGATTTTTTGAGATGAGCTTTAATGCTTGCTCGAGGACGAGCAAAAGTTTAAGTGTGGGGTGTTGATGTGACCCAAAAATGCATATTTTTAATCATTATTTGCCTCACATTTATTATTTGTATTTGTCCTTTTCTAGCATGAATTTTATGGATTGTGATAAATAGTATATTTCATTTGTAGGATTAAATTGGTGTGAAGATGAAGAAGTTTGGATCTAAAATGAATTAAAGATGGAAGGTTAAAGAATGAAATCAAGCAGACAGTTTAATGGATTAAATTGAATATTATATTAATATTTATATATATATATGCAAAAGTTGGCGGAATGCAAAGGAGATCAAAGTGATGATCATTACCTTGCTGCCACGTGGCAGCAAGAGAAGACAAGCGAACAATTGTTGAGGCGGTTTCACGCTGGAATTTCAATTCCTTTAGGTTTTGGATTCCTAATTTATTTTGGACTCAATTACTTTTATTTAGGGTTTTCTACATTTATAAATAGCCCAGGAAAATATTTATTAAGGGGATGATACAATGTAGAAAATAACTTTTGATCTAGGTTTTCATCTTTTCTTCACTTTTATTTATTTTACATCTTTTCTTTGAATAATTCGTTGTAATTGCTCTATGTCTATGTGGAGTTAAACTTCTCGTTCTTGGATTATATTTACTTACAAAATGATTGTTTAGTGATTTTATTCGGCATAATTGTTTATCATAGTGGTTGTTCTTATATTCTTGTGATTACTATTTTGATGCTTGGCCACCATTAGAATAAATTTATTGTCTTCTTTTGAACCCGTGAGAGGAATAGAGGGATAGAACGTGGAATATAAGGAGCATGATCTTTTCTTGCATATCACTTGAATTGATTTGTGTCTAGGATAGGGATATACCTAGGTTCCTTTCTTGGCTCAAATACGGGAAGACAACGTAATGCTTCATAGTTGGTTCAGTCTATTCCCGCTCAACGATGTAGTTAGGCTGTCTACTATGGTAGACGGTTAGAGGTCGGGAGATCATGACTATATTATCAACCCCGTGAATCAACAACTAGATAATCAAATAAGTTCATGAAATTGATGCTAAACATGATTGTTAGTTAAATCATAATCCTAGATCGATTCATTCATTAATTGTGTAAACATCTTTCTTTTATTAGTTAATTATTTTATCTTTATTTTTAGTTAATATATAGTCATCTTCGAAATCCTTCCCTTAAATAAATAATCAGGATTAGTATAATTTAGTAAATAGTTAATTGACAAGTCTTTTGGGTTTGATAATCTGGCTCTTTTAGAGCCACTATATTACTTGCGCGATCACGTACACTTGCGTGTGCAATTGGAAGCAACAATCAACTTCCAGGACAAGTTTCGATGCAGCAGTATCGACAGCGATCAAGGCATTAACGTCAGCACGAAGTTGAGCCAACTCCATCTGGAATGCAGCAACATCAATAGTCGATCGAGGCTGAGGCTTATCCGTCATCCGTCTCTCAAAAGCATCAATCCCCCGCTGTATGCTCCCAATTGCACACGCAAGTGTACGTGGTCGCGCAAGTAATATAGTGGCTCTAAAAGAGCCGGATTATCGAACCCACAGAGACTTGTCAATTAACTATTTCACTAAATTATACTAATCCTAGTTATTTATTCAAGAGTGCTAAAGAATTTGATTTATAAATAAAAGAATGCAAGAATTAAATATTAAGATTACCTAACTATGATTGGGAAAATTCAGGGCTGCAGCCTACTTAGAATTCATGCATAATATCTTTTCCTATGGACATCAATTGGTTATCAAATCACTGATTTACAGGGTTTTATGTATGATCATGGTCTCCCGACCTCTAATCTCTTACTTTAATTGGCAGTCTAACTATATCGTTCAGCGGGGATAGACTGAACCAATTATCGAGCATTATGTTTTCATCCTGTCTATTACCCAAGCAAGGTCTCTAGGTATATCCTTATCCTAGATACAAATCAACCCTAATTCTAGAGAAGATCATGCTCCTTTTGTTTCACGTTCTATTCTCCTATTCCCCTCCCGAGTTCAATTCGGACAATACATTTATTTCATGGTGGTAAATCATGAAATACTAAATCAAGAACAAAAGAGAAATTTATAGAATAACTAATTTCAATCCATAAAATTCAATACTAAACAATCATTCGTAGTCGCAGCCCAAGAATAAAGGGTTTTAGCTACTAATGTCTAAGAAAAGAAAAAGAAGAAAAGAACCCTAAAAAGTATTGACAACTTTGCATCTCCTACCAAGATATGCTCTCTCTCCTATAATTATTGTTATGGACTATTTATAGAGGTAAAAACCCTAAATAAAATAATTGAGTCCAAAACAAATTAGGAACCCAAAACCAAAAAGAACGCGTGATCAATGCACCGCCTCAAGCTTCAATTGTTATTGTTGCTTCATAATTTGACATGTGGCACCTTGCATATTGCAATTCAATTCTACTGCTCTTCTTATATAAACATATTATAATATTCAATTTAATCCATTAAGTTGTCTGCTTGATTTCTTTCTTTAATCTTTCATCTTTAATTCATTTTAGCTCCAAACTTCCTCATCTTCATATCAAATTAATCCTACAAATAAAATACATTATTTAGCACAATCCATAAAATCCATGCTCAAAAATGACAAATAAAAATACTAAATATGAGGTAAATAATGATTAAACATATGTATTTTTGGCTCACATCAAGTCTCTAATTAGATGACTTGAACTAGTGGAAACATGGCAAACCCTGTGGGAGTAGGAGCACGAGGTGCGCTCGTAGCTGAACCGGAAATGGAGGGGAGAGTAATAGTGTCATGGGGCTCCGTAGTGCCCTCTGCTGCCTGAGCATCGTCAAGGCTCTCGTTCAAAGGCGGTAATTCAACTGGGATACTCCTCCGTGGGGCTGTGGGGTTTGTATCATCCTGAATCATGCCCACATCGACCGTCTTGGTCACCTCTATCAACCTATCACAACCCCAGACAGGAAAGCCGCCTCTCTGTACAGGCAAAAAATCAAATACAGGAACGGCAACGTGGTCTTCTCTCGGAATGCCCATTCATGAATCTTAGCTATGATGATCCAAGAGAAGTCAATCTCAAGCCCCACCATCAATGAGGCAAGCATCACTGCGTGATCCCAGGTCACTATGTAATCAGCCATAGTTAGAGATAGTCTGGCCTGAATAATGGACCACCGGAACTTTGCTGCAAAACTAAGTGTTGCCTTACGGATAGGCAAGGTCATATCTCTCACCCATGCGGCGTTCTCCCGCTCATCAGCAATCAAATTCTCCATCCAGCGTAATAAATTCTCCCGCTACTTAGTATCATGCATGGCAGCTCTATTTTGCACCATACTCATCCTGTAATCATATTCACCCGTATTAATGGACTGAGAGTGATAAGGGCCGTAAATAAAATGGCGGACTGTATCCTCTGATAAGTCAACTGGAATGCCCCGAACCAAAATAGACAAGAGGGGCGGCTAAGTCAATGCCCTGGCTCGTGGAGGTAGGGCATTATTCACTATTGCAGCATAAGAAGCATAGAACTCCCTCACCATCATCGAGTTATATCTGCCTGGGTTCTCCGCCATCCATTCACATCGGTGCTGTTTGAACAGCTCATGCACCACCGGCACTATATGTAGGCTATCGATAAGTACCCGGCGCTTCTCCATAATTGTCTGGGGTGGCTT
Source organism: Solanum appendiculatum (assembly GCA_018342035.1). Taxonomy (NCBI): domain Eukaryota; kingdom Viridiplantae; phylum Streptophyta; class Magnoliopsida; order Solanales; family Solanaceae; genus Solanum; species Solanum appendiculatum. The sequence goes on from JAGDQO010000900.1 coordinate 374,464, forward strand.
CTCCTGAGCGTTCATGTGTAAGGCATCATAAAAAATCTAATGCATCCCCCTGACGCACCATCTTTTCAGCTCTATAGCGAGGGGTATGGGTTCAACACTGCCATGAGGAGGGTCATGGGCCAAACTGGATGAAGAGACATCAGATGCGAATGTAGCAATTGAGTCGAGTCAGAGCCAGGCTCAGACTGTGAAGGCTGGGACTCATCACCACTATCAGACGAACGTTGTGCTTCCTCGTCAGACTGGGAAGCATCATCTGAGTCGCCGGAGTGTGACTCCTCCGCTGTGTCAACAATAGCCAGCTGACTGGCTTGTTGGTGAGTTGTACGGGGTGACCTAGGGGAGGCATCCCCTATAGGAGGGGCGTACTCAGACCCACTCTATCACTGTCAGTAGGTTCATTAATAAGCTACAAGCGAGTGGAAGGGGCCATGGATTTGGACCTCCGCCCGTATTGACGAGTAACGTTTGGTGGCATAGTTCCTACGGAGACCATATTAGTACTAAAATAGTAAAACAAAAGAAAAAAAGAAAGAGAACAGAAATGAAAAATAAACCACGACTCTAATGAAAACTTAACACAAGAACTAGCAGAGGGGACCAACGGTTGGTACTGACGGACCGTCGATGCTTCAACGGTTTGTTGGTCCCAACCGTAAGTCAGGAGGTCAAATATTAGTTTCAGAAGTTGGAACGACGGTTTGCCAAGAAGGCACGTCGATGAAACGACGGACCGTAAGCCAAACCGTTGTTCAAAACTTAGGCTATTGTTGTGTACTTCAAACTGACGGGACATGACCTATGGTCCGTAGGTTGACCTACGAGCCAAAGGTCGTGGTCATCGACCATCACAATGTTAGTTTCAAAGCAATACTCTGACCAACAATACCAAGACAACATTTATTTCATCAAACCACTTCCAGAATATGCATTTAAACATAAATTCAAGTTATTCTTTCATTCCTAGGGTTTCAAACATGCAATTAAACATACAATAACGAAATTAAACTGAAACCCTAAGTCAAGAACACTACTAGAAGGCAGTACGATAATGATTCACATCCAAATTTAACAACATCCACAACACCGTCATCCCACAGATAGTATTCAAGTTATTAAAATCAACGTCACATAGAATTACTCCCTGCAGTCAAGTAGCAACTAGCAAATTCAACTTCAAATGAATGTGTGAACAGAAATCAATACCTGTAGTATGAAAATGAAGTTTGAAGTTGTGTGAGTGTGTTGTACGCCTTAATCAACGACTAGTAAGACTCCTAACCCGTGACTTATTAATTTAGAGAGACTTTACACTGTTTGGGAAATGAAATCCCACAACACCGTCATCCCACAGATAGTATTCAAGTTATTAAAATCAACGTCACATAGAATTACTCCCTGCAGTCAAGTAGCAACTAGCAAATTCAACTTCAAATGAATGTGTGAACAGAAATCAATACCTGTAGTATGAAAATGAAGTTCGAAGTTGTGTGAGTGTGTTGTACGCCTTAATCAACGACTAGTAAGACTCCTAACCCGTGACTTATTAATTTAGAGAGACTTTACACTGTTTGGGAAATGAAATCCCACAACACCGTCATCCCACAGATAGTATTCAAGTTATTAAAATCAACGTCACATAGAATTACTCCCTGCAGTCAAGTAGCAACTAGCAAATTCAACTTCAAATGAATGTGTGAACAGAAATCAATACCTGTAGTATGAAAATGAAGTTCGAAGTTGTGTGAGTGTGTTGTACGCCTTAATCAACGACTAGTAAGACTCCTAACCCGTGACTTATTAATTTAGAGAAACTTTACACTGTTTGGGAAATGAAATCAGAAAAGGGGAAAAAAGGCAGTGGGAGTTTGGGGAAGAAGAAGAATATATAGGTGGTGGTGGGAGGTTGAAAAGGGGTTAGTTAGATTAGGAGGGGATGTATGTGAAGTGAAAGGGTGTGTTGGATGGGATGTACCATTGGAAAAAAGGGGAATGGGGGGAAGGATTTAAAATGAAAGGGTTTTATTTAGTTTTTTTATCGTGGGTCGGGTCGACTATGAATACTGTGCAGACCTACGATTCCCCATTGACGGTCCATAGGTGAAACCACGGTCCGTTGATGGGTGTCGTCGTTTACCCCTACACTTAGTCAAATTAAGAATTCATACCTGGGATCTACGGAAGCCATTTACGGTCCGTCGACGGAACAACGGGCCGTCTATGGCAACCGTAGACCATCTTCTCCTGTAATTTTTTTAGGTATTTTCTTTCTTCCCTGAATACGTAGAAAACATTAGGACTTATTTTCTCCATTTTATTGACTCTTTTTAGACACGAACCCTATACTACCCTAATCTAGCCCTATGACTCAATAAAACATAAAATTAAAAGCAAAAGGAAAAATATTCATAAAAATCACAAAAATTCCTAAAATTGGCTAGATTTTACATCATGGGTTGCCTCCCAAGTAGTGCTTGATTTAACGTCGCGGCATAACGCAGATCCCTTGATTACTCAGAATTCATCAAGGCTCCATTGTTCAATCAACTTGTTGACCTATTCCGTTTGGCCCATATAGAGTTTGATCCTCTGGCCATTGACTTTGAATTGTGTTCCTTCCTTGTTCTCAAGTTCAACAGATCCATGTGAAAATTCTTGAACAACTCTAAATGGTCCCGTCCACTTGGACTTGAGCTTGCCAGGAAACAATCGCAGTCTTGAGTTAAATAGAAGTACCATATCACCGGGAGCAAAATTTCGCTTTTCAATCTTTTGATCATGGTACTTCTTCATATTTTCTTTATACAAGGCTGAACTTTCATATGCTTTTAAGTGGAACTCATCTAGCTCATTCAATTCGTTCAACCTTTGACTTGATGCAACATCCCAATCTAGATTTAACTTCTTGAGTGCCCACATCGCCTTATGTTCTAGCTCTACATGTAAGTGACATGACTTCCAAAAAACAAGTTGATAAGGAGACATACCTATGGGAGTCTTGAAGGCAGTGCGATAAGCCCATAGAGCATCATCGAGCTTTCTAGACCAATCAGTTTTGTTCACATTCACAGTATTTGCTTGATTTCTCTATTGAACACTTCAACTTTCCCACTAGATTGTGGATGATAAGGAGTTGCTACGATGTGATGAAAACCATACTTCTCAAGCAATGCTTTGAACAGTTTGTTACAAAAGTGGGAACCTCTATCGTTAATAATCGCCCTTGGTGTACCAAACCTGAAAAAGATATTCTTTTTCAGAAACGCGATGACACTTTTACCTTCATTGTTAGAAAGCGCAACAGCTTCCACCCATTTGGACACATAGTCAACCGCTACAATGATAGGTGCAAAGATCAACTTCTTTTTCAGTGTGATAGGTGCAAAGATCAACTTCTTTTTCAGCTCCTCAAATGCTTTCAGACAAGCATCATCAAATACAAACTTTATCTCCTTTTCGAGTAGTTTTCACAAAGGGTGTGCAATTTTTGAGAAATCTTTAATAAACCTCCTGTAGAAACCTGCATGCCCTAGAAAAATTCTAACACCTTTAACGGATATGGGTGGTGGTAATTTTTCAATCACCTCAACTTTTGCTTCATCAACCTCAATACATTTTTGTGAGATTCTATGGCCCAAAACTATACCTTTTTTTACCATGAAGTGACATTTCTCCAAGTTTAGCACAAGATTGCACTCTTTACAGTGTTTCAGCACATCACCTAAAGGTACCAAGAAATCATCAAAATAGTCACCAACTAAAGAAAAATCATCCATAAATACCTCGATAGTGTCTTCCACCATATCAGAAAATATAGACATCATTCAATGCTGAAAAGTCGCAGTGCATTACACAAACCGAATGACATTCTTTTGAAGGTGAATGTCCCTTAAGAGTAAGTGAAAGTGGTCTTATCTTGATCTTCAGGGGCTATAGAGATTTGGTTGTAGCCCGAATATCCATCTAGAAAGCAGTATCATCCTTTGCCAGCAAGATGATCTAACATTTGGTCCATGAACGGCATTGGAAAGTGATCTTTCTCAGTGCATGCATTTAACTTGCGATAGTCCATACAGACTCTCCATCCAGTGGCGGGCCTCATTTCTTTGCATTTGGAAGCACAGTGATTCCACCCTTCTTTGGCACGCATTGAACCGGGCATACCCAGTTACTATCAGCAATTGGATACACCACTCCAGCATCTAACCACTTGATGATTTCTTTCTTCACAACTTCTTGCATTGGTGAATTCAATGTTCTCTGGTGTTCAATACTTGGTTTGCTGTCCGACATGAGTTGGATTTTACGAGAGCATATCCCCGGTGCAATACCAATAATGTCAGCTATCGTCCATCCAATCGCCCTTTTATACCGCTTCAGCACCGCTATCAATGCTTCTACTTGCCCTTCATTCAAATTAGTAGCTATAATGACAGGCAAAGTATTTTTTTGGCCCAAGAACACATACCGCAAGTGAGATGGAAGAGCTTTTAGCTTTAACTTCAAGGCTCATCGATAGATGGTTTTGCAGGTGGAGTGTCTCGATTCCTTCAGATCCAAATCTAGCTTCTTTGGTTGGCTACGATGAAAACCACCATCATTAAGTACAGCAACTAATTGTCATATTCATCAATACCATCACCATCAAAGTTCATGATCACCGCAGCTAGTGCTTCAACACTTAGTCTTTCTTCAATGGGTACATCTGGCTTTTCCTCATCAGCATGGTTCACCACTAAGACTGATTTAAGTTCACTTTTATGCTTCATGGTTTTGCAGATGTTAAATGTTACCTTTTCATTGTTCAAACGAAACTTCATCTGCCTTTTCTCCATATCCACTAAAGCTCACCCCGTAGCTAGGAACGGTCTCCCTAGGATGATAGGCACTTCAAAATCTACCTCGCACTCTAGTATCATAAAATCTGCCAGAAATATGAATGCTTCAACTTTCACCAAAACATCTTATAGTATCCCTATTGGTTTCATCACAGTACGATCAGCCATAAGTAGCCACATTGCCGTTGGTTTGGGGGCTCCCAAGCCCATATTTCTTGAACACAGACAGCAGCATCAAATTAATGCTACCACCTAAGTCACACAATGCCTTTGCGAAGTGCATTATGCCAATCGTGCATGGGATGGTAAATGCTCTGGGATCTTCCTTCTTTTGAACTAACAATCGAGTAGCAATGGCGCTACAATGTTACAACCTATCATCATCTTCAAAACTAACAACTCTTTTCTTGGTCACAAGATCCTTCATGAAATTTGCGTAACCTGGCATCTGTTCTAATGCTTCAATCAAGGGAACATTTATAGACAACTGTTTTAGCATAGAGATAAACTTCCTATACTTCCCTTCTTCCATCTTCTTTACCAACCTTTGTGGAAAGGGAGGTGGAGGTCTTGGCATAGGGATGACCTTTTGCGTAATTTCAGCCTCCTTCTCATTTTGATCTTTAGGCAATTCTGCTACCTCAACTTCATCTTCATCCGGTTCATTCGCACTTTCCACTCCAGTCGGCATATGAGGGTCAACAGTCTGCTTCCCACCTCTAGTAGTGACTGCCATGCAATGCCCATCATTCTATGGATTTTGAACCGTATTGCTGGGAAGTATTCCTTGTTGGCGCGAATTTGCATTCGAAGATAATTGGCTCAATTACTGCTCAATCTCTCTAATTGACACTGCATGTGACTCTACTTTTTGCCCAATGTCTGATAAATTTTTCCGCATCTCCTTCACGTTTTCATCCGTAGAGTCAAACCTTTTCATCATCTTGCCCATCATATCTTCAATGCGATTCAGACTCAATCCTCTTTCTCGATTTCCTGGTGGGATGTACGAGCCACTTCTATCATCGTGTTGTTATTTTGTATTGTAGTTATTATCTTGGTTGTAGTTCCCTTCACGAGTATACTATCCTTCTCTATGTAGTTGCTAAAGTTCCGACGTTGATTCCCTTGACCTTGGCACCAATTATCTTGATTGGATCCTTGGGCGTTGGTCCAGAAACCCCCCGGTTGCTGGTTAACAAGATTCACATCCTCTTCATATGTATACGAGTCGGTTGGTGGAGCATTATGGTGATATTGGACAGCATTAACTTTTTCCGCATTACCACTCACATGTTTGAGCACCAAGCCTAACTATGTCCTTTACTGCGCCATTTCTTCACGAATATCATCATTGGACTGATTTGGTGTAACTTGTATTGAGAAAGTACTCTTTGCAGTAGCCGATGTTCTAGTGCTCCATGCTTTATTGTTCTTTGAGATCTTTTCCAGTTTATCTGCAATCTCCTGGAATGTGTTTGCTCTGTAAGATCCTCCTGCAATAGTGTCTAGCACAACTTTTCCATTGTCATCCAACTCTCTATAGAAATACTCCTTGAGCGATTCATCATCAATGCGGTGGTTCGACACACTCCTCATGAAACTTGTAAACCTGTCCGAAGAATCACTGACAGACTCCCATGTAAAGCCACAAAATTATTAAGTTCATCTTTAGTTTTAGCTTCTTAGATAACGGGAAGTATTTTTCAAGGAACACTCGGTGCAGCTCATTCCAGGTGGTAATAGAGCTGTATGGGAGTTTGAACAACCATACAATAGCATCACCTGTCAAAGATAGAGGGAATACACGCAAACCAATTCCTATCCATATCTAGGTCCGGTCTCCCCACACTGCTCTTACATACGCTGATTACCTTACTTAAATGAGAATATGGGTCCTACGAATGTAACTCAGGAAACAGTCCTCGGGATGTTAACATCTACATAAGACGGCTTGTTACCACAAACGTGTGTCCAGCTGGTAATGAAGGAACGACTATGGCTCCGGTCGATCCTACAACATTATGGTCAACCTCATAGTTGAGGCGGACATTGGATGCAGGTTGGTTCTGCACTCTAAGAGAATTATCAACAAGAGCATTTTCTTGAATGTTTCCTGGCACGTCCTCCACTCTCAGAGGTTGGACTCCAGGTATCTCTCGACGACCCTCTCCGTTAGGATCATTTTCATGTCTCTCTTATTGATCTGTTCCAGCCATTCTTCGTAGAGTTCTTCTTAATTTTGGGTCGTAAGGAGTACGGGGTATGCCTTGACTTTGTGTATTTGGCATACACTGGAACAAAGATCTAAAGACAACAAAAACAAAATAAACGTAAATCAAGAAATAATTGACTAAAGTGCAATAACAAAATTAGTCTAATCTAAAAGCCTTATTCCCCGGCAATGGCGCCAAAAATTGATACGCCCAAATTACACCTCCCTTAAGAAGTATAAATGCTCATTGTCAAATAAAGAACCTAACAAAGATTAGGGTCGATCCCACGAGGAATATGGTTCAGACTTAGTCTAATTTATTGTTATTTGTACGTTTAGCCAAGTTATCTCTATAAAAAGGGGGGTTTTGAAAACTAAAATTATAATTGCTTGATATGTAGTAACAAGTAAACAAATAACAGGATTCGCAATTTGTAATATCAATATGAGAATGAAACTAGGGCACATGTGTTCCCAACTAGTTCTTAACTAAGAAACCTAATAATAGTAACTCTTTTCTAGTGTTTAACATGCATGATCGGTAAATTAGGTATAGCCTAAGTGATTGGTCCTCCAAATAGGGAATTTGACCACGCGACTCAGTCCGTCTATGGGTGTATGCTTTACTAACCCTTACCTTTGACCCAGATTAGCCCTCTACGTATGTGGTTTAGACTATTAGATAGCGGATTATCCCGCTAAATCTTCGTTGTTTGATTTCTTTCTCATTCATTACTTCCTTGATCCAGCAAGAAGGAATGAGGCGAGTTCTAACGTTGCGCACCATTAAAAAGCATTCAAAACGAAGAGATTAACAAATACATGCATAAACACTTTATCAAGAATTACTTCATTATTAGTTTCACTTTGTTAATTACTCATGGTTTCCACAACCCTAGTTGTGGATTTAGTTGTTCATGCTTGATTGTTCACAAATCATATTAGGGTTCAGAAAATAAATCATGAACTTACAATTATAATCGATGAAATCCATAATCTCGAATTGAAGAACAAAAGCCAATTGCATAAACCAACTTCAAGAATTAAATACCAAAAGTGTTTGATTAAATAATTCCCAAAGCCAAAATAGTATAACACAAATTGTTTATCACCCAAAAACCTATAAGAATGAAAATTACAACTTATATTTATAGAAAACAAAACGTAAACTAAGTAGGAAATGGAAAGCTTAGGAAATTTGGTTTGGGCAGTGTCGTCTACAGTTGGTGACTTACAGCTCGTAGTCAGACCTACGGCTAGTTAGGTTCCTTCCGTCAGTCAGCAGTTAGTCAATAATCTGAAGGTCACTTTCTACGGGCATGATCTACGACTCGTAGACCTTATTACGACCCGTCCTGTTCTTCTGTCAATCAAGTACTGAAGTTGACCTTCTTTGAAGTTTTCTACGGTTCGTAGCAGGAACTACGGCTCGTTATCTTCAACCATCGTTCCATACTTAGCTAAAATTTCCAGCACTTGAACCTACGACTTCAACCTACGGCTCGTAAGTTAACTCGTACATCACCCAAATCCTACTGCTGTAACACTTTAATCACCAAATGCTCCAAAAACCTATTTCCTTTAAAATTAAACACAATTACCATCACATCTACTACCAAAATGCTTAAGAAGTATGGCATCAAAAGTACCGTAAGTTCACGGTACATCAAGTGTGCAAAGTTATTCACGCATGTTAGAAAGGTTGAGCTAGCTGGGATGTGGAGAAGCTAATCTATCAACATGGAGAACCTGCCATCTGGTGCAGCTACATGAAGAAATTGAAGAATCGCTACAAGGTAACCAGCAAATGTCTGAACAAACATTATCACTGTTTAGTATGACATGAGTTCAGTTACAATTGATATGCTGGTATATGGATTCATTTGTCTCGAATATGCATTAGTTTTTTGATGTATGAGATACATTACATCATATTTTTTTAAATGGCATTCTACTAAGTTATTAATCTAATTAAAGTTTAGTAGATCATGAATTAAGATGGGGGATCTAGTTTCCACTCCATAGCATTAGACATAGAACTTGAAGCTCGAGTTAACTGATGGCCACGCTAGTTCTCTGCTCTTTTAACAAAAGACAAGGAAATAGAAATAAAGCCACACATTTACTTTACTATCATGAATAATAACATAAAAAAAAGAGCGGTTGCCGCTAGATTTTTCCAACACTAGTTTTGTAATCTAATGGAAGAAGTTATTCTTTTATTCATGAATATACAAGGTATTTATACAATTACAAGGAATCTTATTAAAGGAAATCAATCAAAACAAATAAAAGAAAATATTCTACAATCACTCTTATTATTCTATAATATTCTACAATCACTCTGTGATTTGTTACCGTATTCTGTAATACTCCCTCTCAAGCTGAAGTATAGATATTGATCATGTCCAGCTTGTCACAAAGATAACTAACTCGAGTACCATTCAATGCCTTGGTGAACAAATCAGCTAATTGCTCTCCCATCTTCACGTAGCCAGTGGAAATCAAATTTTTCTGAATCTTCTCACGAATAAAATGATAGTCAACCTCAATGTGTTTAGTCCATGATACACCGGATTTGAGGCTATATGAAGAGCAGCCTGATTGTCACACCAAAGTTTTGCTGGTGTATAGTGCTTCACTCCAATTTCAGATAACAGATGATGTATCCACCGACACGTAGACTGTGACATAGCTCTATATTCAGATTTTGTTCTAGTTTGAGATACAATACCTTTTTTCTTACTCCTCCATGTGATAACGGCATGGGTAGCAAAGATCATATGATAGCTTTAGAGGAGCTTAATGGACACAAAATAAAGACATAAAATGTGTTAAAGGTCCATCAAAGTGAAGAGAAGGAAGAAAGTGGCCATGTGTGCAAATGGTCATCTCATGAATTCAAGAATTCACAAAAGAAAACAACCAAACAAGGCCCTTATCTCATTAAGGGTAAAATTGTTAAAGAAGTGTCTTCTTTATTTCCTTAGTATAAATAGTAGTTTTATTATTTTGGAAGACTTAGATTATGAATATTATGATGAATTGAATATTTGAAAGCTTTGAAGCTTGTAGTTTCTTGGTGTAGCTAGCATTAGTGTAGTTCATAGATGGTAATTGTAGTTGAGTGATTAGGGTGGATTCCCAATATTGCTTGTGTTAACTTCTTCTAGCTTAATCGATCATCGAGTTACCCTCTTTGTGGATTCAATTTGGTTTTCTCGTTTCTGATTGAGTTTGGATTATTGTTGTTTGATCGGATTTAATTGAGAGGTGAAGGTATAAACTCCTTTGTTGCTCATAAATTCGATTAGATTTTGATAATTCGACATATGTTTTCTTGTTTCTTTTAATTTTCCCTTTTTTTTCTTAGCATTTGGTATCAAGAGCGTAGGTTTAGATTTGTTCCTACAAATCTAGTCTTGGTTTGCAAAAAAATAAAATCCAAAAAAATTCCATAAATTTTTTCTTTTGATTTGTTGTTTTTGACACTAGATTTTTGTTTCCTAGTATTTTTTTAATCTAAGTTTCAAATTTCGTTCGATTTGGAGTTGTAGAAGTGAAGTTGCCATTGAAGGGTATTGAGCTTTTGAAACTTTTCAAATTTTGAAAGTGGTCTTTAGATTGAGGAGGAATTGGAGGTTAATAATTATTGGGTTTTGTTCTCTAAGTTGAGGGGAAGAAAATCCTAAATTTTGAACCAATTCCGAGTTGATTTGAGTGTGTTGGGATTTGGTGTGTGTTCTTGGTGTTCTTAGTAAACTTCAAGTTGTTCTTGAAGAAGAAGAAGGAAGAAAGTACATTTATTGGTCAACTTGTGGAAATTTGAAAAAAAAAATTGAATTTCAAAATAAATAAACTCCACATGGCCAACACGTCAGCAATTCGTTACCAACAAAGCAGCCACATCAGCGCCAGCGCAACAGGCTGCCACTCAGAGAGGTACAAATCACTGCTGCGTGCGTGAGGTACAACTTCAGACAGCAGGATTTGGTTTCAGCCTCAAAATTTGGCTAAGTATGGAAGTTTTTTGGGCTTAAAAAATTTTCTAAGTGTCCAAATTCACTTTTTCTTCTTCTAAAGTCAGTTTTCTTCCATTCCTCAACTATTTAACAACTAATTAACATCTTTAATTACTTGTTAACTAATTTTAATCATCTAATCAAAGTCTTACAAGTGATGAACTTCTTTGAGGCTTAAATATTTTTCTAAGTGTCCAAATTCACTTCTTCTTCTTCCACACTCATTTTTCTTCTATTTCTCAACTATTTAACTAGTTTCAAATCATCAAATCATTTCTTTGATCCTTCAAATTAAGTAACAACAAGTAATTTTTCTACTTTTGTTACTTAGTTTGTTTTGAGTCCGAATCTTTTTGTGCTTCTTTCTCTACTTTTCTCATCTCAATTCATTGATAACCTTTTTGATTCAAGTCCGTTAGCTTTTTTTTGTGTCGTCCTTCTTTCAAGAGTCATAAGAATCCACTCCACCACAAAGGATAGGTGACCTTGAATTGGTTTAGCGAAGCTAGTTCACTATCAATTTTGAGAAAAAGCCATAGAAGTTGAGTTGAGAGTTCAAATAAAGAGTGGTGTGAGGAACCTTTCTACTAACTTGTTTATTGAGTTTTATAGGTATGGTGAAAGCATCGTGATCATTTTTCTATCGGGATCCTCGTACTATGAGCACAAATGAGTTATTTGCTTCAATACAAAAAAATGTTGAAAAGGTCATTCAACTAGTCATCGAGATCGCACCTGATGAGTTGGAAAGACTATTGAAGGGTACTACTCATCGTGATGTAGAACTTAAAGAGTTGCACAACCAAGGTGAAAACACTTCATGTTATGAGCTACAAGGTAATAATGATAATTCTTGCACTTCCTTTAGCTTGGAAATTCATTGTGTGGCTAGTAGCCAATTGAGTATAAGTGATAGCTTGATTTCATGTGAGCTTAATGATTATTTGTCACATAGTGATAATGTATTTGTTGAGAGTGTTCATACACTAGTTGATCCTATTGATGACTGAATAGATTCTTCTTGTAAGATCAATTTGTGTTCACCTAGTGTTGTCACTTGTTCCTTGAGTGATATTACATTGCCATGTAGTTCTTTGTCATGTTTTGATGATGTGCATGTTAAGAATGTGGATACACTAGTTGATCCTATTGATGACCGAATTGATTTTTCTAGTAACATCAATTTGTGTCCACCTAGTGTTGATACATGTGCTTTGAATGATAGTTCATTATCAAATGATATTGGTGTTGATCAACTTGTGTATAATAATCCCTTGTTTGATGTTGACATAACTAATGATGGTGAAATGCATAGTGGTGTGTCTGTGCATGATAGAAGTGTAGTCCTTCTTAAAGGCTACCAAGTGATTGAGAATCCACTATGGTATAATGACACACTTTCCGAAGATGGAACTCTCTTCTTGGAAGATGATAGTACATCTATTGGAGGGGTTAGTGGTCAAAAGGAAGAGGGTGTATGTTCTCCAAAGAGCCCTTCATTCTTGTGTTAATTCTTGATCAAGACCTTAGTGCTTGTGGATCAAAGTGTGACTCTATATGTGGGCACACCATGGATGAAGTTCATTTATGTAGCACCTTTCTCTATTACTTGTTTGCATATGACGATGCTCATGCATTTGAGTGGAGTATGATATTGAAAGATAAGGGTGCCAACCGGGCAAAAAAGGGTGTGCTTGATCCTTGTTCATGGATTTCCTTTCCATTTGACCCCGGTAATGAGTTGAATTGTGGCACTTGTTTAGTGATGCTTGGTCAAGATGACAAGCACAATTTGGAGGATTTTGTTGGCACATTTCCCTATGATGAGAAGTTTTTCTTGAGAGTTTACAATCAACTTGAGGGGCCTATGTTGTGTATGGGGAAGGGTAGTTTTCTAACCCCATTTCTCTACTATCTCTTTGCCTATTACAAGTCTCATATTTATCTTAAATGTGTATTGCATTTGGGTCAGGATTTCATTGAGTTATATACTTGTTTGTATGACCCGATTATGTGGACCTTCTATCATTTTGAACCCAGTGAATGTTTCAGAGTATGTAAGCTTGTAGTAGTGCCATCTTTTAGGTGGTATTATCCTTTTGATGTGTGGAATAGTCAATTTCCTTGTGCTCCATGTATGGGCTTAATAGTCATGATAATGGAGGATACTAGGTTGTTCCTTGAGATTGAGTCTCTTTGGCATAATGCTTTTTGTGCTAACAATTGTACTAACCCTCATGCTATGAGGACCTCTTGGTTGCTTGTCCTTCTTATGTTCTTGCAAGGTTTGGATTCGAGGAAGAATCCTTTTCAAGAAGGGGACAATGATAATGGCATGGGTAGCAAAGATCATATGATAGCTTTACAGGGCTTAATGGACACAAAATAAAGACATAAAATGTGTTAAAGGTCCATCAAAGTGAAGAGAAGGAAGAAAGTGGCCATGTGTGCAAATGGTCATCTCATGAATTCAAGAATTCACAAAAGAAGACAACCAAGCAAGGCCCTTATCTCATTAAGGGTAAAATAGTCAAAGAAATGTCTTCTTTATTTCCTTAGTATAAATAGTAGTTTTATTATTTTGGAAGACTTAGATTATGAATATTATGATGAATTGAATATTTGAAAGCTTTGAAGCTTGTAGTTTCTAGGTGTAGATAGCATTAGTATAGTTCATAGTTGGTAATTGTAGTTGAGTGATTAGGGTGGATTCCCAATATTGCTTTTGTTAACTTCTTCTAGCTTAATCAATCATCGAGTTCCCTCTTTGTGGATTCAATTTGGTTTTCTCATTTTTGATTGAGTTTGGGTAATTGTTGTTTGATCAGATTCAATTGAGAGGTGAAGGTATAAAGTCCGTTGTTGCTCAGAAATTCGATTAGATTTCGATAACTCCACTTATGTTTTCTTATTTCTTTCAATTGTCCCTTTTTGTCTTATCACCATGATACTAGGTTCCCTCCAACAAAATCACAATAGCCTATTGTAGATCTTCTATTAATTTTGGATCCTACCCAATCAGCATCAACAAAACACTCAACACGGGTATGATCGTGATTGCTATACAATATGCCAAGTCCAGGAGCTCCTTTCAAGTAGCAAAGAATTTGTTCTAAAGCTTCCCAATGTTTGACCGTAGGCATTGACATAAATTGGCTAACAATACTTATTGCAAAGGCAATATCCGGGCGAGTCACAGTGAGGTAGTTTAACTTCCCAACTAACCTCTTGTATCTCTCAGGATCATCAAAATGACACCATCATCTTTCATAAGATGCACATTGGGGACCATTGGGGTACTGCAAGGTTTGGCAGCCAACTTTCCAGTATCTGCAAGCATGTCAAGAATATACTTTCTCTAAGACAAGAAAAATTCCCTTCTTGCTTCTATTTACTTCAACTCCTAAGAAGTACTTCAACTAATCCAAGTCCTTTGTACGAAACCTAGTATGCAAGAAAGACTTGAGAGAAGAGATCCCCGCATAATCACTTCTTGTGATGACAATGTCATCAACATATACAACAAATAGGATAGTGCCAACTATGGATTGCCGATGGAATACAGAATTATCACATTTGCTCAGTTTTAGTCCAAGCTCCTGAACTACCTCACTGAACTTGCCAAACCAAGCTCGGAGACTCTTCTTCAAGCCATACAAGGACTTCTTCAAGTGAAAGACTTTTCTATGCTCCCTCTGAACAACAAAACCGGGGGGTTGCTCCATATACACGTCATCTTAAAGATCACCATGAAGAAATGCATTCTTGATATCCAACTGATGTAAAGGCCAATTCTCATAAGCAGACAGGGAAATGAATAGCCGGACAGAAGTGAGTTTGGCCACCGGAGAGAAAGTGTATAAATAATCCACCCCATAAGTCTGAGCATAGCCTTTAGCCACAAGTCTTGCCACAGAACGATCTGGATTGACTTTAACTGTGAAGACCCACTTACACCCCACTGATTTCTTTCCCTTCAGTAAATCCACCAAATCCCACGTGTGATTTTCCTCTAAGGCATGTATTTTCTCAAGCATTGCCTCAGACCATCCATGATGATGCAAAGCCTCCTTGACTATTTTGGGTACAGAGATAGAGTCTAGAGAGACAATCAAATATCTAGACGAAGAGGATAAGTGGTCATAGGAAACAAAATTAGCAATGGGATATGTGGATTTGCAAGTATGTGTACCTTTGCAAAGAGCAATAGGGAGGTCAAGGTTTTCTGAAGGATCAGATGGTGGAAGATATGATGATGAAGGAACTGGCACAAGACATGTTTCATTGGTCTCTCTCCTCCTCGAGTAAACTTGAACAATTGGAGGTTTTGCTAGCACAGATGAAGCAGGTTTTGAAGGCACAATAGTCGATTGGTGCTCAATAGAAGAACTGGGAGATGGAGGAACATCATTTAATTGTTCTTCCAAAGCATGGGTAACTTGATATATTAACCACTCATCTTCCTCCTCCTGACTAGTAGAAATGAGAGGTGCATAGAAAAATGGGGTACTCTATGAAAATACCACAATGGTTAACACCACATATTTTCCAAGTTCAGTAGAATAACACTGATATCCCTTCTGAAGTCAAGAATAACCAAGGAAACCACATTTCAATGCCTTGGGATACAACTTAGTAACAGATGACCGAACATCTCGAACATAGCATGTACTTCCAAATACCTTAGGTTCCACCGAAAAGAGAGACTTGTTTGGGAAAAGAACATTATAAGGCATGTTACCAACAAGCACACTAGATGGCATCCGATTAATCAAAAAAACAAGTTGTAGAGACTGCATCTGCCCAGAACTATTTAGGAACCTTCATTTGGAACAAAAGTGCTCGAGCTGTCTCAAGTAAATGACTATTCTTCCTCTCAGCAACTCCATTTTGAGAGGGTGTATCAACACATGAAGATTGATGGAGAATACTGTGTTGTCTCATGAAGGACTGAAACAATTCTGACATGTATTCTTTGGCATTATCACTCCTTAGAATACGTACCGAAGCACTGAATTGAGTTTTGACTTCAACATGGAAGGCAAAAAAGTGAGTAAATACTTCGTAACAAAATACTTATGCCCAGTTTTGGAAACAACAGGACATAGTCCCCAAACATCATAATGAACTAATTCAAATGCTGACCCAACTCGCTTATTAACCCTTGGACCTACCGAGATATGATGGTATTTTGCAAATTGACATGACTCACAGTCCAAGGAAGAAATATTTTGAAATTGGGGACAAAGCTTCTTTAACATAGGTAATGAAGGATGTCCCAACTGACAATATGCTTCAAATGGAGACACGACACAGGAGTAGGCACCAAATCGAGGCTCCCATTCATCAATAATATAGAGATCATCAAATATATGTCCCTTACCAATTACCTGATTTGTCGTAAGATCACGAATCAAACAATGATCGGAAAAAAATAAGATATAACAATTAAGGTCTCTGGTAATTCTACTGATAGAGATCAAATTAAAGGCCAACTTTGGTAGACTTAATACAGATGACAAGGTGATAGTTGAGGTTGGTTTAACGGTCCCTGATCCCATAATGTTACAAGTTGAACCATTAGCTATCGTCACAGGAGAAAGTGCTTTATGTGATCGAAAACTAGAAAACACATTAGAATTACCTCTCATGTGATTTGTGACACCTGAATTGATCACCCATTTATTCGATGAGGACAAAAGACATGTTTTCCTTGACTCTGCAAATGTAATAACTGAAATGGGTTCCTTAAGTGATTTTTGAAATCGAGAGAATTTTGCATACTCATCAGCCAAAACAAGAATAGTCTTCTTAGTCATTTTTCTGACAAATATATCCAGTGTAATTCTTGACAGAAAACAAAAGGAGTTCAACAAGTCTGACCCACTAATTCCTCTCAAATAAGTGTACCAGACTGAAGAAATACACAATGTATCGTCGAATCAGCAAACTATAAGTATGGGGTAGCAAACCAAATAATATTCAACCATGTCAAAGAGTTGATACGAGTAACAATAGCAACAAATGATCTAAAATCAGAAGTCTAATTTTGACTGAACAACGGTTGTTTAATCAATTCTTGAACCCAAATTTCTGAGTCTCAGCAGCAACAAAAGATGAATACCAGAAGAGAAAATGAAGTATAGGCCTTCAAATAAAGATTCAACACCAGAAGGATACCAGAATGTGTCGTTATTTGTGAGAAGATGCCGTAGCAGTAGGCCAAAAAATAGATATACTAGACCACACACTAGCGAGTGGAAGACAGAAATGAGGTGCAGGTGGTGCGTGAGGTTCACTCGCTGCCACCTAGACCAGAGATGTCCTTTTCGGCCAGAAATCTCCCTGTCTCTTCTTATGGTGCTGGTGAGATAAATTTGTCACTCCTAATGAGTGACCCATACCTTTCTTAGGCTGCTAGGAAAAGAGTCAAACTTCTAAAAAACTTGAGTCTTAAGCTCTGATACCATGTAATCTAATGGAAGAAGTTGTTCTTCTATTCATAAATATACAAGGTATTTATACAATTACAAGGAATCCTATAAAAGGATATCAGTCAAAAGAAATAAAAGAAAATCTTCTATAATCACTCTTATTATTCTGTAATATTCTACAATCACTCTGTGATTTGTTACCATATTCTATAACAAACCCAAAGATTATCAATCTCCATAATTATAATTGACGCAAAGTGTTCCTTTAGCTAGCTTAGTGCTTCTTGAACACCCAAACCCTCGTCCATGAGTGAGTCATGTGGCGTATCTAATCTACTACAACGACCTCTCATGAAGTTTGCATGAGAATCACAGAGTAGCATGTCGACTTTGCTCCTCCCAAAGTAAGGTCAAAAGAAGAATCAATGTTTCATTTAAGGATATTCTCATCTGGAGGAAACCATCTAATTAGACCCGACCTTAACGGAGGACTTCGACTTGAGTTTCAACCCTAAACTTAGACTCTTAACCTGACCCGAAATCTAACCCTAACTCAAGATTCGAGCCTTGATACCTAGGATCTAAGTTCCAACCCTCGGGCTCGACCCAAGATCTAGGACATGAGACCCAAAACCCAATCCTGACCCCAAGACTCGATACCCAAGCCACAAGCCCCTTTGACCCTAACTTGAGATTCTACTAGGAACTCGAGCACTTACCCCGACAATGATTCGAGATCTAACCCTGACCTTAACCCGAGACCCAATCCTCGAGATTCGAAACTTGATACCTAACCTTCAGTCGGGACTAGAAACCTAGAGACTCGACCCCAAACCATATTAAAAATCAAAGTGAATTTTTAGCAGTAAATTAAGTAAATCTTTAAAATGGGCTAGAGTTTGACAAAATTTAGAGATCACTTTACAAATGAGTTATGTTCGGTTAGATTAAGAGGGTCAATCCAATATAAAATTATCTTGTGCTCAAGATTTTAGCGCAGATTGGGTGAACCACCAATTTCAGGCCATATTTGACACCCCTACCTGTAAGTGTAGCCTTTATGGATGTAGACCGAAAAATAGGCCATGTTATATAGATTACTCCACATAAACTCTGTTTTACTTCAAGATACTTTATATATATAATAAGAGGAGAGTTGCAGTAAATTTACTATCAACATAAAAATAATCATAATATAGTAATATCTACACACTAAATTTGTTGGGATATGTTGTCAGATACATGTTGCATTGGCATCTAAGAGTAGTTTTAAGCAGGAAATTTCTATACGATGAAAGAAATTACTTCCTTGGAATGACATGCTATGAAGCACTATTAGTATCCACAACTAGTATCATTGAATTTAAACACTTTTATCACATGTGAAAACACAAAAAATGGTTCTTGTTGCCATATCATTATTTTTCTGTTTTATCTCCTGGTTTCAACCAAAATTACTTGTTGAGATATGTGATGTCTTACCATAGTGATCACATACATATATATGTGCTTATGTTTTTGTCTCTACCCTACTGACTTATTAATTTTCTTCTCCCTTCATTTTCATTATCCAAAACGTCAATGTGAGGTTCGTCAAAATTTCATTTATTCAACGATCAAAATTAAATGGGAATATATATAGCACAAACACGTGAAACAATTTTTTATTATTGTTTGCCCTAAACTTTCGAGGGGATTGTTCAAGGCTTACTCTCAAACTATTACTCAATAGCAAATAAGATCTTTAGACTTATCGAGATAGGGTTAGGGAAAAGGTAAAGAAGATGAGGAATGCGATCTTTTCCTCACTTCTCAACATTTCATTTGACATATTCCATGTTATTGCACCATTGGGAGCAAAATTTGTCATAGATATATTAGATGTTTTGCAAAACATCAACACCTTGTTTGGATGGTTGTTACCCATTGTATTGTATTGTATTGTTAGTTTAAATACAATGTTTGTTTTGACTGTTACTTAAATTCTATTGTATCGTATCGTTTAAATCCATTATTAGGTAACAACAAAAGACCATTTTATGTAACGATCAATTTGGTGTGATCGCATCGTTACCTTAATATTTTCTTCTCATTTTGTTTGTATTTATTATTAATAATCATATTTCATCTTTTATCCTACCTTTTCATAGTAGCTCTACCCTGTACTCTACCTTTTTGTGTAGGTTTTTCATTCAAATTATGGATGTGTGACATTATGTAATGACGAAGAATGATATAATCTATCCAAACATTGTATTCATTAAAACAATATAATACAATACGATACAATACAACACAATACGATACATTATGAAACAATACGTAACAACCATCCAAACAAAGTGCAAGATTCTTTAACTTGGAGTATCTTTTCAAAATAAGAAGTAAAATTCAAGAGACACCAAGATTCTTTAACTTGGAGTATCTTTTCAAAATAAGAAGTAAAATTCAAGAGATACCAAGATTCTTTAACTTGGGAGTATCTTTTCAAAATAAGAAGTAAAATTCAAGAGACACCAAAATTCTTTAACTTGGAGTATCTTTTCAAAATAAGAAGTAAAATTCAAGAGACACCAAGATTCTTTAACTTGGGAGTATCTTTTCAAAATAAGAAGTAAAATTCAAGAGACACCAAGATTCTTTAACTTGGGAGTATCTTTTCAAAATAAGAAGTAAAATTCAAGAGACACCAAAATTCTTTTATTTGGAGTATCTCTTCTAAATGAGAAGTAAAATTCATGAGACCTACGATCTATCATAAGCTTCTCTATATCAAAAGTTAGTTATAACATTAACATATTGGAAATTTCAATTAGGAGATGGCTAATTGAATGAAATTTCTGTGACAAGAAAGAACTCTCCTTTCTCGTCTTTTATTTTTCTTTCAAAGAAGTAGCCGCCTTTATTTCATAAAATATGTCATGACATCAAAGTAAAAAATATTTATTCTTTTTACGGGATTCTACGTACTTTATTTACGGAAAAGGTAAAAAACACATTTTAGCTCAACTTTTAAGTAATTACTCAAAAAATCCAATAGACGAAAGTTGATTACAAATTATAGCCAACACCTTGATACACTCTGAAATACATATACATAAGTGTTGGGAAGTAGGAGAACATATAAGTAGTTTTGATGATTGATAAAGTGACCCTGGTTCACTACTTGTTGTCTTATGTGTACTCTATCAGGTGAACCAGGTCCTCAGACGTGAATGCGGATAGCCTGTACAAATATGGGAGATTGCAGCAAACAAGACTCGTAATAAAGTGCAGAAATAAAGAAGTGAAAGTAGAAGTAAAGAAATAACCGAGAAACCTGACAATGTGAACCAGGTTCACAATCCAGCAGCAGAAACAACGCAGAAAAGAAGTGCAGGAGACTCCTTATAGGAAAAGGAAAGTTTTTTGAAGAAAAAATAATTACTTTCCTTGTAGGAGTCTACTACGAAAAACAACTCCTATGCAAAAAAGTAAAGAGACAGGAAGTAATCACTGACCCATTCCAAGATGAAGTAGGGAAACGTGTCCAAAACAACAAAAGAAGTTAGAGAAGGAAACGAATAAAAGAAGACGTTTCCCATGCAGTTAAGGAAGGAGGCAAAAAATTTCTATAAGGAAAAGGATTAGTTTTCTAGGAAAACAGAAATTCTTTCCTTGTAGAAGTCGGCTAAGGATTTGTCAACCTCTATATAAGGACAAGGCTGAAGAAAGAAAAGTCCGGCCTCTTCAATTACAATTAAGAGAATTTTCCAGCAAAGGCAGAGTGGCACCTATTGCATATTCACGAAAGTCATCACCTTGAGAGCAATAACCATTGGAGCAAAACTGCAGGACTTTGTCACAGCAACACTGGAACCAGGTTCATGAGTTGTGTTCGAGTCTGAACTATTGAATGTTGAAGTCTGATCAATTAAAGGCTAGGGTTATTTGTCTTTGTTGATTTGTTCTAGGTTTATTATTGAGTTGTAATAATTCTTAGGTTGAAGAACAAGAAGTGGGTTTGACTTCTTGAAGAGTAAGCGAGTTTGACTTCTTAGAAAGTGAGTTTGAGAGAATTGTAACAAGAAGCGAGTTTGACTTCTTGGAGAGTTGTGAGTGAGTTGTAGCAAGAAGTGGGTTTGACTTCTTGGAGAGTTGAGTCGTGAGAGTTGTAACAAGAAGTGGGTTTGACTTCTTGGAGAGTAGAGTCTGTGATTATAGCTAATCGTTAGAGGGTAGAGGTGTTAGAGTTAATTTATTTATTATTGAGTTGTAATCTTGAATTGATTTGAAGATAATAAAATTGTGGTGTGGTTTTTCCCTTCCTTGAGGGAGGAAGGTTTCCACGATAAAATCTTTGTTTTATTTCGTTCTGTGTTTACTTAATTAGGCAAACGTACAAGAACCTGGTTCTTGCATAAGTGGTAACGTTTCTTCAATTGGTATCAGAGCAGGTCTTTTCATTAAAAGACTCACATCTTGAAAAGGATCAATGGCTGCACCACCTACACCACAGGAAGGAGCTTCTCAAATACGACCACCACTGTTCAACGAAAAGTATTATGGATGGTGGAAGAACCACATGATGGATCACCTGATAGGAGAAAATCCAGACCTATGGGGAGTAGTCTTGGACAGTTCGACCATATCCATAAAGAATGGAACTGATGGAACCACTCATGTACCAAAGGAAAGGAAGGAATGGAATACTGCGGATAAACTCACAATTCAGAACAATGCTAAAGACAAGAAGATTCTGATATGCAGTATAGGTCCTGATGAATACAATCGGATCTCATCATGCCAAGATGCAAAAGCAATATGGGACACTCTGCAAACAGCTCATGAAGGAACAACTCAAGTAAAGAAGTCTAAAGTTTACAATCTGAATAGACAATATGAGTTGTTTCGTATGATGGAAGGTGAAACAATTCAAGACATGCATACTAGGTTCACTGCAATCATCAATGAAATTTACTCACTAGGAGAAATTATTCCCAATGGGAAGGCAGTCAGAAAACTTTTAAGTGTTCTCCCAGAGTCATGGGAAAGCAAGGTAGAAGCTATTACTGAAGCACGTGGTCTAGATACACTAGCTATGGATGAACTCATTGGAAATCTCATGACCTATGAACTGAAGAAAAACCAAGAAAAGGAAATCGGAGGAAAGCAAAAAGAGGAGAACCTGGTCTGAAGGCCACAACACTAGAAGATTTTGAGGACAAAAATATTGCACTAATGACTAGGAGGTTCTCTAGAATGTTAAAGAGAGGACAAGTGTTTCAAAGGAGGAACTCTCAGAAAACGGCTGAAAATTCATGGGAACAGGTCTGTCACAAGTGCGAAAGTCCAGATCACTTCATCAAGTTCTGTCCACTATGGGCTCTAAAACACAAGAGGAACAACTAAGAAAAGGGAAAGGAGACCAAGAATGAGAAGTTCATTCTCACAAATAGACGAATGACAAATCAAGAAGCAGATCTCTCAATGAAGAAAGCATTTGCAGCGATGAGGAACTTATCAGAAGAAGAGTTTGAGGATGGTGGATTCAAAAATCGGTCATTGCTTGCAATAGAGGAAACATATAAATATCACTTTCTTGCACTAGTCGCCTTAACGGAACCAGACGAGGAAAGAAACACTTGTCAATCACAAGAAACAATTCAGGCACTACTGGCTGGAACAGGTTCTGATAAAGATGAAGAGGAACAAAAACAAGCAGAGGTAAGTTTTCTTGAAACTAAGTCTAAAATAAATATCTATTCCAAGAAACAATTGCAATCCTTGTCTTCAGTTCTTATTGATGCATACTATCTAGTGAAATCCGAAAAGAATCAATTAATGGATGAGTATGCATCCCTAAGACTTGACTGTATGACACTAGAAGATCAAATTACTTCTCGTGATAACATCATCAATGGTCTAAAAGAACAGGTTAAGAACCCAGAGTTAAGTCACAAGGGCAATAGTGAACTTCAATTAGCTTTGGAAGAAGACATAAAATGGTTAACCATAAACTGTCAGGCCTTAACTGAAAGGAATAGACTGCTACAAGATAATCTTGTTAAGACCAAACTTGATCTGGAACGAAATCTTAGATGGACCAGATCCTCTGAAATTTTAACTCTGATTCAAGAAAGGCAGACCACCAGTCGAAGTGGGATAGGTTTCAGAAAAGAGAATAATCATGTAGCACACACTATTCACATGTCTACAAGTTTATGCACTCATTGCAGAAACTCAGGTCATTTAAGGAATCAATGTAAAGCACTATTCAAGGCCTTTCAGAAAGATGTTAAGTTCACTAAAAAGGAAAAGGCTGAAATGATTAAGAACTTGGTTCCAAATAAAAATGCTCCAGATAAAGTCTTCTTATTTGTCTTTCTAAACTAGAAGAGATCTTATTCATCCTTTTACTCACAAAAAGAGGCTCAAGCTAATATGGGTTCCCAAGGCTAATCTTTGACTAGTGTTTCAGGTGAAGGCGAGAGGAATAAGGTCAACCTGGTACATGGATAGTGCATGCTCCAGACAGTTGCTAAAAATGGTAGAAAATTTCCTCTCACTCTCTGATTTTCAAGGCAGCAGTGAAGTCCTTGAAAATGATAAGAAAGGTGAAATAGTTAAAATTGACAAAGTTGAAAAGCCACAATCCCATGCTGTAGAGAATGTATTTTATGTAAAAGTTGAAGGATAACTCGTTGAGCATCTCTGAAATGTGTGATAAAGAAAACAATGTATTGTTCACATCAGCTGAATGTCTTGTGTCAAACACTAACTCTGGGAACCTGGTTCTGAAAAAACACAAGAATGTGTACAAAGTTGACATCATGTCTCTTCATGAAGAGAATTTTACTTGTCTCAGCGTCATTAATGATATTTCTCTAGTTTGGCTTAAGAGAAAGTGTCATGCTAGTTTCTCTCATTTAAATAAACTAGTCATGAAGGATCTGATTCATGGGATTCCCCGAATCAAAATTCGTGAAGCTATTGTGCGTGGTGCATATACAAAAGAGAGATATGTGAAGTCATCATTCAAGTAGAATAAAAAGGTTGACATTGAAGAAAGTGATCTAATATCAAACATCTTTGATGATGCAAATTTAGAGAACACCGCAGATGAACTCGATCCACATCTGACACTCATTGACGCACTTGCAGTAGGATTTACTGGATTAACCTAGTCTTGGAGATAGGGGAAACAACAGAGCAATCAAGATACTTAGAGTTCGGTACACCTTCAGGGGGAACTTCGCTATGTGAACCTGGTCTTCATTATTCATGGGAAGTTATTGGAAATTGATGCCTTGAATATGAAGAACCTGAGAAAAATCATCTAGAGCTTGGTCTTGTCAAAACAAGCTGATATATTATCATGATTTCCTTTAATAATTGACTAGTAAACTAATAATTTTATGCTTGAGTAATTATACAATGGATATCTACTAACTCAGTTTCGTACTGTAATAGGTACACACTCCAGGCACATCTCAAACAATGTTTAGAAGGTCTGCGGATATTATCCCTACTCTTTTACTAACAACATTAAGCAAATCATTGAGGAACACACAAAAAAAAGAATATGGTTTCTCTGTAATACTCAGGTATGTACCATCCTTTTTCAATGCATGAATTTCTTGAGTTTGTGTCAAACATAAGCACTAGTAACCTGGTCGATCATCAAAATCCAATTCTTTGAAGAAAAAAATCACCTAGAATCCTCTCTTTGACAATAAGCATCCTTCAATCCCAAACTACTCAAATGATGAGGACCTCAATCTTGAAGCCACCCTGACTTTAATTTAGGGGGAACCTTGGTTTACCTCTCACATCTGAACTAGGTTCACAAATTATCCATTTCAAGTGTATAATTAGTTATATCTCAGGGGGAACAATTTTCTTAGGAACAAACTATTATCGGTGCCGACCTTCATTATTGATAAACTGATCTCTATTGCACCAAAATATGATTGATCTTTTACCTATAGTTGCTACTCCTTCGAAATGTCATCGAGAAAAGGCTATCTAACAAAAGGACCATAGAGGAGTGAAAATTTTATGGAGTTGGACTAGAATTTCAAAAAACAATCTAAAATTATGTTGCAGCTGAACCAAGTTCAAAGAAAGGGAGCTCTATAACTCTGTTGTTGTTGGTCCTAATGCTTGAAAAATACTCACCTGGTCTCCTTGAAACTGACTATGCTTAGCTGATGATGGACCTCGTGTTGCTCTTGATGAAATATTACTTTATAAGAAAACTGACCATAACGAAGGAGCTGGTGCACAATGGGCATACTGAAAAATCTATGAATGGCAGTAAACATCCTTTTCTTTCTCACTTTATTAATCTTCGACCCAATCCTTATCCTCCAAGTTTCAAGACTCTTTGATGTGCTTGTGTCTGTCTCATACTCATGATATCATATGCTTTTGATTTAGGGCTCTAAGGGCTTAAATTGGTACATGTTTGCTTATTTTGTTCCTCGTTGACGATCTTGATTGTGTGTGAGTGTAAGATGGCTAATATCCTCAGATCAAGTTTACCTTATTGTAAGCAGAAGTGTACTAGAATGTGTTGCCCAAGTGGCCATGAGTTAAAATGATATTGCACTCATTGTATGTTAATCGAGTTCTTTGGTTGTTGGTTTTCAATGATACCAAAAGGGGGAAGTTATATGATGTGGGTTAGGGACATATTATGCATAGTGTTTCATCATCAAAAAGGGGGAAATTGCTAGGGAATAAGAGAACGAGATATTTATAGTTTTGATGATTGACAAAGTGTTTTGATATTTGACAAAGTCAACTATGATGCATTACCAGGAAATTAGAGAACATGATGTTTGTAGTTTTGATGATTAACAAAGAGTTTTGATGTTTGACAAAGTAAATTATAATGCATTGTTTATCATCATCAAAAGGGGGGAAATTGTTGGGAAGTAGGAGAACATACAAGTAGTTTTGATGATTGATAAAGTGAACCTGGTTCACTACTTGTTGTCTTATGTGTACTCTATCAAGTGAACCAGGTCCTCAGACGTGAATGCGGACAGCATGTACAAATATGGGAGATTGCAGCAAAGAAGACTCGTAATAAAGTTAAGAAATAAAGAAGTGAAAGTAGAAATAAAGAAATAACCGAGAAACCAGACAATGTGAACCAGGTTCACAATCCAGCAGCAGAACCAACGCGGAAAAGAAGTGCAGGACACTCCTTATAGGAAAAGGAAAGCTTTTTGAAGAAAAAATAATTACTTTCTTTGTAGGAGTCTACTACGAAAAACAATTCCTATGCAGAAAAGTAAAGAGACGGGAAGTAATCACTGACCCATTCCAAGATGAAGTGGGAACACGTGTTCAAAACAGCAAAAGAAGTTAGAGAAGAAAAAGAATAAAAGAAGACGTTTCCCAGGCAGTTAAGGAAGGAGGCAAACAAGTTCTATAGGGAAAAGGATTAGTTTTCTAGGAAAACAGAAATTCTTTCCTAGTAGAAGTCGACTAAGGATCTGTCAACCTCTATATAATGACAAGGCTGAAGAAAGAAAAGTTTGGCCTCTGCAATTACAATTAAGAGAATTTTCCAGCAAAGGCAGAGTGACACCTATTGCATATTCACGAAAGTCATCATCTTGAGAGCAATAACCACTGGAGCAAAACTGCAGGACTCTGTCACAGCAACACTGGAACCAGGTTCATGAGTTGTGTTCTAGTCTGAACTATTGAATATTGAAGTCTGATCAAATAAAGGCTAGGGTTATTAGTCTTTGTTGATTTGTTCTAGGTTTATTATTGAGTTGTAATAATTCCTAGGTTGAAGAACAAGAAGTGGGTTTGACTTCTTGATGAGTAGTTAGTGAAGTTTGTAACAAGAAGCGAGTTTGACTTCTTGGAGAGTTGTGCTTCAGAGTTCTCAGTAAGTTGTAGCAAGAAGTAGGTTTGACTTCTTGGAGAGTTTAGTTGTGAGTGAGTTGTAACAAGAAGTGGGTTTGACTTCTTGGAGAGTAGAATCTGTGATTATAGCTAATCGTTAGAGGGTAGAGGTGTTAGAGTTAATTCATTGATTATTGAGTTGTAATCTTGAATTGAGTTTAAAGGTAATAAAATTGTGGTGTGGTTTTTCCCTACCTTGAGGAAGGAAGGTTTCCACGATAAAATCTCTATTTTATTGGTCTTTGTGTTTACTTAGGCAAACGTACAAGAACCTGGTTCTTGCATAAGTGGTAAGGTTTCTTCAATAAGAAGAGAGGCAGCGAGCGAGGGAGAGAGGCAAGAGAGAGAGAGGAGAGAGGCGAGCGAGGTAGGAGGGAGGCGAGCGAGAGAGTCTGTGTATCCCTGATACATGTGAATCGCACTAGATGCATGTATCTAGGATACCAGATACATTCCAGATAAATTCTGAAATACAGATACACATTAGTAAAATAGAAAATTAGTGAATCACAAATAATTTTGCAATTTACAATTGATTATTTTTATGTATGTATAAAATGCAATTCTCATAAAGTTATAACAGTTATTTTGTTGAAAAATAAAAAGTAAAAAGAACAAAGAAAAAAGAAAGGAAAAGAAGTGATTTAAGGAAATGATATCAATAACATTAATGATGAGATTAAGAAAAGAAAATTTTAAAAAAATAATAGCAATAATGATGAAAGGATTTAAATATGGTCATATGATATTCTGTAAAATTTTAAGGTCTTTTAAAAATTAGGAAAAATAAACTTCCAAACACAATTTTTAGCAATTATTTTAAGAAAATATAAGAGAAAATATCAAAAAAAAAAAATTGATAAAAATAAATAAATATCTGAAGTAAGAAGGGTGTCATCCTTTTCTAATTTTAACTTTATTATTACGTATAGATATGAATCTTTAGCAGAAGAAATGATCTAAATTAAAAAATAAAATAAATCAAATTCTATAAAATAAAATATGTATGCAATTCTTACCAAGTTATAACAACTAATTTCTTGTAATAAATAAAAAAAAAGTTTTAAAAAAAAAGGTGATTTATGGATAAGGAAATGATATAAATGAGAGTAATGGTCAAATTAAGGTAAGGAAGTAAAAATTAACATGATTGATGATGAATGGAATTAAATATGATCACCTTTGATATTCAATAAAATTTGAAAGTGAAATTTTCAGTTTTTCAAAATTAGAAAAAATATAAAATTATAAAAACAAAAAAAAAATACAAAACAATAAAATTTTAGGCCTTAAAAAATGTCACGTCATATATATAATAAAATCTTTTATTCTAAGAATATAAACTTTAATTAAATATATATAAAAGAAATAAAATAAACTTTAATTAAAGATAGATAAGGGAAAAACATAAAAACGTTTTTAAAAATGAAACAAACTTTATTTAAAGATAAATAAGGAAAAAATAGAAAAACGTTTTTAAGAGAAAAAAAAATACAAATTAGAACCTAGATTTCTCCTTATTCTCCTCCTAATTTAATATGAATTTCATAAATAAATTGATTCTCTCTCTAGATAACTTTTCTTGCTCTTGAATCATTTATCATTCTTTCTATAAGTTTCTCAATCAAAATGATTTTTTCTCAATATATATTTTCTTGTAGAAAGAATTATAGTGCAACATCCTTTCAAAAAGTGTTTTATTTTAAAGAAGAGACAAAATGTTTTATTCTAAGAATTTCTTCTTAAATCAATATCTTCATAAGGATCATGAGATCATGTCTCTTTCTCTATTCATGAAGAAATGATATTCCATCTTCAGAAAAAGAAGAGACAAAGTTAAGGAGTCTGCGAATTTTTTGTTCATTCTGAGATCTCTAAATTAGCTTTCAAGGAGCTTCGTCGTTTTTGTTGTTCTTTTTCCATTGTTTGTTATCTTTCTCTCCTTCATGATTTTTTTTACTGTTTGGTGCGTTATTGAATTTTTCTCTCACTGATAAGTGTATGTTCAATGAAACTTGTTTGATGTTCCCGCAAAATTTAAAAGGTAAAGTAAAGAACAAAAATAATTTAAACAAAAAAGATGTCTGAAACACAACCGGACAAAGAAATGAAAAATTGAGAAAAGAGCTAATCAAACCATGAGTTTTTGTACTGCTCCGGCAAGAATAAACACATCAATATAAGTTGGTGAATAGCTTCTACTATATTGTTTGAAATATTTTGTGATTAACTACACTACTCTAAATATTAGTACTTTTGAAATTAAACTTGTATGAAGAAGAGATAACTTTTGCTCTCCTCTCATATATGTTATAGTTATAGCAATTATTTATTTCTCTTTTAATTCTATCATTTATGTGTTATAGTTATGGATATTAAAAATGATATAACTGCCACTAATTTATTGGACAATATCTTTTTCTTTAATTCTTCAAAAGTTTTTTTTTAATAGAGCAAGTAAATGGAAGAAATAGAAAAAAAAAGACCAAAAACTGAGAAAAAAGATAAATAGGAATCCTAGCCATAGAGAGGTGCTACAAATTTCACAAATATATTTGATCTCTAATTTCACAAATTTGATTCTTTTTATAATAAATTTCATAATGCCTCTATTTATAGGAAACAATATGAAAGTAAGGAAAATAAAGATAATTAAATATCAAATAATATCATAAACATGACTATTAATATAATTTAGGAGTTATGATCATCAAAAGTCATGAAAGTAAGGAAAATTAAAATTTTCTATTAAAGAATATGAATAAATGAAGGAGTAGTAATTGACATATTAA
Source organism: Solanum appendiculatum (assembly GCA_018342035.1). NCBI lineage: Eukaryota > Viridiplantae > Streptophyta > Magnoliopsida > Solanales > Solanaceae > Solanum > Solanum appendiculatum. The sequence goes on from JAGDQO010000900.1 coordinate 404,677, forward strand.
TTTTGTACAATAATAAGAAATATATAAACAGGAAAAATTGTCAAAAAAATAAGAAAAAAGATAAATATGATTCTTGGCCAAAAAAAAGGTGTCACGTTACTTTTCTTTTATCTAGATAATTTATATGTTGGTAAAGAAAGTAGATTGATAGAGACAAACAATTTTACTAAATCGTTTTTATCCTAACCAAATATTATTGCATTTTGAGTTCGGACCCAACAGATCATAGTAGTAATCTCTGAAAATCTCAAAAACTTGAGAACTTCTAACAATAGTAATTATAATAAATTAAAATAGGAAGACTACAAAGTTACATATTAATAATCAATTTTTCTACTAATTAAACTATATTTTAAAAATTACAAATTAACATTACATTCTCATGTTCTATCATTATAATTAATAAAAGTTAATCCACATAACTATAAAATTATATCTTCTTACTTTCTTGAGTAGCATACATGTATATGTTAACTCTCTTTTCTACTTTTATTTTCAAAAATATTCAGACATGAAAACATGATAAGTTAACCTTACAACAACAACAACAACAACAAAAAACATAAAAATAAATTTAATTAATCAAGTAAAAGCTTTAAAGAATATTTAGTTATGAGTTGAAGAGGAAAGAAGGATCCCGTTATCCACTTAACATTATTTTATTCTCCAAAACCTACAAACAGAAGAAGAGAGTAAAAATAATCAAATTCTTTAGAAACTATAAAAATAAGCAAAAAAAAAAAACTCACGAAACTGCAAAGAAAAGCAAAAGAGAAAAAAATCAAATCAATTTTTCTAAAAAAATTCATGATTTATATCATCGAGAATTCAAAAAAATAGTATTAAATGTATAGTTGCAATAGAAAAAAATGATAATTATATTAGACATGCCAAATCATTTTACTTCGTAAAATCAAACTATGCAAGAATGTCTAACATTAATATTCTCTAGAAACTACAAAGAGAAGCAAAGAAAAAAAATCAAATGATTTTTTCTCAAAAAATTTCATGATTGTACAAATCAAGAATTTAAAAAATAATTAAATATACAATTACAATAGAAAAAAGTGCTAATTATACTATGCATGTCAAATTATTTTACCTCGTAAAATCAAACTATGCAAGAATGTCCAACATTCTTCATTATACATCTCTCTCCTGCAAAATCAGATCAAAGAAGACCAAAAATTAACCAACCAAAGAGATAAAAGATGAAGAGTAAGAAAAATGAAAATAAAATAATCATCATACATGTCTTTTTGTTATTGAATGTCCCCGAAGGGACATCATACATGTCTTAAAATAGGTTTTTATAAGTGTATTTTAAAGAGTTATAAATTTGTATATTAAATAATTTGAACGTTATGAATATGAAAGGTTAGGAGTTATAGAGTTGAATTTATGTAATTGAAGGGGTATGAATTAAGGTTAGAAAAAGGGTCAAAAAAAACCACAAAAAAGATAAATAGGATCCTTGGTCATTGAGAGGTGCCGCGTCACTTCTTTTTTATCTATATATATATATATATATATAAATACAATACTTGGATAAATTGTATTATTTTTAGTTGTTATACATAATATCATACATCAACTTGAAAGATAAAACCTAAAAAAAAAATGGTACGAGATAAAGCTATTATAAAATAAAAAAAAGGCAAGGTATATAAATGATAAAATAAGATTATTAAATAATAAGTAAAGACAAAATGAGGGGGCAAATGAGGTAACGGCATCATGATTAGACCAGATCAATCGTTACACATCATAAAAAAATTTGTTGTTACCTAACGATAGATTTATTGATACAGTACAATAAAATTGAAGTAGTATTAATTAAAACAAACATTGTATTTAAACTAATGAGAATTATGAGATGATACAATACAAGTATACAACGTGTGACAACCATCAAATTATTAATAGAGATACATGTTTTCCGAATAAGTCAAGCTCTAAACAACACAGAGCTTGATTTAAAAATTCAAAAAAAATAAAATAAATCTCATTGTAGTCCATGAACGAAATAGAAAATTGTTTACACGCTTTAGTCATCTTTCATAATTTTGTTCTTTATAGTTGGGTAGGAAAGGAAGTTCTAAGATTTTTTTTGTTTCCCACTCGGTGTTCGGAGTCCATATTGGAGCCTCGATTAAATTCGGATCTTGCACTACAGGGTCCATTCGGGAGGCGCTTCCAACAAAATTTTCTCCATACCCAGGGCTCGAACTCGAGACCTCTAATAAAGGATGAAGCAGTCTCACCACTGCATCATAAGTCCACAACCCATGTTGGTAAGTTCTAAGTTGTTTATAAGATTTCTTTTGAAAGGCTTAACTAGTACTAGAATATTACGACGCGAGAGATGTATTTTGTGTATTAAGTTTTAATTTAATGAATTGTCACTATGTATAACGGTTGTTGCTAAACTCACTCCATTATTCTTACACGTTTTGGTTCTCTTTCACCAAATGGTCCAAATCACCTATCAAAGTACAATTTTTGGTTGATAATGTCTCCAAGTTAAGTAAAGATGGATATGAGATACTATAGAGTAAATGAATACCATAAGTCAGGATCGAGTCATCGGGCGGTAGTCCGCCATAATAACTTTGATCTAGATCACTGTACAGAATACAATCGAAATGTTTAAGAAGAATTTTATTTTCATAATAACTGTATGGTAAACTTTTACCCAAGCAAAGGGCCTGTCAAGAGCCTAAATATTGTTTCAACAATCTTAGTTTGAAGTTTCTAACCGGGATTTATCTGCCCCTTTTACTCCTTAACAGGGACTTACTTTTCCGACGGCTTTTCAAACTCAGATATGTTTAACAATATATAGATCTGACTGTACCACCATCTTGGAACCAAGTTAAGATGAACTTAAAATTAATCTTTTACATCTAAATTGAGTCTAGCTTACTTTCATAGTTACCAGAAACTTCTTAATTATAATTCTACCATAGATATGATCTGTTTAGCCTATCATTAATGTAAAACAGGAAAATAAATAAAAAGAATAAAAATTAAACTTACTCAGATCCACCACCGATTTTTCCTTCATAAGTTGAAGATTTTATAAATTTTTCTTTACAAAGAGAGAAAACTAAAAACTTGCCTAGAAAGGACTTGCTTCTCTATGTGAAGTAAGTCTGCTTAAATAGAAAAGAAAAATCTACTATTTGTACATTGACCCGACATCAATGGGTCCTACGCACTTGTTTCATAGTGCCTGTTACAGTATATCTACTGTTTCTTCGGGCCCCTACGGCGGCTTTACTGTTTTGCTTTTCCTCTCAATTCTTTGAGTAGGTCTTCTGCTCTTTTCAATGAGTCTTCTGACATTATCTCATCCGGCTCCACTGGTTGTGCATCAGTGACTGTAATGTCATCATTACTTGTTTCAATCCTCATCGAAGTGTCAGATTTATCAAATTGATTCAATGTTTGTAAAAGATTCCTTTTTACTTGTTCGAGGTATTTCTCGATCATTTCATCCTTATCACCTTCTTGCACTGAAATTCTTCTGGCGATATGTCTTACTGAGTTATCAACTGGAACTTCCTTTAAGGGAGTCGTGGAATATTCTTGAATTCTTCCTTGAATTTCATCAAGGAGTTCTTGACCAAATAATTTTTTGGTTTTGGGATCTTTCTTTATTAACTTATCCCAGAAATTATTGTAAAATACCCTATATAAACAGGGAATCTGTTCTTCATTGAAACCAAGTTCAGGGGTCCATTTATGAATCCATGGAATTGAGAACTCAATAAAGAAATAAATTTGATCAATATTTTCTAAGTAGCAGATATGATCCGCTTGATATAACTCAGTTAACTTTGGAGAAACTTTGATCCATTATTTGTATAATTTTAAAAAATTCTCAGGTAAAATCTTTACCGTTGGACCATGGTATGACCACCAATTTAAGAACCAATTAGGAATAATTTGTTCAAATATCTTTGAACATATTTTAACAAACCAAGTATGCTTGTGTCTGTCATTATTATAATATAGCACTCTATCAAATGCCTGGATATAATCCCAATATGTAAATCCAATTTTTGTTTGGTTAAGGCTTATCTGCCTCTCTTTCATCGTAGATATTCCCCATTCTTCAATGGTTATTATCTGCTTTATAATAATTTTTGAGAAGTTATAAACATTCTCACTTGAATTATAACCTGAAAAATGCTGAAATTCTGCACTTCAAGTTTCCTTTAAAATTGTTTCATAATATGAACGGGTTTTGTATGACTCACCCGGGTAATATAAACCATTTATCAAATACCGCTGGAATATCTTCCACGGATCATCTTTTCTTTGAATTTCTGTATTTTCAACAAGAAATATCATCTCTTGTTTCTGCACTTTTTCATAAGACTTGATATCATCATTGTCTTCTTGAGCTATTGAAGCAAAAGTATCTTTTTTCTTTTGTTTTCCTAGATATGCTTGTAATTGAGCATATAAAGGATTATCTTCTGGAATATCTTCCAAATGAATCGAGCTGGTAGGTTGAGAAATCTTCTCATTTACCAAAGTTTTTCTTCCCATTTGTATAACTGGGAAACTTTGCGATGATGATCCATATGAGGATGCTTGTGAATATGATCTACTATTTGACTGAGCGGATGATCTTCCTCTTCCTCTGCCTTTTCCTCGATAGTTCGAGGATTCCATCCTACAACAATAATCACCAATCTGATGAGTCTTCATAGTATATGTCATCACCATAATCATATACTTCTCCATAACTATAATCAAAAATAGAGAAATCTTCTCTTACAATTTCATCAACAATTTTATCTAAAATAACCTCCTTCATATCTCGAGGTAATGGTATAACTTGAAGAATTGCGAGTAAAATAGGAGTGTCAATAAAAGAACTTAAGAAAGAAGAATTCATTGTAAAAACTCTCTTGATAAGAAATCAGGTAGGGAGTTTTCACTTCCTTTCTTATAAACAATTTCAAAATCAAAAGGAGCCAGCTGTGCCTGCCATCTGGCAAATATCAATTTGGAAGCATCATGTTTAAAATCTTTATTAAACATAAACTTAACAGCTTGTGCATCAGCTTTTATTAAAAACTTTTGATTATATAAATCATCTTGAAATTTCAAAACACATTTCACAATAGTAAGCATTTCATGCGCTACAGTAGCATACTTCTTTTGTGCTTCTGTCCATTTCCCAGAATGATATCTAATTAGATATTCAATTTTATCATAAGGATTTATTTGTTTTAAAATTCCTCCATAACCAATATGCATTACACAGGTTTAATCCTTCTTGTGTACAAAGTCCTATCATCTTTCCATATGTTAAACCATCATATTGGATTTCACCATCATTTCCTCTTAAAACCTTTTTTACTCTTTCTGCAAAAAGGGGAGGAAGTCCATCTATAAACTTAGCTTTCCAATAAACATATTTATTTTCAGGTAATTCCATTACCCTACTTAGTTACGTATCTTTGTACCATCTGAACTCACTCAAAGTCCTGCAACGAAGATCATTTAGCAAAGTTCGCACTATTTCATGCTGATTAGTATAACGACCATTAAAATGTTCTAAAATAGTAAGAACCAAAGTATAAACAACATCTTCTCTATTAGAGACTAAAGCCATACCTAGATTATCCACACCTTCAGTGGGAGCTCTTGCATTTATTACCAAGGCTTTTTCTTCCATAGTTAAATAATTGTCCCACCAGCCTCTTAATTGACCAGTGAACCCTGCAACAATCATTTTACAGATATTTCTATCTGTGTTATTAACACTTCTACAAATAGTAGAATACATCAACATCCGATGTACTAAAATAGTTAACTGTCTATATGTTAAACCATCGAGATTCCATTCATAAATCTCTGTGCCACTGTAAGACGTATTAGTCTAATTCCAATCCCTTTCTTCTATCAAGACATCTTGAGGAGTAGGTCTGGGATAATAATAGGTTTGCATGCGAGGTTTTTCAGCAAAACTTTTGTTATTTTTAAAATAACCTTTCAATTTATTAATCTCAGAAGAAATCTCTTCTTTATGATTACCAGATTCTTCCAAAGTTTTAAGAAAATCTTCAGATAAATGAATTGGTTTTAATTTTAAATCTTTAAATCTACTAGTCATTTTTTCAAAATTTTTCTTCTAATAGATCTTCCAAATCATTTTTGTTTGTAAAACGAAATCCCTGAATGTCAGGGGGTCTTTGAATATTAGCCATAGCTGATGGAACTGGAACTTCTTTAGTAGCCTGAGAAGTGGAAGCTACTTCAGTTACCTTGTTCTTTTCAGTATATTTTATTTTTTTCAAAATCTCTTCAACTAAATCAGTCAATTTATCAATTTTTTCGTCCAAAGAACTTATATGTTCTCCCAAAACTTTAACATATAAACTCAAATAATTATTTTGAGAAATCAATTTATTAATTTCTTTAACACTTACAAGTGCTATTTCTAAATCAATAAATTCTTGAAAAGCTTCAAAAGTAATCCCAGTATTATTGGGTAACATAAAAAGATTTTGCGGTGGATAAATAGCCTTTGTTATTTTTCCTTCAGAATCTTTATAAGATCTTGTTAAAACATTTATAAACAAAGGAATGTAAGTGGTAATATACCAAGGTACAAAATGCACAATTTGATTATGCAAAGCACAGAATTCATAAAATTCTTGAGAAATATTATTTAAATCTTCTTTTGAATAAGATTTAAAAAACCAAGTTTTAAACTTGTTCCATTTTTCTGAAAGAAATTCATTTTGAATGAATTTTCTTGCCTGAGAACCAGGGCTAAAATCAATTTGTTGTGGGATCATTAAAACTCATTTTTATCATATCCCATCTCGGATGCAGTAGGTATATCTCCTGCCTGTGACGCAGATATATCTTCTCCCTGCGTATTAACAATCTGAACAATATTTGTTCTAGGATCAACCTTTATAACTTCTTTTGGTTTTTCCTTAACAGGTTCATCTGTTATCAAAGTATGCAAAGAAGCTGGTCTACTTCTTGCTGATCCAAATCTTGAATCCAACGGAGAAATATGACTTACCATATGTCTTTTCAATCTAGCTTCAGAGAAAGATTGTCTCGAATAAATTGTAGATCTATCATCAAATCTACCTGTATTACTGTTATCAAACTGTATAACAATTCTTCCATCCATTTCTTGAGAAATATGAGAACAATCAGTATTACTGATTTCATTTGTCAATTGTTCTGGAGCTATAACAGAATTTAAAGTCCAAGTTGAAGGAAAATCAATTTCATCCCATAAAATAGTCCTTCTAGTAGAGATCTTGGATTTAGAGAAATTTGTTTCTATCAAAACAGTCTGTTGAGAATTATCAAACAATTTACACTTTGGATTCAAAGTAGATAATGAAAGTGACATACGTACATACATTTAAGGAAATTTCCTCAATCACACCACAACAATATGTCATGTTGAATAACAATATCAAAGATGACATTTTCTTGTAAGATGCAACTTTTTATTTTTATAAAGCTCCACACAAAAAGCATGTTTTGTCACTACAATTATGAGAGTGCTTTCAGAGTGATATACAAGCCATGCTACTATTATATTGTAAGTATCTTTTTTTATTCCGGGCCTATAATAATGTGCTTTGGTAGGTCTAAGTACCAAATTTAGCACATGTAACATTTTAATATTTTCGGCATTATCGTTAAATATGCTTTTTTAGAGATAATTAGCAGTCTTTGTTAATGCCTCTAAAACCTTTAGTGTCACGACCCGACTCCCCGAGTCATGATGAAACCTACTAAAATCCACCAGTAGGTAAGCCAACCCGTACCCAGAACGACAAGTAGTGAGTACAAGGGTAGAACTAAACGGCAAACAATGCTAATAATAAGAAAAGACAGGAATGAAAAGCAAACCAAAACTATATACAAAGGAACCTCCAAAAACCCGGAAGTCACGAGTACAGAGCTGTCTAACGAGATAAATACAAGTCCCAAAAGTGGACCACAACAAGCCGTCTCAAAGGCAAAAGACAAGCTAACATAAGTATAGAAGGAGACATGTTGGTCTAGGATGGCAAGTGCTCACCCTCATCTCCGATATCCACAAGCTGCAAAAGACCTGGTAACTGGTACTAGGACCTGCATCACGAAAAGATGCAGAGTGTAGCATAAGTACCAAAACAAAGGAACTTAGTAGGCATCATAGGCCGACCGAGCAAGAAAGGTAAAAACAATCTGAAAAGATAGAATCTAGACAAGAATAGAGGTCAAAGCGAATATGAAATGAAGCACACGAGCGCACCGAAAGTAAATCTAAGTACAGCTAAACTAAACCTAACTGGACCCCCTTAAGCCCAGAAGGTACACTCGTGCACAAGTTTAAATAAAACCCGAACGGACCCTCATAAGCCCAACAAGTACACATAATAGCTAAGCCTACAATTCCGAAGAGTAATCCAGATCCAAATTGAAAAACTAGTCAACTCCCAGCCCAGCTAGCAAGAGTGACAATCAATTCAACCGGTCAACTCCCAGCCCATCTAGTAAGAATGATAATCAATTCAACCAGGCAACTCCCAGCCCAGCTAGCAAGAGCGACAATCAATTCAACTAGGCAACTCCCAGCCCAGCTAGCAAGAGTGACAATCAACTCAACCAGTCAACTCCCAACCCGGCGAGCAAGAGTGACTATCAACCCAGGCCACCCGCCATACCATCCACTCCCAAGGTCATCAACCACCTAGCTAGCAAGAGTGCCTCGGGGGTGTGTCAACTGCGTAGAGGATCTCAGATATTCAGGCCGCCCAGCAAACCATCCAACTCCCAAGGGCGTCAGCCGCCCAGCTAACAAGAGTGCCCAGGAGTATATCGACTATGAAGAGGATCTCAAGTAGGCTCCAAGCCATAGTATATCCAGGCCGCCTGTCACGACCCAAGCCTAGGGCCTAGATGTGACCGGCGAATGGGGAACCCGAAGGAACCCCAAACAAGCCTCATAGCGTATCATTACACATCCTTGGTCGCGGAAGCAATTAAATGACCATAAGCGATAAGCATAATCAAGGGGGAAATCGGGACTAAGGGAGCAAGAAAGAAAAAAAAAGAAATGATACATAAATACCATAGATGAGTCAAGCTCAAGCATAATACACGACTTGTCCAACACCACCTCTAAACATGAGTACTTAGCGGGGGCCAAGACAAACTACCGGGCTCACCCTCATAGTCAAAACATAACTAGAAAGGAAAAGTTTTATACATAGCAAAAGATCATGAGCAACGTCCCCGAAATGGAGGACTCACCAATAACCACTATAGAAAATCGTACTAGCCACGCGGAGGAGGATGGTCAAGCGGTGCTCCGGTCCCTACATGGTGACATCATGTAGGCATAGAGTATGCGTTAGTACATTTGAATGTACTAAGTATATGGGATGCAATGCAATGCTACATTAGATGGACATCATAGGAAAAATGCGTAATCATACCCGATAAATAGCATATTAATGAAATGATATGTATAATGATGCTTACATAAAAATCATATTTAGTGGGACGTAGTACATGTGTGGCGAGTGACCATCAATATAGTATTTCCAAGGCCTACCACCCCCTTGGAGAGGCGAAAGAGGTACAAACCCCTCAATATGGTTACACGGGCCTACCACCCCCGAGCTAGGGACCAAGGTACAAACCCCTCGATATGGTTATACGGGCCTACTACCCCCCGTACTAGGCAACCAAGGTACCAACCCCTCGATACGGTTATACGGGCCTACTACCCCCCGTACTAGGCTTGGTCGACTCACAACACTTATTTAGGGAAAATCATATACATGTGTCCATTTCATCATCATTTCAGTAATTACATAACCATCCGACTCATAGGACGTACCTTGGACCTTCCCTTTCCTAAGAATTCTATAAATGGGCATTTTATCAAACACAAGGTGGGCAATTGTTCATGTAAATGAAATCATGTATTTCAAGAATACTAAGTCCAACCAATTCCAAAATCCATATAAATCAGCCCACCAACAACATACATATATATATCAACCTTCATAATTTGATCATGGAAGCATGTAAACCATAAACATCACATAATAATTCCATTTCATGATAATATGCAAAATGGACCATAATAGGGTGTGTAGTAGTAATTCCATAATTCAAGAGTTCATAAATAATCATAAGGACCCATAAACTTGAAGTAGAAATAGAGGATAAATGGTTGGACTTGTGGAAAGGAAGGTTTCCACAATCAAACCCACATACCTCAACTTTGGAGAATCCTTGATGAAGATTGGAATGGAGAATCGAAGCTTGAGATTGAATCTTGAATCCGGAATTAGAGCTTGAGATGTTTGAATTTGGTTGAAGATCTTGGTGGAATTTTTGGAGAGGGCTTAGAGAGTGTTTTTGGAGTTAAGAAAAATGACTAAGTATGGGACATATCCCCTTTTTATAAAAAAAAACGTCTCCAACCCGCCTAAAAAAAATAGCTCACTGGAAATTGCAAATCTGCACAGACAGGTTTTACGAAAATGGTCATAACTCCCTCATCCTAACTCGGACTAAGGTGAAACCAAGTGCGTTGGAAAGCTAACTCAAAGAGCTTTAATTTAATAGTTTGCAGCCCTTCCAGTTCCTTGTGTGCTAAGAGATATTCCCCTTTAAAGTTGACCCTCCAAATCGCAATTTTTGCGATTTTCGAATTTTGATACGGTTGCTCTAAAATTCGGGTTAGACCCATTTCCCACTCAATTTGACCCCACAAATAAGAATATGAAGTCGAATTTCCAAAATCATGCACGGATTTTGAGATGTTTCCGAAGCACATTTTCGGGCATTTTTGGGGTCGTTTCACCGCCCAACCAGCTAGCCCACTCCCAGGGGCATCAGCCGCCCAGCTAGAAAGAGTACCCGGGGGCATATCTACTCCGAAGAGGATCTCAAGTAGGCTCCAAGCCATCATGGATTGACATCCACTCCCGACGATATCACAAAAGGCTCCAAGCCAGAAGCACTCCAATCCCGAGGAAGCACACTATCTCTGGTAACGCATCGGAGCCACAGAAATAGGGAGAGGAGACAGAAAGGCTAACAAGCATCGCAAAAGCCTAAGCTAAGGCTCATACTATCAGACCCAAGTCTTCTATTTCGTTCTACAAGGACCTAGTCCATCCGAAACGATGTCGGAGACATACCATGGTCATAAGGTGCATGGGTCTAAGGCAACACTAGTCTATCCCAGACTAAGGCCAAAACATACTCCAAAAACAAGTAATCTACCAAGTAAATCACATAGCAGGCTACAACACAGATACAACCCTCTTCCAGCATGGTACTACCCTCAAAACAGTGTTAATCAACCCTAAATCATGGTTCCTAAGAAGAAAAGTAGAAATAACTAGGTACCCGCCCCAATTCACACTACTCATCATGAATTTACACATTCGTGCTCAATCTAATTAGAAAGGAAGTTGTAGCCTACCTGTAGGCAGATCGTGCGCGCTCCAAATCACAAGGCCAGAGCTCTTCCCCTTCCGAACGGCCTCTGAACGCTGTCACACTATAAAAAATAGGATCACAATGTTAATACGATCGTTTAGACACCAAAATCACCCAAATCAAAGACGGACCAATTTTTAGAGTCAAACGGGAATCGTGGGACCCACGCCAAAAATTCTGAAATTGACTCCGTCAAAGGTCCTAAACTATGCCTCGAACTTGTGTTCCAAAATTAAACACAAACCAAGGCGCCTGAAATCAGCAACCAAAGCACATGCAACGAATTCACAAATTAATCACCAAAAAGAGGAGGGGCAGCAGGTTTGATCTGAAATTCACCTCAAACGAGGGTTCACCAGCATAATCCGATCACTCCACCATGTAGCCACAACCTCCACAATCATCTAGGACTTCAAATCACTCAAATCGGAGCTCAGATGAGGGAAAATCGTCTTTTGAAAATAAGGATTGAAAGTTGAAATTTCTGGTTTATAGAACCCGAAACTGGTTGCTAACTAAATTTCTGGTTGTTAAAAGTGTGATATCTGGCCGCTAAAAAGCTGCACCAGATATCAGTACTTCAGCTGATTTGCTCACACTCCGAATTCTCTGACGGGGTGTCCGATATTCATTCCAATTCCCGTGCGCGTAAACGAAATATGCTACCCCATCAGAAATCACATTTCGGACTCAACAGAACCATCAAAATTCCCATCCGAGGTCATTTCGATAAAAAGTGAGTCTCACACTCAATTCCCATTTTAAGCCAAATTCCACAAGGGGCCTCAAAATTAGCCCGGAAGCCTCGGGACCTTAACGACGGGTCGTTCTAGACTAAACTCGACATTCTGGAGCTAACCGCGCTGACAAAATTCTCATTCGAGCACGTTTACCAAGAATGTTGATCAAAGTCAACCCTTGGCTTAAGCTTCAAAGTTAAAATGTCTAACGGCACAAACTCACCCCAGAAGTCTCAGGGCCCGAACCAACTATGCCCATAGCCTAAAATAGCCCCTCCGGAGCTGATGGAATTGTCAGAATTTGATTCTAAGGTCATCTTCCTGAACTTCTTATCAAAAATGACCGTTCAAGGTTCAAAACCTCCCAAAATACTAAAACTCGCATAAAAACCAAACGAACAACCAGGTGACCGAACTGTCAGTCCCAGCAAGTCATAAATAACTTGGGGTCGCTATAGAAAAGCTCTAAACGATGAACATGAGGCATAAACACATAAATGACATAGAGGTCATTAGAACATCCACTACTAAAAAGGGCTTTCGTCCACAAAAGTAAGAGTCAAGGAGTACTTGAAGGCTCAAATAAGCTTGGAAATAGCTCCCGCATATCATGCTCGGTCTCCCAGGTAGCCTCCTCAACTAGACGATGCCTCCAACGGACCTTAACCACAGGAATGGCTCTCGAGCGCAATCGTCACACATCTCTGGCAAGAATGGCAACTGGCTCCTCTACGAAGGTTAAGCAATCATCCAAATCCACCGCATCATACTAAAGCACATGCGACTCATCAGGAATATGCCAGCACAACATCGAAATATGAAAGACTGGGTGGAGAGCTGAAAACATCGAGGGTAAAGCTAACTCATAAGCAACCTCTCCAACTGTCCGAAAGGCCTCAAAAGGCCCAATATACCTCGAGCTAAGCTGGCCCGCCTCCCAAATCTCATCACGCCCTTCATAGGTGACACACGAAGGAAAACTCTATCACCAACTGAAAACCCCAAAGCCCGCCTACGATCAACATAACTCTTGTGCCTACTATGAGCTGTCCGAAGTCTGTCCTGAATCACCCTTATCTGCTCCAAAGCCTCCTGAATCAAGTCGGTGCCACCTGGTCTAGGCTCTGTAGACTCAAACCAACCAACCGGAGAGCGACAACGCCTACCATATAAGGCCATTTGGATGCTAGAGTGGTAACTGTTGTACGCAAACTCCACCAAAGGCAAGAACTGGTCCCACTGACCACCAAACTCTAATACACAAGCCCGCAACATGTCCTCAAGGACCTAGATAGTACGCTCTGACTGACTATCCATCTACGGGTGGAAAGTTGTGCTAAGGTCAACACGAGAACCCAACTCATCCTGAAAAGTCCTCCAGAAGCTAGAAGTGAACTAAGCACCCCAATCTAATATAATAGAGACCGGCACACCATGAAGACGAACCACTTCCTGAATGTAGATACGGGCTAACCTCTCGGCGCTGAATGAAGACTGAACAGGGAGAAAGTGTGTTGACTTGGTCAATCGATCAATGATGACCCAAATGCTATCAACACCTCTAGAAGTTCGAGGCAAACCTGCCACAAAGTCCATGGTGATGCGATCCCACTTCCACTCCGGAATGGGTAATCTCTGAAACTCACCACCAGGTCTCAAATGCTCGGCCTTCACCTACTGGAAATTAAGGCAACAAGATACATATTTTGCAATATCTCTCCTCATACCGTTCCACCAGTAATGCCGCTTCAAGTCATGGTACATCTTCGAGGTGCCCGGATGGATAGAATATCTAGAATCATGGGCCTCCTGAAGTATCAACTGAATCAGACCCCTAACTCTTGGGACACAAATACGACCTGCAAACCTCAGAACCTCATCTGAGTCTAAGGTAACCGGACCAGTATCACCCGCTAACAATCGATCTAGACGTACCACCAAGGTCTCATCCTCAAACTGGTGGCTAAGGATCTGATCAAGAAGAGAGGACTGAAGTCCCACATAGGCTAGAACACGCCTAGAATCTGAAACATCCAACCGTACAATCTGGTCAGCTAAGGACTGAAGGTGTCCGCCACCACATTTGGCATAAAGTCGCTGATCTCTCAAAGTCTGAAGCACAATCCTCAAATGCTACTCATGATCACTCCTGCTCCGTGAGTATACCAAAATGTCATCTATGAACACGATGACAAACAAATCAAGATGCGGCCTAAACACCCGAGTCATCAAGTCCATGAAGGCGGCAGGGGCATTAGTCAACCCAAAAGACATCACTAGGAACTCATAGTGGCCATACCGAGTCCTAAATGCAGTCTTAGGGATATCCACTGCCCTAATCCTAAGTTGATGGTAATCAGATCTCAAATCAATCTTTGAAAACACTGTGGCACCCTTAAGTTGGTCAAATAGATCATCAATCCTAGGCATGGGGTAGCGGTTCTTCACCGTCACCTTATTCAACTACCTATAATTAATACACATGCGCAGCGTGCCATCCTTCTTCTTTACAAATAGAACAGGAGCACCCCAAGGAGACACATTAGGCCTGATGAATCCCTTACCCAAGAGATCCTGAAGTTGGACACTAAGCTCCTTGAGCTCTTCTGGAGCCATCCGATATGGCAGAATGGAAATAGGCTGAGTACCTGGCTCAAGCTCGATAGGAAAGTCAATATAACACTCTGGGGTAGGCCAGGTAGGTCAGTAGGAAACACATCTATAAAATTATGGATGACTGGAACGAACTCAATTGAAGGGACCTCCCTACTCACATCATGCACATAGGCCAAATAAGACAAGCACCCACTAACCACTAGCCTCTGAGCCTAAACAAAAGAGATAACTCCAATCGGTGTGCTACTAATGGAGCCCTGCCACACCACCGGTGGAATACCAGGCATGCCTAAGGTAACGTTCTTAGAGAAATAATCTAAAACTGCACGATAGGGGGATAACCAATCTATGCCAAGAATCACATCGAAATCATGCATATCCAATAATATAAGGTCAGCTCGGGTGTCACTCCCCTTGATAGTAACTAAGCAAGATCAAAATACCTGATCCACTACTAAAGACTCACCCATGGGGCTCGACACACGCAACGGAACTGCCATAGGCTCAGAACTCGTACCCATACGAGAAGCATAATACACAGACATATAGGAATAGGTAGAGCCAGGATCAAATAATGCTGAGGTGGGCTGATGGCATAAAAGAATCATACATGTAATCATGTCATTCGATGCCTCAGCCTCCGCCTTCGCTGGAGCTGCATAAATGGCCCTGTCCACCTCTACCTTGGCCATCAGTCCTACCACCTAACCTGCCTCCCCGGGGACCACCTGAATACCCTACTGTCCACCGTGACGGTCCTAACCCTGACCTCGACCTCTAGCTGGAGATGCTGTTGGTGGAGCTGGTAGAGCTGTGGAGCTATGGAGCCATAGTTGCTTCAGGTGGTGGCTGAGCTGGTCCCGGCCCCACCGGCTACTCAAGAACCTAGGATGTTGGAGGATCCACTACTGGCTCTGGACCATGCTCTCTACTCGGGGGTGGTGCTGCACCCCAACCTAGCAAGGGAGGTCGACCCCTATCCTAATCTGCCCTATGGCACGTACTGACCATCCTGTGAAAAGACTGAAACAAGTGAGACTCCAAGAAACCAATAACACACACGTTGCACGAAAGTGATACAAAAAGAGAGGGATTCCTAAAAACACCTTGTAGCCTCCCAAAGATAGGACAAGGATGTCTCTGCACCAATCCGTAGGACTCTACTAGGTATTAGCTCTGTACAAGTGAGATCGGTGAACCTGGGGCTCTGATACCACCTTGTCACGACCCGAATCCTTGAGTTATGATGGCACCAACTAAAATCCACTAGTAGGTAAGCCAACTCGTACCCATAATGACAAGTAGTGAGTACAAGGGTAGAACTAAACGACAAATAATGCTAATAATAAGAAAAGACAGGAATGGAAAATCAAACCAAAACTATATATAAAGGAACCTCCAAGAACCCAGAAGTCACAAGTACAGAGCTGTCTAACGAGATAAATACAAGTCCCAAAAGTGGACCACAACAAGTCATCTCAAAGGCAAAAGATAAGCTAACATAAGTATAGAAAGAGACAGGTTGGTCCAGGACGCCAAGTGCTCACCCTCGTCTCCGATATCCACAAGCTGCAAAAGACGGCACGAACGATCACCGCTAGTAACTGGCACTAGGACCTGCATCACGAAAAGATGCAGAGTGTATCTTAAGTACCAAAACAAAGGTACTCAGTTGACATCATAGGCCGACCGAGCAAGAAAGGTAAAAACAATATGAAAAGATAGAATCTAGACAAGAATAGAGGTCAAAGCGAATATGAAAAGAAGCACACGAGCGCACCGAAAGTAAATCTAAGTACAGCTAAACAAAACCTAACTGGGCCCCATAAGCCCAGAATGTACACTCATGCACAAGTTTAAATAAAATCCAAATGGACCCCATAAGCCAGACATGTACACAGAATAGCTAAGCCTACAAGATCGAAGAGTAATCCAGATCCGAATCGAAAAACCAGTCAACTCCCACCAAAGCTAGCAAGAGTGACAATCAATTCAACCGGTCAACTCCCAGCCCAGCTAGCAAGAGTAACAATTAATTCAACTGGTCAACTCCCAGCCCCGCTAGCAAGAGTTACAATCAACTCAACCAGTCAACTCCGAGCCCAGCTACCAAGAGTGACTATTAAACCAGGCCGCTCAGCCATACAATCCACTCCTAGAGGCGTCAACCGCTCAGCTAGCAAGAGTGCCTCGGGCGCATGTCAACTCCGTAGAGGATCTCAGATATCCAGGCCACCTAGCCAGCCAGCCCACTCCCAGGGATGTCAGACGCCCAGCTAGTAAGAGTACCCGGGGGCTTATCTACTCCGAATAGTAGGCTTCAAGCCATCATGGATCGACGTCCACTCCCGATGATATCACAAAAGGCTCCAAGCCTGAAGCAATCCAATCCCGAGGAAGCACACCATCTCCGATAATGCATCGGAGCCACATAAATAGGGAGAGAAGACAGAAAGGCTAACAAGCAACACAAAAGCCTAAGCTAAGGCTCATACTATCAGACCCAAGTCTGCTATTCCCGTCTACAAGGACCTAGTCCATCCGAAACGACATCGGAGACATACCATGGTCACAAGGTGCATAGGTGTATGGCAACACTAGTCTATCCTAGACTGAGGCCAAAATATGCTCCAAAAATAAGTAATCTACCAAGTAAATCACATAGCATGCTACAACACACATACAACCCTCTTCCAGCATGGTACTACCCTCAGAACAGTGGTAATCAACCCTAAATCATGGTTTCTAAGAAGAAAAGAAGAAATAACTAAGTACCCGCCCCAATTCACACTACTCATCATGAATTTACGCATTCCTGCTCAATCTAATTAGAAAGGAAGTCATAGCCTACCTATAGGTCGATCATGAGCGCTCCAAATCACAAGATCAGAGCTCTTCCCCTTTCAAACAGCCTCTGAACACTGCCACACTATTAAAAATAGGATCACAACGTTAATACGGTCGTTTAGACACCAAAATAACCCAAAATGGAGACAGACTAACTTTTAGAGTCAAACGGGAATCGTGGGATCTGTGCCAAAAATTCCAAAATTGACACCGTCAAAAGGTCCTAAACTATGCCTCGAACTTGTGTTCCAAAATTAAACACAATTTATGGCCCGAAAGAAGCAAACACAGCACATGCAAAGAATTCACAAATTAATAACAAAAAAGAGGAGGGGCAGCAGCTTCGAGCTGCAATTCACCTAAAATGAGGGTTCATCAACACAATCCGATCACTCCACCATGTACCCACAACCTCCACGATCATCCAGGACTTCTAATCACTCAAATCGGAGCTCAGATGAGGGAGAAATTGCCTTTTGAAAATAAGGACTGGAATTTTTGGTTTATAGAACCTGAAACTGGTCGCTAAAACTAAATTTCTGGTCGTTAAAAGTGTGATATCTGGTCGCTAAAAAGCTACACCAGATATTAGCACTTTAGCTGATTTGCTCAAACTCCGAATTCTCCGACGGGGTGTCCAATATTCATTCGGAACCCCGTGCACGTAAACGAAATATGCTACCCCATCGAAAATGACATTCCAGATTGAACAGAACCATAAAAATTCTCATCTGAGGTCATTTCGATAAAGAGTGGGTCCCACACTCAATTCCCATTTTAGGCCAAATTCCACAAAGGGCCTCGAAATTAGCTCGAAAGCCTCGGGACCTAAACAAAGGGTCGTTCTAGACCAAACTCGACATTCCAGAGCTAACCACGCTGACGAAATTCTCATTTAAGCACATTTACCAAGAATGTTGATCAAAGTCAACTCTTGGCTTAAGCTTCAAAGTTAAAACACCTAACAACACAAACTCATCCTAGAAGTCTCAGGGCCGAAATCAACTATGCCCCTAGCCTAAAATGGCCCTTTCGGAGCTGATAAAATTGTCAGAATTGGATTCTGAGGTCATCTTCCTGAACTTCTAAGAAAAAATGACCGTTCAAGGTTCAAAAGCTCCCAAAACACTAGAACTTGCATAAAAACCAAACGAACGATCAGGTGACCAAACTGTCAGTCCCAGCAAGTCATAAATAACTTGGAGTCGCTATAGGAAAGCTCTGAAGGATGAACATGAGGCATAAACACAGAAATGACCTAGAGGTCATTACGTATAACAACATTGGATTCAATGACAATTAACAAATGTCATTGAAGACTTTAGCACTCTTTGTTAATGTGTATATTTATTGTCGCTAAAAGCTATTTTTGTTGTAGTGTCAAAGTCCGGAAAAAAGGGGTGAAGACTACTCCCTCTGTCTCATATTAGTTGGTCACCTTACTAAAAATACATGTCTCAAATTACTAGTCCACTTACTATGTCAAGATAAAATTAATTAAATTTTTCTCATTTTACTCAGTTAATACTCTTTGGAAGCCTAAACAAATTTAGATGTTCCAAAAATTTCTTTTTTCCATGAGTTCATTAATTACTTTGTATCTATTTCAATGATATCTATTCATGACATGCCCAATCCTATTAAGCATAATTTTTCATAAATTACCTTGATGTCTCTCAATATAGACGAAGGGTAAATTAGTAAAATTGACCATCTTATTTATGATTTCTCAAGTATCGTGTAAAATAAAAAGTGATCAACTAGTATGGAATGGAAAGAGTTGGAAATATCTATTTAGTTTTCAAGTTAGTTGAGTTCAATTAGTACAAGTCAAGGCACTCTAACTTAAATTTAGGTAACACTTTTTTTTTTTGGTCAAACAACTTAAATTGTATTCAAGTATTCAATCAAGTGCAATACTGATTATGTAGAAAGACAAGTTCTTTTGGTCTCTCGAACTAGATTAGCAGCCAATAGTTATATAGAAGTATCAATATGCATCTACCTAAACTCAGAATAATTACCTTCTAGGAAGAGTACAAACATTATCAGTTAGAAAAACTATTAATCTAGGTGGATAGATATTTATCATGCCTAACTTGTTAATTTTATCATGAAATACCATTTTGAAAACAATTATTGTGAGTATATCAATAAACTGAACTTTAGATTTGAAAAAAAGGACAATGTTTATTAGTTTTTAGTTTTTCATCTAACTTTTCTCGATGACATGACAATCAACCTCAACATATTAAGTACGATCATGTCACATAGAATGTTGTGCAATCTCAATAACTATATTACTATCACAATATAATACATAACTATTTATTTTACATGATTAACCCCTAAATAATTCAAAACATGCATAATCCACAACTATTCGCATAAGCCATAATCTTTTCACAACCTTTGTGTCTTGCTTTTCCAAGTAGCAAGATTCCCATCCACAAAAGTAAAATAACTAGATGTAGATTTTCTAGTCTTTTGATCACCTCATGACTAATAAGAATAAGTGTATCTTTCAACAAAAGAATTAGCATGTCCAAACGCCTAATGTGTTTACCATCTCATGTGATTCCATTATCATACTTATACTTATGTAGTTCAAATAGGAGAAAATGTGGGTAATCTTTCACATAAATAATTATAACCTTCTTTGATTGTAGTACTATAAAGATATTAAATCTTCTCATAATTTATAGTATTAATATAATTCATTTTTGATTATTATCTTTTAATTAATTTAATAAGTTTTTTGGAGACTTAATAGAACATCAATATTATGAACAATTTCATTCTTCTGAGTAGTAACACATTAGCTCTTTCAGAGCTCTCAATCAATCTTCTAAGACCAAATATGTTATGATATCATTCATATGGTGAATATCTCCTCCATGGACAAAATCATATATATTACTATTTTTCACGATCAAATATTATAAGAAAGATCTCTTTCTGTCACGATCCAAAAATGGGCATGATAGCACTCATCTCATCCCACCAAGATAAGTCAGTTTAAAACCCAAGATACGATAGAAAGCGAAAATAAACTAACAGTAACATAGACACTGAAAACTTAGCCATTCTCAAAATACTCCCAAAACCTGATTGTCACGTGTACAAGCCACTAATGTAAAATAACAGAATTTGAAAGATAACTACAACTCTCAATGTCTTTGTTTCTCAAATTGAACAAGAACATAAATAAGAAACAAGATGGTCCGCCGGGATGACAAGCAGTTTCCTCTCAATTATCCATGGAATGCCTCGGACGTAGATAGAAGAAGGGTAATCACACCGATCCGGGCTCGAAACCTACACAAGTGTAGAAGCAAGGAGTGGGTATCAAACAACACGGTACCCAGCAAGCAACCCACTAAGCACAAGGTAAAACTAGCTAGAATACGAGAACTCCTTTCATCCCAACCAAACCGCCACAACTACAACCTGCACAGAAATCAGCCCAACCTAACATTTCATGGTACACAATTGACAAGATTCCATAATAACAGTCCAACAGTTACAGTTCATCAATCACAAGTATTAAGTTCAACATTCACGATAATCAAGTTCATCAGTCACAAGTATCAAGCTTATCAATCACAATAATCAAGGTCATCAATCACGATAATCAAGGTCATCAATCACAATAATCAAGTTTATCAATCACAAGTATCAAATCGGAACCCATGGGGAACGCCCAAGATCCAATATACCTACCAGAAGCAACCTCGGCCTCAATACCACTTGCTGAAACAGACCTCGTCATCAACAACACTTACCGAAATAGACCTTGGTATCAATAACACTTGCCGAAATAGACCTCTGTATTGACGGTTTATTCGTTATCAGTAACATTCGCTGAAAATGACTTTGACATCAATAACACTTGCCAGGACAAACCTCGACATCAATAACACTCGTCGAAAAATGGCATAACCACAATACATCTCATCACAATGTTCCAGAATCGATGCAAATAGGCATGTTCACTCAATAATGAGGAAACGACAAATTCAAGTAATTCATATCCACAAAAACACTATTAAGCATTTCATCAACCACCAATTTAATTTCGACACTCAAGGCAATCCGCACTACACAATATAGCATTATCAACATGTTTCCTTTTTCATTAATCCAATCTCTATCATTAAGATTATTCAATTTGAGTGACAAATCTCCTCACCTCATTCCCATTACTCCCCAACATATACAATAAGGAGGATTCAAGATTTTACGAGCTTTAACAAGGTTTAGAAGTTCACTTGCCTTAATCAATTATAAATTAATCCAAGACTTGAGCTTTTCCCTTCCGAACGATATTCAAATCAACCCAATCTATTCAAAAAAGTGTTCACAATGAGATTCTGTAACTAACAACACCCATATCAAGCAATTTGAATAAATGGATCAAACCGGCTCAAAAATCCAATTCCAAAAATAAGGTTTGAATTTGAAAATTGTTACATAAAAATGTTACCCAAAGCATTTGGAATCCATTGGTGAAAACTATTTCGAAAATGGAATTTATATTTCACCCAAAATCATCATTTCTTCTTAAAGCTCAAGTTCTTGAAAACCCCCAAGTTCAGAATTAAAAATAGCAATTTAGGTGATAATATCATGGAATAATAATGAAGGGGAATTAAAATTCGTTACCCAATCGAAGTTTCTTGAGAACCCACTTTGAAATCGACAATACCGAGCTTGAAAATTCAAAAATGGAGGAAATGGAGTTGAAACCTCGATTTTGGAAAACATTTTACCCATGGATCCTCCGCGAACACGGGTTTAATAAAGCGACCCTCTACAAACGTGACAGGGCTCCCGCAAACACGGAAGTTAATATCTTGACCCTCCACTAACGTGGGGGTCCCCACACTCTCCCCTCCACTAACACGATCACAAGCTTTGCGTACGCTGAGGGTTAATACCAGCAACACAGACAACAAAATCAGCCAACACTAAAACCTCCAAATGGACCCTCGAAATTTGTTCGAAATCCCGTACACACAAACCGGTATGCTATCTGACTAAACTCGATGTTTCGGACTCAATGGAATCATCGAAATACGAATTCAAGGTCTCCTTAACCAGAAATTCGTAAAAGTCACAATGAACAAACATGACATCTAAAAAGGACAAAATAAGCTCGGAACCTCTAAAAATCCAACCAAGAACTCTCCTAGGCCTAAAATCATATCACGGATCCAACAAAACTGTCAAAAATCCGATTTGAGCATCCGAACTCTGAATGTTGATCAAAGTCAATCATAAGGCTAAAATCACAATAATCTCCAACTTAGGACCTCAATTTCACGAAAAGACTCTGAATTTGAAACCAACAACTCTCTTAGACCAAATTCCACATTCGACTGATGGAATCGACGGAATTCCATTCTGAGACTCAAAACTTCAAAAGACACCAAAACCCACTTTTTAACACTTTAGCCTTTTAAAACTCTAAATTTTTTCACAATTCACAACTTTTTACTCAAAACTCGAAACCGATTTCACAAACCAACCAGAAATGACTCGGGGCAACCATCGAGAGGGATAAAATGATAATTTTGTGAAAATTTCTAAAAATGAGCAATCGGGTGGGTCATTACACTTTCTTGTTTTACTTTTGCATTTGAGAATTTTTTCTAGGATCTAGCAAAATATTATTGGCATACTACAAGTACAAGACTGATGATAAATTTGTGCGGTCACACAATAATATTCTTTCTAGTCATGGTTAAAATCTTTGTAAGCAAAAAATATTTTTTACTTTTACTCTTCGGGGAGACCGAAGAGAAGCGCTTAAGCAAAGTGGGTTGACTTGGAAGTTGTTCAGTTAGAGGAGAACACCCGTTCATGATAAGATATGCAATATTTATAAAGTATTAAAAGTACGTGATCAAATGACTGTTATGCCAACTTTATTTTATTTCTCTCAAATATCTCGTAGAGGTGAGTTGTGATATTTATCCAACCATATATAACACATCCTTATATATATATATATATATATATATATCACATCTTATACTTTCACTTTCAAGAATGAATGAGCATTCACGATGATTATCACAAGTTGTATTATCTTCAAAGAATGGACTATAATTATTTTATGTGCTTCATATTTCATTATAAGTAATTCACTGTTATGCCTTGAAATTTATGGTCCCCTACTTTATATTTTTTATTTTGATAAAGAATTTATAAAATTTATCAAATTAGGGCACACGATAACTGTATGTACAATGATCTTTCAAGCTATTTATGGCATAAAATACGGTCATCTTTTTTAACAAATCATTTTGAGAATTCATAAATTATTTCTTTTATAATCATCACAATGATAATTATTATTTCGTCCTTTGTTATGCCCACATTCATTTGTTCAATCACTTGTCTCATTTAGACTTACTATCCATTGCTATTACATTTTGTCCTTTTATTTCAAGATATTTATATTGAGACTTATTGCACTTTTGTATTTGTAGTTTAGAAACTCTTGTATTTATGACACCAAATTTTGGGGTGTATAATTCCTTATTCTGCATGATTTTGATCATGAGACTCCATTAATTACTTTGATATTGTACTCACTTTACCTTTCCGCATAATAAATGGTTAATGGATTTAAAATCAACTTATGTTTTGCTTATAGGGTTAGGAGTAGGTGTCATCACGACTAATGTGATTTTTGGGTCGTGACAAGACCAATAGAAAGTGACGATATAAATTTCGATTGTCTACCTATTTTTAGAAGGATGTTCAAATGATATTCATCCTCACAATGTTCTCAATAATTTATTTGAATTATTACCCTCACAATGTTCATAATAATAATTATGTAATATGGCTCGTTGTTTGATTCTTAATCTTCACATTTTATGGATGAATTGAACTTCTATTATTCATTTATTAAAGGATTTTGAGGTAGGAACTGTTCAGCAAGTCCAGGGCATTGAGTTTTAGGCATGTTTAGGGCGCACAGTCGGACACTTAAATTAAAGTGTAAGCCTCACATAATTAAGCTCCACATATGCGTCTCAGGCTTTTTACAAGTGCCCATCTCCGTGACGAGTCCCAAAAAAAGCCTTTTAAAATATATAGACTTATATAATATATATTGAACATAATTTATTAATTAAAATTCCTTCCAACAATCAACTTTTCTCCCACTATATGCAGCCCTCCACTAAACATATAAACAAAACACATAAACATTGAATTGATCTCAATCCCCCACACTCTCTTTTAGTTGTTTTATTTTTACTAGACTTTGATCAAATGAGTAAATACAACACGCCACACCCCAAGAGACAGACATTTCATTTCTAATTATGCTCTCTTTTTCCCATTTCAAGAAACCTCTTTTGCTCACCACCAATGTGGTTGACAAGTCTTTTCTTCTGAGCTTCAACATCCTCAAAATCCTCCTCCTCAAATTTGCTTACTAAAGACAAGTACTCAACATTTTCTCTAAAAAACTTGATAAGAACCAAATAAAGTGAGACTGTAAAAACAGTAATCCCAACCAAATACCAACTAAACTGTATATTTACTAATGACTTTGCTCTTTCAAGTGCTTCTTTGTTATGACATCTAACCACTTTATGCCCTTCTTCAAAGTTTAGAAAGCAACCTTTTGAGATGAATTCCGGAGTCCAAAGCATGATACCTATGACCATCATCCAAATTCCTTGAAACATAATGCTATAAGATCTCACAAAACTATTCAAGAAACTTTTAGGGAAAGGAATTCCCAAAAGAGTAGTGACGAAAGACGAAAAGATGACAACTTGGAGAAGCCAATGGTATTGTCCTTCAACACCCATATGATCAGTAGAATGAAGATGGAAAAGAAGGAGCTCTTGACCAAAAGCAACAGCTCCAAGAAATAATGTAAGTCCATTTTGAGATGGGGTTGAAGGGATGATTTTGTCGAATAATATCGAAAAGGATGCATAGACAAAGAAAGTAAGGGAGATATTTGCATGTTCAAAGTTATGGAGATGATATGAAGGTATGGTTCCATCAGAGTCGAAAGGTTGGTGTTTTGATGGACCAATGAAGAGCTCCATTGATATGGAGACTAAGGTGCCAAACATAATCACGAAAAGCTCCGCGTACCTGATTTCAAAAGTATAATGATCAAGTAAAGACTAAGGATTTTAAAAGTTGAACTCGTTAAGTTTAAATCTTGAAACTCTTCTAAATAATTAAGAAAACCTCTTATCAAAAGTACAATGAGTTAAAGACTAAGAATTTTAAAGATCAAATTCGTTAAATTTAAATCTTGAAATTGTTCTGAATAATCAAGAAAATCTCTAATCAAAAGTACAATGACATAAGATCACTAAGAATTTTAGAGGTTAAACTAGTTAAATTTAAATCTTGAAGTTGCTCTAAATAATCAAGAAAATCTCTTATCAAAAGTACAATCATGAGTTAAAGCCTAAGAATTTTAAAGTTCAAACTTGTTAAATTTAAATCTTGAAACTACTTTACTTAATCAAGAAAATCTCTTATCAAAAGTACAATCATGAGTTAAAGCCTAAGAATTTTAAAGTTCAAACTTGTTAAATTTAAATCATGAAACTACTTTAAATAATCAAGAAAATCTCTTATTAAAAGTACAAAATCTTGAAGCCTAAGAATTTTAAAAGTCGAACTCGGTAAATTTTAAGTCTTTAAACTATTCTGAATAATCAAGAAAATCTCTAATATGTCGAAAGTACAATGAGTTAAAGTCTAAGAATTTTAAAAGTCAAACTCGTTATATTTAAATCTTGAAATTGGTTTGAATAATCAAGAAAATCTCTAATCAAAAGTACAATATATACAAGTTAAGTGATAAAAATCTTAAAAGATGAACTCATAAAATTAAATCTTGAAATCGTTCTGATTAATCAAGCAAAGCTTTAAATACCTGATATTTGGAGCTGGGAACCATGGCAAGGAAGTATAGGATTTTGGGTGAAAAGCATGTAATTTTATATGGTTAAGCAAATGCCAAATTCCAATAAGAAAGAAGCCAAACCCTGGTATAACATGACCTATCAATGACCCCATTTTTATTTTTTATTGTTAACACAAAACTTTAGTTTAGTCTTGTGGTTTTGGAGAGAGATTAGTGAAGAGGAAAGTTGGTGGAATGAGATGAAATGAGGGAAAATTGAGATGGTTATATATACACTGATGGCTAAGGCAATATGCCTTTATTTTAGTATATACAGTATGGAATGATAATGTGTTAGGATTTAAATAATTATTTGATCAAGTTCCTAAGTTTGCATTGTACTTATTCTATCTATTTTACTCCGTTTCGATTTACTTTTCAAATTTTGATTTGGGACATCTATTAAAAAATAATAATTGATATAGTAGGTTTATCATTTTACTCTTATTTGGGAAAAGGAACAAGTACCCCCCTTAACTATACGCGAAATCCCAGTGACACACCTTAACTATACATGAGTCTTATTACCCTCCTGAATTATTTTAAAGTGTAATAAACACACCCTTAATACGGACTAAAACCTATATAGCCACTCACATGATGGGAGGTGCTTTACACTCGCCTCCAAGTCATCATTATGTCAGTGCCACGTCATTAAACGGTCAGATCTAAAAAAAATACATAAAAATCCATGTCATTTTATTCTTTTTCTTCATTATCAACACCCACTTCATAACCACTAAACCCACTTATTTTGACCATTAAAACTCATATCAATCGGCATGAAAATTATAAGCCACCACCAAATTTATCCCTTCACTACCACCGGATTGAATATCTACTATCAATTTAATTTTTCTACCACAAAACATCAAAACACACATCATATATTTCAACACCCACATTTAAAACCATCATAAAATATAACTCCAATCCTCAAATACCCAAAAATCTCCATTGAAGAAACTACCTAAATTTTGAAATCTAATTCGAGAAGAATTCAAAATTGGGGGTCATTTTTTTCTAATTAAATTTGGGTTAAGAAAGGCTGATTGAAGTGAGAAGGGAATTAGAAAGAGGGCGAACGTTATTGATGGAGAACTGAAGCAGATTGGAGTTGGGTTTGGGGTAGGGATGAGATGTCATATTGTTGAAGAACTCAAGCAGAGGGGTGCGGTGGGAGTGGGGGGTGCGGTGGGGTTTGGGGGTAGGGATAGAGTAGAGGTATGATGTGGATAATTGAGGAGGGGGAGGGTAATTAAATTATTTATTTATTATTTATTTTTAAAAAAGCTCTAATTTAAATTGTGTTCTTTATATGTTGCCTAAATTAAATTCCTAATATGCAAATTTTTTTCCTCATTAGTGAATTTCAAGTCATATATTTGAGTAAAAAATGAAAAAGAAAAGAAAAATTCTCTCGATACTATACAAATTAATGAAAAACACTAAAAAGATTTCTCCGAAAATTTAAATATGTTGTGAAAAATAATAAAATTTAACTCTATTTCATAAAAAAAAGAAATTTAATTTAAAAGATATCAATTTAAGTTTTAATGTTAATAATTATTTGTACTTATTAATTATAAAAATGTTCAATTAAAAATGAACATGTGTCCATACTAATAAGATTTTTAATACCTCTTTTCGTATCTCACATGCCTCTAAGAGAGTGAACACACTCTCTGTGCCACCTCAGCACGGAAAGGTGCGTTTATTACACTTTAAAATAATTCAGGGGGGTAATAGGACTCATTTATAGTTAATGTGTGTCGCTGGGATTTCGCGTATAGTTGAGGGGGGTACTTATGCCTTATGTATGTACTCACTAGATTTTTCAAAAACATTAACTCAATGTTAATATATTGAGGGTATAATTAGAAAAAAAATTGTCCTTTTTAAATTTGTGAAAAATGACAAGTAAAAGTAGAAATCAAATTAGGAAATATTTGACAAATAAATCGGGATGGAGGGAGTAATTTATTTGGCATAATTTGGTCTACACAAATTTTTAAGAAAAAGAAACTTTTAAAATTTTAATTATATACGTGTCATTACATGTGTGGTTATAAATATTTTATAACTTATTGGTTCAAATATGTCATAACATTTAACACTATTATATATAATCCTACCAAGTAAGGTCCGAGGAGGATAGATTGTATTTTATATCTATTTTAGAAATAAAGAGGTTATTTTCAATTGACCATCGCCTCAAAAAAAATCTTCTTTAACATTTATAAGAATATAAAAGATTTTCATTATTTAAATATATATAATTTTTAAAAAAAATTTAAAATAAAATTGTGTCAAACAAAGTGAGACGAAAGGAGTAACTTTTTAGAAAAAAAGTATCTTCATATAGAATAGTTTTATATTCAATTCAAAACGCAAAAATTGCCTTTTCAAATACTCTTTCAAAATTTTTTTTTTTTTATGATTAACCAAAATCAAATACAAAGTACATTGTAGTAAGCATCCAAAACGCAGTTATTTCTATCTCATTAAGCTAAAAACTTGCTAGTCACTCACACTAATTGAGAGTTAAATAATTTTATTCTTTCTTCAAAGGAAAAGAAGTAGAGGAACCTAAAACACATGTTTTCTTTCAAACACAAGTCTATTATTCGTGTGCAATTAAAACAATGTGACATGTGAGCTTACTTTTTTGAATACATATTATCCTCATACAAATGTGCTTATTTATTTAGATAAGAGTCTCAATCTTGCTTGTCCTAAAATTTACTTTGTATATTCATTGTATATATGATTAGTAAGAACATTGCGCTAATCATGTTTATCAAGGGTTGAGCGTAGATCCAAATTTTATGAGTTCTAAATTTTAAGATAATTAATATCAGGTGTTAGTAACTAAATTTTCAATTTAATTTTTCTACGTATTTAATAAATTAATAAAATACAAAATTGAGACTAAACCAATAATCCTCTAGCTCCTCCCCTAATGTTGTTTCTGGCTTACTGGATTATTAGAGAGTTAGAATCTTGTTATCAATATTATGAAAATAATGCCCTTTCGATTTTAATTTATATGTTTGTGTTTGACTAGGTATGTAATTTATATAATAAAAAAAGCCTTTTGATTTCATAAATAATTTTATAATTATAAATTATCGCATTAAGAATAAAATTTAAAAAATTAACTTAAAATTATTTTTAAATATAAAAAATATCATTTTTTAAGTACACAATAAAAAGGAAAGGGTATCTAATTAATAGACCGAAGGAAGTAGTTTAATATCAATGGTGATTCTTATATTATCCTTGTTAATATATAACTAACTAATGTTAGTATTAGTACATATATCTATGACGTAAGGGTAAAATAATTACATCTCCAAATTTTTCTTTAAGAATTAAACCTTAACATTCTCCTCTTCACTTGTCGACTTTTTTAAATGCGTATTTCAACCTCTATATTATTATCATTTATCTCTCTTTTTCTGTTTCATTTTTTTTAAAAAAAAACTTTTTAAATATAATAATATTTTTCCTTTGTAAAACTTTTTTAAGTATACGTGATCGCAAGTAATTTATAGATTTTTATTCAATTTCATTAGCATTATAAGTAGAATAATCTTTTTATATGTTTATTGCAAAATCTTATATTATAACTTTTTTTATGATTGTTATTTTAATATTACATCCATTAAGTATAAGTGTATATATTATGTGCATACATATTTAAGTTCTACTTCTCTTAGGCATAATACATAAACGTGCATTTTAACTTGGCATCAACTGACATTTATGCTCTCCAACTTTAAGTGTGCTCAAGTAAACACTTTATGTTGAACAAATAGACACATATGTCCCACACATGCAATAATGTGCGTCCTAGCTACATGACATAATACAAATGAGTTCGAGTGTATCTTACGAGAGTTGTCATGTAAGATATATGTTTCTACTTGTTTAACTATGTATAATTTTAAGTGTCTACTTGTACACACCCAAAGTTAGAGGGCCTAGATGCCCGTTGAAGTCAAGTTAAAAGGGCACATTCATGTATTATGATTATCACTTATTCTCTATAATCTATGTAGATAAAACTATTTTGATTGTCATTAATAAAATATTTTCTAAATTATAATTTAAAATTTATTTACAATATAAATAGATAATCTTTTAAGAAATTGCTATGAAATATATATATATATATCTTTATTTTATTAATTATTTTTGTATTACTTGCATCGAAATATGTTTTTAAGGTTATCATATTTTAGATTCCATTAAAATTAATTTTAAAAAATATTTTCTAATTTGTTTCATTATAGAATGACATTAGCTTATACTCAATCAATATTTCTCACTTTCCTTTTTCTTGGACGAAATTAATAATTGTTTGGGAAATTTGATACATAGATTAAAAAAATAAACATATTATGGTTTTAAAGAAGTATAAAAAAAAAGAAGGTAAAGGTTGATAATGTAAGGGGGATAATGACTATTTCTCAAAGTTGATGAAGAAGTTTTATTTTTATAGTAAAGTTGAGTGGTGTAAATAATTTTCACTTGATAATAATATAGTTATTGAGATGGTACAAAACCCTATGCAATATTATCATACTTAACATGTTGAGGTTGATCGTCATTTCATTGGGAAAAATTAAATGAAAAAATTAATATACATTGTCCTTTTTTCAAGTCTAAAGATCAGTTGACCTATATACTCACAAAAATTGTTTCTAAAACGATATTTCACGATAAATTTAACAAGTTAAGCATGATAAATATCTATCCGCTAACTTGAGGGAAAGAGTCATCAAGCTCATAAGGGAATACATCAATGTCCTTGTAATTGATTTATTTCTTTGTACTATAGAATCTTAAATTATTTTTCCTACTTCGTATATAGTACATTTGGTATGTCTAGTTGATGGCACCACGAAAATGTTAAAATGTTACATGTGCTAAATTTGTTGCTTAGACCCACCAAAACACATTATTGTAGGCCAGTAAAAAAAAAAAAAGATCCTTAAGAGATACTCACAAAATAATATTAAGCATGGCTTGTATATCACTCTCATAATTGTAGTGATAAGACATCCATGCTTTTTGTGTGGAGGTTTATAAAAATAAAAGTTGTAACTTACAAGAAAATGTCATCTTTGGTATGGTTATTCAACATGACATGTTATGGAAATTTCCTTAATGTACGTACTTATGCATGTCACTTTCACTTGTGAAAATGGATTTCATTTACTCTTATAGTATATTACATCCATCTTTCCTTAACTTGGAGACATTATCAACCAAAATTTGTACTTGGATATTAGGATATAGGTGATTTGGACCATTTGGTGAAAGAACCAAAACGTGTAAGAATAATGGAGTGAGGTTAGCAACAACCGCTATATTCATTAAATAGTTTGGTAGGGGCGGAGCTACAAGTTTGGGTATACGAGTTCGGCCGAATCTAGTAATTCAATAATTTTTGTTCAAATAATGTATTTATATTAAGAAATGTATCAAAAATATGTACAAATATTAAGTTTAGAATCCTATTATCAACATTTGACATCGTCGTTATAAAATTCAGAATTCGTAAGATTAAAATTTTGATTTCGCCTCTCCAGTTAGGGCTTTCAAAATAAATTAAATCTTATAAACAATTTAGAATTTTCTTTCCTACCCAACCCAAATATAAAGAATGAAATTAAATCTCCTTTTTTTTTGTACATCCATTCTACTTGTTAGATGGTTGTTATATGTTGTACGTATTGCATTATATATATATATATATATATATATATAGAGTTAATTAAATATAATATTGTTTTGAGTAATATTATTTAAATTTGATTGTATTGTATTGTTAAATTTATTGTTAGGTAATAATGTAAAGTTCTATGTTGTGTAACGATCGATTCGGTGTAATCGTGATATCGTTACCTCTTCTTTTTTTTTTATTTTATCTTTACTTATTATTTAATAATTTCATTTTATCATTTACCTTACCTTCTTATAGTAACTTTATCTCGTACCTTACTCTTTTTTATAGGTTTATCTTTCAAGTTTGATATATGACATTATGTATAACGACAAAAAATGATATAATTTGTTCAAGTAATGTATTTATCAAAACAATATAATACGATATAATAAAATACGATATGATACATTATTATGAACCAATGTGTAACAATATCCAAACTAAGCATGACATTCAAATATTTTCTTGAAATACCGAAAATTCTCTTGCTATTTATGTTAGAAATTTTACTGTCTCTTTTAAGAGATTCTTAATGTGTGGCCCATATATTAGGTAATCAAAATAATTATCTTATCTCCCCAATAAATAATGTATCAGAAAATATTCTTTAGTTATGCATATCTAGTAAAAGAAATATTTCATTAGGAGCCTCTAGGACAATGGTAATTTATGAAAGGGTTAAAAATTTAGTCTAAAGGTCCCTAATCTAGTTATGTGGCATCTTGAGATAAAGACAAACTAGAAGATCCTAGAATTTTCTTTCACAAGATATGGGAGTGTTTTGGAGCTGCCTTAGGGATTACTCACCAACAGTGGAGTGCTGAAAGAATTCTCAAAATATGGATGGACATAAACCCAAAGAATGATGTACACACAAATTGATCTTTTAAGTCACTCCAATGATTTTTTTTGGAAAATATGTAGCTATTGGACATCATGCAAATATGGAACAATTCAAGTTATCAACACCACAATGATATGCATTATAATCACTGAGAACACAAAATATAATTGAGAAATAGAAACAAGCTAATAACAACTAACGGTCCTTAAAATGAAATTGAGAAGGTTAACCAACGGGGAAAAAGATCAGAAAATACAGAGACAGATAGAAGGGGATAAGAAGCTCGACCAAGAATGAAGATTAGAGAAACAAACTCTTTACTCAACATTTTGCATATCCCATAAATCACATACCGCTACCCTTTTTTATGGAACCGTTCCCATGCCCACTTCTCAACCCATGATCCCAAATTAATCTGGCCCTATTGCTTGTTCTCGGTTCAATAGCTCTTGTCAGCCCAATAACTACTTTCATAACCTTGGTATTCACATTGAGTTGGACTTGATTCAGAACAAAATATAGGGACAACATCAAGTTCAACAAATTCAAAATGGTACAATATATTGTTTGGCTTATCAGTGCTACATTGAAAACTATTTTCCTACAGTGAAGCTTATAGGTAGCTGGCCTTGTATGTGTGAGGCTGTGGAAAGACTGAAACCAATGCTTAATTGGAGCCAATTCTTTGCATCAAACCTCCAATGGGCTTTGATAGTTTCAACACAAATTATGATAAGGCTGGCATTGTCGATATCAACTCAATGTGATAAACAACACCCTGCAAAAGCTAAAGCATCTCTTTATGGTAGCAAGTGGTGTGTTCAGAATAGCATTAGAAAATTCAACTTGGAACTTGACTCCCTTTTGGTTGCAAACGTGATTAAAAATAATCATCTGGCAATCTAAAACATAGGAAAATCATTAGAGATACTTCTAAAGTTTTTTAAATGTATCTCGGATATATGGGTCAAAATTAGGTGTAATTTATTCTAGATACATTGTATCCAAGTGGATTCACATGTAACTGACTCTCTCGCTCGCCTCTCTCCTCTCTTGCTCGCCTCTCTCCATATGTATCTGTATTTCAGAATTTATTTGGAATGTATCTAGTATCCTAGATACATGTATCTAATGTGATTCACATGTATTTAGGATACACAGACTCTCTCGCTCGCCTCCCTCCTACCTCGCTCGCCTCTCTCCTCTCTTTCTCGCTCGCCTCTCTCCCTATGTATCTGTATTCAGAGTGTTTCAATGTATTGGCTATAATATGTAATTAACTTTCGTAGGTCTATTGGATTTTTTGAGTAATTACTTAAAAGTTGGGCTAAAATGTGTTTTTTTTTTTACCTTTTCTTTAAATAATAAAGTACGTAAAATCCTGTAAAAGGAAAAAATGTTTTTTAGTTTGATGTCAGGTCATATTTATGAAAAAAAGGCGGCAACTTCTTCAAAAGAAAAATAAGAGACAAGAAAGGAGAATTATTCCTTGTCACTGAAATTTTATTCAATTAGCCATCTCCTAATTGGACTTTTCAATTTGTTAATGTTATAACTAACTTTTGATATAGAGAAGCTAATGATAGATCGTAAGGCTAGTCGGAGTGTAGACTTGTTGAAACTCAAAGAGGAGGCATGAAGTACTCATTCTTTCACCTTTGCGATTTTGTGGCTTCAGATTTGCATATGATTTGTGGGAGAAGAGATGAAGGGCAGATTTGGTCCACTGGACGTGCCAAATTGTTTGAAACAAATTTTATAGTGACAGAAAAATAAATTGTAATCACAAATAAAATATGAAGAAACATAGTTTTATTGATAAATATGTGCGGGTACAATTCTTTTCCTCCCTTGATTCTTCTCTCTTAAGATTTCTCCATGGTTCGAGGGCCGTTAGTGGCGTATTTTCTGAGCTTGGATGATTTGGACTTCATTTCTACAATTCGAGGGCCGTTAGTGGCGTATTTCTCGAACTAGGATAATTTAGGCTTGATATTCATAATTCGAAGGCCGTTAGTGGCATATTTCTCGAATTAAGCTGATTTGGATTTGATCTCTCTATGAATATTTCATAAATTTGTGATGGATTTTTTTGAGATATTCGAGATTTCGATCTCTTTATGAATATTCCATGAATTTGTGATGAAATTTTCGAGATGCCTTTTCAAAGGAATATAGTACCCTTTATATAGACATGAACTAGGGTTTAGGGTTGAGTAGCCTCCAAGAATCCTAGTTGGAATTGAAACACCTTATAGATTCCCAACTCGAATTGAACACGTCTTGTAGAGTCCTACAAAATTTCAATGTCTACACGTAGGACTCATGAATTTTGCTTTTAATTTTGAAGAGATACTCCAAGTAAAATTAGAATCTTGGTGTCTCTTGTGTTTGATTGTTTGCTTTTATCATATTTAAATTCTCTGCATCATATACTTATCATCCACATCACCTTATGTTTGATTATGTCTACTCGTCATAATGCAAATAGTTTAGGAAGACAAGAGGAGTTGCTTGGATAGTAAGCACCCTTCACTTTCAATTCTAAAATTATGAATTTGAATCATCAAGAAAGCAAAAGAAGTGAAAGCTCCATGAGGAGGGGTAAAAGAATAAATTAGAAATATTTTGACTAGGTGTTTTGCCACAATAATATTATCTGACAATTTGTTTTGGTGCTTTTTTTTCTAATAAAAAATTTGATAGCAAAACTTCTAGTTATAAAGGTTTGAGATATAGAAAAGAAAGATACTTTATTCATGTACAACCTTCTCTTTAACTAGAGCCAATATAGAACTGATAAGGTACATTACCAACAGAAACTTAGAGTACATGAAACTATTAAAGTCCTAAATAGTAAAGATGACTAACTAGGTATATCATTATATGGCTGAAATATAGGAAACTAATAATAGACTCCTAAACAAAAGAATAACATCTATTATCTGTTAATACGCCCGCAAGTTGGGGGTGACTGGAACAAGACTCAACTTGTGAAAATGACGCTGAAAAGCTGTACGGGGAAGAGGCTTGGAGAGGACATCAGTGACTTGATCAACATAGTGAAGGTGACGAACCTCAAGTGCCTTCTGCTGAACTTGCTCATGAACAAAATGAAAGTCAATGGCTATATCCTTTATCGTACTGTGAAAAACAAGATTAGCACAAATGTAGGTGGTGCTTACGTTGTCACAGAAAATAGTTGGTGAAGAAGACAACAATAGGTGAAGCTCCTAGAGCATATTCAATAACCAATTGACTTCAGAAACAGCAGCAACAGCTCGGTACTCGGCTTCCGTAGATGAGCGGGAGACAAACTTTTGCTTTTTGGAAGACCAAGAGACAACTGAGTTCTCAAGGTAGACAACATAACCTGTTGTAGATGTTCTATCTTGGGGATTTCCAGCCCAATCAGAGTTAGAATAAGCAAGTAAGCGGTCTGCTGGTTTGCGACTGAGCTGAACTCCCAATGTGCTTATGTGTTTCAAGTAGCGCAGCAAACGTTGATAGCTTTTCAGTGAGACACTTCAGGATTATGCATAAACTGAGACAACTTGCTCACAACAAACCCAATGTTAGGCCTAGTTAAGGATAGGTAGTGAAGCTTACCAATAACTCTTCTGTAGACGGAAATGTCAACTACAAAATCAACTTCTGAATTAGCGAAGGTGCTGGTTGATGTCATTGGTGCTGGAACACCCTTGCAATCATTCATATGCAATTCATCCGGACGATCCATGACATATTTTTGTTGAGACAAAAAGATGGTAAAAGGGTAACTAGTTTAAAAAAATACTACATCTCAAGAAAGATAAACTTTGGAGGTGGTCGGATCAAAGCATTGATGGCAATAATATTTATTTGAAAATCCCAAATAGACACAGGGCTTTGATTTTGAATCAAGTTTATTTTGTGCATATGGTTTTAACCACGGATAACATAAGCAACCAAAAGTTTTGACGTTGTCATAATTTGGTAATTCTTGAAATAAAAGCTCGTATGGACACTTGTCTTTTAAATTTGGGGTTGTCATTCTGTTTATGAGAAAAGCAGCTTGATGACATGCAACACTCCAAAAGGTGGCTGGTAAAGAGGCTTGATGCATTAGAGTTTTTGCAGTCTCGACAACATGGTGATGTCGTCTTTCAACTACAGCAACTCTTTATGGCGTATAAGGTGGGAAAGTTAAGTGTTCAATGCCCTGAGATTCTAAATAAGAAGTTAAACTCTAAAATTCACCTCCTCCGTCGGTATAAAAAGATAATGTTTTTATTCAAAACCGACATTCAAGCAATGAATGTAGTGTTTTGAAAACATCTAAAACCTCGTGTTTGGGCTGAATCATGTGGAGGAACATGTATTTTAAAAATTGATCTACAAGCAAAATATAATATCTTTTCGTATTGACAAACAAAGCTGTTGATGAGCCCCACAAATCGCGGTAAATAATTTGGAGAGACATGTGACTTTGTAAAGAATTTGTAGAAAAAGATTGCTTGTGGCTTTTATTTGATTGGCATGAATTACAAATGAAAAGAGAGTCTTTCATAACAGGAATGGAATATTTATTTAAAAACAAATCTAAAGTACATCTAATGGATGCCCCAAACGCCAATGCCACAGATCAAAAGACACAGCCACATTACATTGAGGTTGAGAAGAAGAAGAAGGATTGTCTAGCAGCCACTCATAAAGGCATCCTATACTCCACCCTTGAACTAACGACAACCCATACTCAGATCCTTCACAAGATAAGAGAATAGAAAGAATTCAATAGATGTTTTACTGTCACGAAAAAATTGAGAAACTGAAATCAAGTTACTGGAAATGGAAGGGAACAAAGTATATTGGATAATTGAAAGCTAGAATCAGATGCA
This sequence comes from Solanum appendiculatum, assembly GCA_018342035.1. Classification (NCBI taxonomy): domain Eukaryota; kingdom Viridiplantae; phylum Streptophyta; class Magnoliopsida; order Solanales; family Solanaceae; genus Solanum; species Solanum appendiculatum. The sequence goes on from JAGDQO010000900.1 coordinate 442,811, forward strand.
GATCAATCAGTGTTACCAGTATGAGAAATGGGTATGTGTTACCATTTCCCATAACGATTTCTTCCGGACCATTATAGTCAGAAACGTTGTTGAGACTGTGGGCATCCGATACAACATGATTTGTAGCCCCTGAATCGACTATCCATGGGGCAGATTGTTGCATGTGTTGACCAGCAAAGTTGGTCTGTGCCTGAAAATGATTATGAGATTGAGTGCGACAAACGGGAGCAAAGTGTCCAGCTTGATCACATAATTGACACACTAAGTTGACTTCTTGCGAATTGGTGCAACGATTACGCCCTGACTGAGAACGTTGCTAGTAGTTGTTTGAACGCCTATTAGTGTACGTTGCTAGTAGTTGTTTGAACGCCTATTAGTGTTGGTGGTGCTGGTCTACATTTGAGAGCTGGACTTTTTATCAATAGCAGCAATAATTATAGTGGATTGAGACGGAGCATTGTGTTTGAGGAAAAGCTCGTGATCGCTAAAATTTTCAAACAGTTCAACATATGAAATAAGGTTGTCACGTGCTCGAATTGGTACAGAGATTTTGCAATATTCTGGTCCAAGACCAATGAGAATCTTGACAATGAGTTCGACATTGGTGATAGGAGCTCCCGCAGTCGCAAGCTCATCACAGAGAGATCGAACTTGGTTGAGATTGTCTGGGAGACTCTCTCTCGTGAGACGAGCGAGGCGATCTCGCAAGTTGAATATGCAAATTTGTGACTTATTTGCATAAGTCGTATGGAGGGAAACCCATGCTACTCTGGTTGTGTTTGCAGTGGCTACAATGGCAACAAGGGTGGGATCTACTGATGCTAAAATTGCATTTTGGGTTAACTGGTCCTGACGAAACTAATTAACATAATTGGGGTTGGCAATTATCAAGTTGTTGTTGGTGGTGGTTTCAGCAGGAACATGGATAGTCCCATCTAGAGGGCCATAAAGATTGTGTCCTCTCATGAGCATGGACACTTGGGAATTCCACAGTGAGAAGTTATGGCTGCCAACAAGTCTAATCGAAAGCTGGGTAACCGAGTTGAATTGAACAATGGTGGTAGTGTTAGCTGCATCAGAATTGGTAACTGAGGGTGCCATTGATGGTGGATGGGTAACAAGAAACTTAGAACTCTGTGAGGAGAAGAAAAACTCTTGATACCATATAAAGTTTTGAGATATAGAAGAGAAAGATACTTTTATTCACGTACAATCTTCTCTATAAATAGAGCCCATACAGAACTGATAAGGTACATATGGCTGAAATATAGGAAACTAATAATAAGCTCCTAAGCAAATGGGTAACATCTATTATCTGTTAATACTAGTGAGTTGCTAATGATTTATCTATTTGAATGATGGAGGAAAATATCAATAAAACAATATCATTTAATGGTACTAACTATCACATACAAATGAAAGGTAGGGTTATTTGCAAAGAAAATGCATTTGCTCCCCCTTTGCAACTCATGAACCGAAATCCAATATGTCTGATGAGGATTTACTTTTTAACAAAAGAAAATTTGTATTTACACAAAACAATAAGTAGAAGATAATCATTATCACATTATCAAAGAGACGCATGCTAGAACTTTGCGACAGAACTTTGAGATCCTTTATACTTCTAAGACAGATAATAATAAGTTATTCTTACTAAAGCAATTGAAGATTTTGAGATACAAGAACATGTAAGATTAAATACTTTAATACACATCAGGATCTTGAATATGATAATCTTACACAGAGATAGTTAAGGGCACATACTTGATGAGGAAGACATCATCACAGAGAGAAGCGGAAGCGTTAGTCATAAATTGGTTTCTACCTCCTTGCCCTAACTTTATGTTACCACAGCCGTCAGCGATGGAATTAATGTAGAGAATATGTGGTAACCCTAATGGGTGGAGGGAGGACCAATTTATAGAGGTTGTGACTTAATTCGGTACGTTCATCAAGTAACCAATGTACGGAAGAGATCTATTCTTTATTAAATATTATTTATGGTATTACTTGGGCCACAAGTAAACTTGGACCATAAGTAAGAATAAGTAGGAATCCTAATTATTCTTACATTCTCCCACTTGGCCCAATAACCATATAATATTAATATTTCATAAACATTAGTTGCGCATACAATAGATCTCTTTTATAATGTCCATCATACATACCACAATATGACAAACTAATAATGTGAGTTATGGCTGTTGTACATAATTTTATGCTACATACTTCCTTCCATATACTACTACATTAGCAACTTATCATACTAGGTTCATAAGTTATAAAACATATAGCATCACGGTCCACAATAATGTCTCATAGAGACTTATCTTGTAATATCTCAAAACAATAATGTGTACACCATTATGAGAAACAAGAGATTCATTAATGTATATCAGAAACACATAATTGAGCTTAGAGTGTCAAAACATCATAAATATATCAATCATAAGTATAACCAAGACCCATTCTTTGAACATGTTCTTTAAATGTCTTTGGTTGTAAGCCCTTTGTTAACGAATCTGCAATTATAAAATCAGTTCTAATATTATCAAGTAACACTCTTTGTTTCTGAACTTCTTCCTTAACAATAAAGTACTTTAATTCCATATGTTTGGCACCTTTGGAGTACTTATCATTCTTGAAGAAGAATATTGCTGCAGTATTATCACAATAAATTTTCAGCAGCTTGGTAATGGTGTCGACAACCACAAGTCCTGAAATAAAGTTTCGCAGCCATAATGCATGAATTGTGGTTTCATAACATGCCACACACTTTCTTTGCAACTTTTCAGTGATCAATGTCAGGGATACTGTCATGACACGATCTCTCGAGTCATGATGGCGCGTACCACCTCACCAGTAGGCCAACCAAAACCCTATCCCGAAACTTAACAGTAATAGGACTAAGGATGGAAACTAACCTCAGCTAAGCGGAAACACACAATAAGAACACATAAGAGAGGGCGGAAACAAAACCAAACTATATATAAAATTTACAAGACACCTCCCAGAACCTGGAAGTCACAAGTACAGAACTACTAACAAGAGTACAAGTCCCAAAAGTGGACCACCGAAACAAACTGTCTCGAAAGCAAAAGACAAGTTAAAATATAAATACATAAGGTGACAGATAATCCCATAACGCCATGTGCTCACCCTCGTCTCCTAAACAGAAATATGCAGGCTCGAATTCAATGCTGAGAACTGGTGCTTTGGCCTGCATCACGAAAACAGATGCAAAGTGTAGCATGAGTACCAAAACAACAGGTACCCAGTATGCATCATAGGCCGACTGAGCAAGAAAGGTAAAAACAAGCTGACAAGATAGAATCAACACCACAGAGGTCAACAGAACAGGAAAGGAGTAAACAGAGAGTAAAGCTACGAATATCACACTAAACCCAACTGGGCCCCCCGTAAGACCCGCTAGGCACACTCAAACACAGACAAACAAGAACCTGAACGGACCCCTATAAGCCCGACAGGTACACACAAAGAATCTACTCTACGGAACCAAGGGAACCCAACTCCAACAGCCTCAACACCCATGGGATTGAACTCAATAATGATAACACCTGGGGCCCGCCCAATCATTAGTCACGAGATGGAAATAACAGACTCTAACCGTGTAACTTCAGCCTCGGACGGAACTAACACCTCTCGCTCAACGGTCTTAAGCTAGAAATAACGACCTCTAACCGTGTAACGTCAGCCTCAGACTGGAGCTAACAGCCTACGCTCAACAGTCTCACGCTAAATATACCGGGTTCCACCCGGGTAACGTCAGCTGCGGACTGGAGCTAACCACCTCAAACCGAATAAAGCCACCATCAACCAACTCAACACAAGGCTAGACATCGCGGGACACCGCCCTCACAAGGATAACCACCGAAGGCTCTCAGCCTATCACAAGTCAACCATCAATTAGCGCAATAGCTAAATCTTCCAGCAGTACCCCACAATCGCAGAGATAAGAAGAGGAAGAATAGAAAATCCGAAAAGCACGAAAACGCCTAAACTAAGGCCCATAATATCAGACCCAACTCTGCTATACCAATTTACAAGGATCTAGTCCATCCGAATCGACGTCGGATACATACTCAGGTCAATCAGGTGCATGGGACTAAGGCAACGCTACCCTAGCCTATTCTAAGGTTGAAACTTCACCGCAAACAACAAAACACAAGAAAATAACCCAAACCCATGCATGCAACAATAGATAACCACCCAACAGATAACCCACAACAAATCATCAACAACCCGAATCAACAATCCACCCTAAAACAATATACTAACCCCGAATAGTCCAGAAATCAACTCTAAATGAAGAAAACGGAGAAGAAGAACAGAAGTACTAACTACCCAATCCCAGATTCACACAAGTCGACAAGTAATAACGCATTCAAGCTCAATCTAGGAAGAAGGAAAGTCGCAACCTACTAGAAGGCCGATCACGCGCTCTCCAATTCACTCTACCAGAGTTTTCCCCTTCCGAACTGCCTCAGACTACTGCCACCCTGTCAAAAATAGAGTCACAACGTCAATACGGTCGTTTAGACACTAAAAATATCAAAATCGGAGACAGACCAATTTTGGAGTGAAAATCAAGAAATGTCGGACCCGCTCTAAAATTTTTGGAATTGATTCCGTGAAGAGGTCCTAAAACTTCCCCCGAGTTTCTGTTCCAAAATGGAGTACCTTTCGAGGCTCGGAACAGCTCCATACAACAACAAATCAAAATGCAAAACTTATCACAAAAAGAGACTTGGGGCAGCCACTTACAACGCAGATTCACCACAATCGGAGACTTTTCGACACTCTCTAGACAATTACCCACACAGCCAACAAGATTCTGAGCACCTGGGACTTCGAATCACCCAAAACGGAGCTCGAGAACTCGAGATATCAAAGTTTTAAAATAAAGAAGAAATCATAAATTAATCACCAAAAAGATGATGGGCAGCAGCTTCGAGCTGAAATTCACCTCAAACGAGGGTTTACCAACACAATCCGATCACTCCACCACGTAACCACAATCTCCACAATCATACAGGACTTCAAATCACTCAAATCGAAGCTCGGATGAGGGAGAAATCGCCATTTGAAAATGAGGGCTGAAAGCTGCAATTTCTGGTTTATAAAACCCGAAACTGGTCGCTAAAAACTGTTATTCTGGTCGTTCAAAGTGTGATATCTGGTCGCTAAAAGGCTGCACCAGATATCAGCACATCAGTTGATTTGCTCCAACTCAGAATTCTCCGACGAGGTGCCCGGTATTCATTCGGGACCTCGTGAGCGCAAACGAGATATGTTACCCCACTAAATTCGACATTCCGGACTCAATGACGCAGTCAAAATTTCCATACGAGGTCATTTTGACTAAAAGTGGGTCCCACACCCAAAGCGCCAATTTAGCCAACTTCTACCGAGGGCCTCAGAATTAGATCGAAAGCCTCGAGAAGTGCACTAAAGATCATTCTAGACCAAACTCAACATTCCAAAACTAACCGCGCTGATGGAATTCCCATCTGAGTGCATTTACCAAGAATGTTGACCAAAGTCAACTTTAAGCTAAATTTCAAAGGTTAAAGAGCTGACTAGCTCCAAAATCACACCGGAAGCCCCGGGACTCAGGCCAACCATGCTTCTATCCTAATTTGGCCGCTCAGGAGCTGATGGAATAGTCAGAATTCCCATATGAGGTTGTTTTCCTCAAGTTATGATTGAAATCAACTTTTAAAGGTTCAAAAGCTCCAGAACAGGAAAACTGGCATAAAAACCAAACGAGCAACCAGGCAATCGAACCTTCAGTGCCAGCAAGTCAGAAATGACTTGGGGTCGCTACAGGAAAGCTCTAACCAACAGAAAAGATGCACAAACACGCAAATGACCTGAAGGGTCATTATAACATCCACTACTAAAAGGACTTTCGTCCACGAAAGAAAGAGTCAAGAAGTACCTGAGGGCTCAAATAAGCTGGGGAACTTCTCTCGCATCTCCCGCTCGGTCTCCCAAGTAGCCTCCTCTACTGGACGGTGCCTCTAATGGACCTTAACTACAAGAATGGCTCTCGACCTCAGCTGCCTCATATCTCTGGCCAAAATAGCAACTGGCTCCTCAATATAGGTCAAGCGATCATCCAACTCAACGGCATCATACTGGAGTACATGAGACTCATCTGGAACATACCAACGCAGAATCGAAACATGGAAAACTTGAAGAATAGCTGAGAATGCTGGAGGTAAAGCTAACTCATAGGCCACCTCACCAACTGCCCTCAAAATCTCAAAAGGCCCAATATACTTGGGGCTAAGCTTGCCCCGCCTCCCAAATCTCATCACACCCTTCATGGGCGATACTCGGAGGAATACTCTATCACCCACGGCAAACCTCAACAGTCGACGCCTGTGATCTGCATAACTTTGTTGTCTACTTTGAGCCGTCCTAAGCCTATCCTGAATCAACCTCACATGCTCCAATGTCTCCTGGAATAGATCTGTACCCCTCGTTCTAGGCTCCGTAGACTCAAACCAACCAACTGGAATGCGATAACGCCTACCATATAAGGCCTAAAATGGGGCCATCTGAATGCTGGAATGGTAGCTGTTGTTATACGCAAACTCCACCAAATGGAAGAACTGGTTCCACTAGCCTCCAAAATCCATAACACAGGCCCGCAGCATATCCTCAAGGACCTGAATAGTATGCTTTGACTGGCCATTGGTCTGTGGGTGAAAAGTTGTGCTAAGATCAACACGAGTACCCAACTCCCCTTGAAGTACTCTCCAAAAGCTGGAAGTGAACTGTGAACCCCGGTTTGAAATGATAGAAACAGGCACACCATGTAGACGGACTATCTCCTGAATGTAGATACTGGCTAACCTCTCAGCACTGAAAGAAGAATGAACTGGGATGAAGTGTGCTGATTTAGTCAATCGATCCACGATGACCCAAATGTTGTCAACACCTCTAGAAGTCTGTGGCAATCCCACAACAAAGTCCATGGTGATGTGCTCCCACTTCCACTCAGGAATGGGTAATCTCTGCAACTCTCCACCAGGCCTCAAATGCTCGGCCTTCACCTGCTGGCAACACAGGCAATGGGACACATAGTCTGAGATGTCCCTCCTCATACCGCTCCACCAGTAGTGCTGCCTTAAATCACGATACATCTTAGTTGTGTCCGGATGGGTGGAATATCTGGAATCATGGGCCTGGCTAAGGATTAGCTGGATCAAATCACCAACTTTAGGAACATATAAATGGGCAGCAAACCTCAAAACTCCATCTGAATCTAGGGTAACCTGTCCGACATCACCTGTCAAAACCCTACCTCTGAGTGCCACCAACGCCTGATCCTCAAACTCACAACTATGGATCTGATCAAGTAGAGATGACTGAACCCCCACATAAGCTAACACCCGGCTAAAATCTGAAATATTAAGTCTGATCATCTGATTGGCTAAAGACTGGATGTACATAGCCAAGGGTCGCTCCGAAACAGAAAGGAAGGCTAGACTACCCATACTCCCTTCCCTCCGACTCAAGGCATCCGCTACTATCTTCGCCTTGCCCGAGTGGTAGAGAATAGAGAGGTCATAGTCCTTCAGGAGCTCAATCCAACGGCGCTCCCTCGAATTAAGATCCCTCTATCTCATAATGTACCGGAGGCTCCGATGATCGGTATAGATCTCGCAATGAACTCCATAAAGGTAATGCCTCCAAATCTTAAGCGCAAAAACTATCACTGCCAACTCCAGGTCATGAGTGGGGTAGTTGCGCTCATGCAGCTTAAGCTGCCTCGATGCATAAGTAATAACCCGACCCTACTGTATCAGAACACAACCCAAACCAACACCGGATGCGTCACAATAAACTGTGAAGCCCTCGCCCTCAAATGGAAGAGTAAATATAGGAGCGGTGGTCAGCAGCTCATTAAGCCTCAGAAAGCTCCTCTTACACTCCTCCAACCACACAAAGGGAACTTCCTGGTAAGTCAACCCAGTCAGAGGTGTTGCTATAGTGGAGAATCCCTCGAACAAAGTGCCTGTAGTACCCTGCCAATCTAACGAAGCTTCGAACCTCAGTCACAGAAGTGGGCCTAGACCAATCACGGATAACCTTAATCTTCACCGGATCCGCCATAATGCCATTCTTGGACACCACGTGCCCCAAGAATGCTATAGAGTCAAGCCAGAACTCGCACTTTGAGAACTTGGCATAAAGCCGATGATCTCTTAAAGTCTGGAGCACTATCCTCAGATACTGCTCATGCTCACCATGGCTCAGCGAGTATACCAAGATGTCATCAATAAAAACTATGACGAAGGAGTCCAGATACGGCCTGAATACACGAGTCATCAAATCCATGAAAGTGGTAGGGGCATTAGTCAACCCAAAAGACATCACTAGGAACTCATAATGATCGTAACAAGTCCTAAATGTTATCTTAGGGATGTTCGTTGCTCTATTCCTCAATTGATGGTAGCTAGATCTCAAGTCAATCTTCGAAAACACTGCGGCACCCTGAAGCTGGTCGAACAGATCATCAATATGAGGCATGGGATAACGGTTCCTCATCATCACCTTATTCAGCTACCTGTAGTCAATACACATCCGCATGGTGCCATCCTTCTTCTTCACAAATAGGACAGGGGCACCCCAAGGAGATACACTAGGCTGAATGAACCCCTTACCCAAGAGGTCCTGAAGCTGAACATTGAGCTCATTGAGCTCTGCAAGTGCCATATTGTATGGAGGAATAGAAATAGGACGAGTACCCGGATCTAACCCAATGGCAAAGTCAATATCACGCTCTGGGGATAGGCCAGTAAGGTCAGTAGGAAACACATCAGCAAACTCTCAGACTATAGGCACTGAATCGACTGTAGGGCCCTCCCTACTAACATCCCTAACTACGCCAAGTATGCCAAACATCTGTCAACCACTAGCATCCTATCCTGAACATAAGAAATCACTCCGACCGGCGTGCGACTACGAGAGCCCTACCATACCACCGGTGGAATATCAGGCATGGCTAAAGTAACTATCTTGGCATAGCAATCCAAGAAGGCTCGGTGAGAGGATAGCCAATCCATGCCTAGAATCACATCAAAATCCACCATACAAAGCACAATCAGATCGACCAGAGTGTCTTGCCCCCAAATAGTCACCACACAATATCTACAAACCGATCCACTGCTAAGGAATCCCCTACTGGGGTCGAAACATGCAAAGGCACAAATAAGGGCTCAAGACTCACTCCCAATCGAGGCACACAATAAGCCGACACATATGAATAAGTAGAACCAGGATCAAATAAGGCTGAAGCGGACTGATGGCATAAAAGAACCGTATCTGTGATCACATCAGCAGATGCCTCGACCTCGGCTCTAGCTGGAGCTGCATAGAAATGGCCTTGGGCACCTCTACCCCGCGCATCCACTCTACCGCCTGTCCTGCCTCCCTGAGAACCTCCCCAAGCACCCTGTTGCTAACCTCCTCCCCTAGCTGGAGGTTTTACTGCTGAAACCGATCTCGCCACCTGAGGAGCTGGTAAAGCTGATTTGTTGATAGGGCACTCCCTAGCCCAATGACCAAGCTCCCCATAAGTGTAGCAACCCTGTGAAGATCTGCCTAGCACTGAAGGCCGGCCACCCCGACCTGATGAACCTTCCTGGAAACCACCTCGGCCCTGACTCGAACCAGCACTATGCCCACTGAGATCTGTAAGGAAGCCTGGAACGGCCGACTGGACTGACCTGGTGGGAACCTCTGATGTCCCCGATCTCGGGTATTCCTCGGCCTCCGACGGGTCCCGCTGAAGCTGTCATCTGGCCTGGCCCTCTTGACGCTGCCCCCGTGGGCCTCGCGACAGAGCTGCTCAATAGTGCAGGCATGGTCCACCATGTCTAGAAAAGAATGGCCCACTAATAACATAGACTGCGACTCAATCCTCAAATGCAGCCTCAAACCTCTAACAAAACATTGGACCCGATCCTCCTCTGTAGGCAGAATCATGGTCACATATCGGGACAACTCCAGGAAATCTTGCCTCGTACTCGAATACTGTCATGGTGCCCTGCTCCAACCTCGAGAACTCATCACAAAGTTGATCCCTGACGCTTCGTGGAATAAATCGGGCCAGAAAAGCCCTTGAAAGCTCCATCCATGATACTGGTGGTGACCCAGCTAGCCTGGTTTCGATAAAGAATGCAACCATTGTCTGGCCGGTCTGTCTAACTGATATGCCGTGAAGTCGGCTCCCCTCGACTCCACTAGGCCCAAAGTCTGCAATCGCTCCCAACAAGTAGTGATAAACTCATGGGCGTCCTCCCCTACAGCCCTCAAAAACCTCGGCGGGGATCCGAGCATCTTTTGCTCTCGCAGTGGCATAACCCTGTCCAAAGGGTCTGGCTGAACCACGACCGGTGCTGGCGGCTAATGAACCTCTGGAGCCGCTACCGCAGGCTGCCCTATTATGCTAGAACCAGCTTTGGGACTGGTGCTGGGGCCGGCTGCTACTGCTGCATACCCCCGATAGCAGATAGAATCTGGGCAAGCATGCTGTGAAGATCAGGGGAGACAGTTGGTGCGGGCGATGGCTGGGTTGGTCCCGGCCCCGCTGGCTGAGGAGGAATCTGCTCTCTACAAGGCTCGGCCTCAGCTCCGGAGTCCTCGCTCTGTCGCGGCCTGGTGCCGCAGCACCACACCGACCTCGGGGTCGACCTCTACTGTGCGTGTGAGCCATCTTATGAAAGAGTGAAACAAATGAGATTTCATGAAACCAATCGGACAACGATGACCGAACAGGAAACAAAACAAGAAAACCTCCTAAAAACATCTTGTAGCCTCCCGAAGATAATTCACGTACGTCTCTGCACCGATCCGCGGGACTCCACTAGATGTTAGCTCTGTACAAGTGAGACCAACTTGTGACGTCCTGATCTCTCGAGTCATGATAGCGGCTACCACCCCACCAGTAGGCCAGCCAAAATCCTATCCCGGAACTTAACAGTAATGGGACAAAGGGTGGAAACTAACCTCAGCTAAGAGGAAACACACAATAAGAACACATAAGAGAAGGCAAAAATGAAACAAAACTATATATACCGACACCTCCCAGAACCTAGAAGTCACAAGTACAGAACTACTAACAAGAGTACAAGTCCCAAAAGTAGACCACAGAAACAAACTGTCTCGAAAGCTAAAGACAATTCAAAATATAAATACAGAAAGAGATAGGTAATCCTAGAACGTCATGTGCTCACCCTCATCTCCTAAACAGACAGCTGCAGGCTCGAACTCAACGCTGAGAACTGGTGCTCAGGCCTGCATCACGAAAACAGATGTAGAGTGTAGCATGAGTACAAAAATAACAGGTACCCAGTATGCATCATAGGCCAACTGAGCAAGAAAGGTAAAAACAAGCTGACAAGATAGAATCAACACCACAGAGGTCAACAAAACAAGAAAGGAGTAAACGAAGAGTAAAGCTATGAATATCACACTAAACCTAATTGGGCCCCGCATAAGACCCGCTAGGCACACTCAAGCATAGAAAAACAAGAACCCGAATGGACCCCCATAAGCCCGACAGGTACACACAGAGAATCTACGCTACGGAACCAAGGGAACCCAACTCTAACAGCCTCAACACCCATGGGACTGAACCCAATAAAGATAACACCTGGGCCCCACCCAATAATCAGTCACGAGCTGGAAATAATATATCCTAATCGTGTAACGTCAGCCTTGGATGGAACTAACACCTTTCGTTCAACGGTCTCGAGCTGGAAATAACGAACGCTAATCGTGTAATGTTAGCCTTGGATTGGAGCTAACAGCCTACGCTCAACAGTCTCGCGCTGGAAATACCGGGCTCTAACAGGGTAACGTTAGCTGTGGACGGGAGCTAGCAGCCTACGCTCAATAGTCTCACGCTGGAAATACCGGGCTCCACCCTGGTAATGTCAGCTGCGGACTGGAGCTAGCCACCTCAAACCGAATAAAATCACCACCAACAAACTCAACACAAGGCTAGACACCACGGGACGCCTCCCCCACAAGGATAACCACCGAAGGCTCCCAGCCTATCACAACTCAACCATCAATCGGCGCAATAGCTAAATCTTTCGGCAGCACCCCAGAATCACAGAGATAAGAAGAGGAAGAACAGAAAATCTGAAAAACATGAAAACGCCTAAACTAAGGCCCATACGATCAGATCCAACTCTGCTATACCAGTCTACAAGGATCTAGTCCATCTGAATTGACGTCGGATACATACTCAAGTCAATCAGGTGCATGGGACTAAGGCAACGCTACCCTAGCTTATTCTAAGGTCGAAACTTCACCGCAAACAACAAAACAAAAGAAAATAACCTGAGACCATGCATGCAACAACATATAACCATCCAACAGATAACCCACAACAAATCATCAACAACCCGAATCAACAATCCACCCTAAAACAATATACTAACCCCGACCAGTCCAGAAATCAACTCTAAATGAAGAAAATGGAGAAGAAGAACAGAAATACTAACTACCCAATCCCAGATTGACACAAGTCGACAAGTTAATCACGCATTCAGGCCCAATCTAGGAAGAAGGGAAGGCGTAACCTACTAGAAGGCCGATCACGCACGCTCCAAGTCACTCTGCCAGAGCTTTCCCCTTCCGAACGACCTTAAACTGCTGCCACGCTAAAAAAAATAGAATCACAACGTCAATACGGTCGTTTAGACACTTAAAACATCAAAATTGAAGACAAACCAATTTTAGAGTCAAAATCGGGAAATGTGGGACCCGCTCCAGAATTTCCAGAATTGACTCCGTGAAGAGGTCCTAAACCTTCTCCCGAGCTTGTGTTCCAAAATGGAGCACCTCTCGGGGCTCTGAATAGCTTCATGCAACAACAAACCAAAATGCAAAACTTATCACAAAAAGAAACTTGGGGCAGCCACTTACAACGCAGATACACCAAAATCGGAGACTTTCCGACATGCTCCATATAGTCACCCACACAGCCAACAAGATTTTTAGCACCTGGGACTTCGAATCACCCAAAACAGAGCTCTAGAACTCGAGATATCGAAGTTTTAAAATGAAGAAGAAATCATAAATTAATTACCAAAAAAATGATGGGCAGCAGCTTCGAGCTGAAATTTACCTCAAACGAGGGTTTACCAACACAATCCGATCCTACACCACGTAGCCACAATCTCCACGATCATACAAGACTTCGAATCACTCAAATCGGAGCTCGGATGAGGGAGAAATTGCCATTTGAAAATGAGGGCTAAAAGCTGCAATTTCTGGTTTATAAAACACAAAACTGGTCGCTAAAAACTGCAATTCTGGTCGTTAAAAGTGTGATATCTGGTCGGTAAAAGGCTGCACCAGATATCAGCACTTCAGTTGATTTGCTCCAACTAAGTATTCTTTGACGGGGGTCCCCGAGATTCATTCGGGACCCCGTGCGCGCAAACGAGAAATGCTACCCCACTAAATTTGACATTTTAGACTCAATGGTGCACTCCGAATTTCCATACAAGGTCCATGGGACAAAAAGTGAGTACCACACCTAAAGAGCCAATTTAGCCAACTTCTACCAAGGCCCTCAGAATTAGATCGAAAGCCTCGGGAAGCACACGAAAGGTCATTATAGACCAAACTCGGCATTTCGAAACTAACCGCGTTGATAGAATTCCCATCCGAGCGCGTTTACCAAGAATGTTGACCAAAGTCAACGTTAAGCCAAATTTCAAAGGTTAAAGAGCTAACTGGCTCCAAAATCACACCGGAAGCCTCGAGACTCAAGCCTTCCATGCTTCTAGCCTAATTTGGCCGCTCCGGAGCTGGTGGAACCGTCAAAATTCCCATCTGAGGTTGTTTACCTGAAGTTATGATCGAAATCAACTTTTCAAGGTTCAAAAGCTCCAGAATAGGAAAACAGGCATAAAAACTAAACGAGCGACCAGGAGACCGAACCTACAGTGCCAGCAAGTCAGAAATGACTTGGGGTCGCTACAGGAAAGCTCTAACCAAAATAAAAGAGGCACAAACACGCAAATGACCTGAAGGGTCATTACAGTTACTTTGATATCTTCTTAGCATTTCAACCGCAAAACTAATATCTGGTCTTGTGCAAGTTTGAACATACATCAAACTTCCAACAATAGAAGAGTAAGGAATTGATTCCATTTTCTTTTGTTCTACATTATTCTTTGGGCATTGCATGAGATTAAATTTTTCCCCTTTTTTAATATGAACAATTCCTGCTGAACAATTGTTCATGTTAAATGTCTCTAGAACTCTTTCGATATAGCCTTTTTTGAGACAGTCCCAATAATCCTTGTGATCTATCACGGAATATTTTTATCTCTATCACATAGGATGCCTCACCTATATCTTTCATTTCAAAGTTCATAGAGAGAAAGTTTTTCGTCTCACGCAATATGCCTAAATCATTAGCAGCAAGTAAAATGTCATCAACATGCAGGACTAGAAATATAAACTTACTCCCCCTAATCTTTTGGTATATACACCGATCAATGGTAATCTCCTTAAATCAAAAAGATGTTATGATATCATTAAACTTTATATACCATTGTCGTGAGGCTTATTTGAGTCCATATATTGACTTCTTTAGCTTACACATCATTTGATCTTTTCCTTTAATTTTGAAACCCTCTGCTTGGTCCATATAAACTTCCTCCTCGAGGTCTCCATTAAAAAAGGCAGTTTTCACATCTATTTGGTGTAACTCTAAATCATAATGAGCTACCAAAGCAAAAACAATTCTTAATGAGTCTTTCTTTGAGACCAGTGAAAATGACTCTGTATAATCAATGCCTCCTTTTTGAGTATAACCCTTGGCAACAAGTCTGGTTTTATATCGTTCAATATTACCATTTGAATCGTGTTTGGTCTTGAAGACTCATCTACACCCGATTCTTTTAGAACTTTCTGGCAATTGAACGAGATCCCAGACTTTGTTGTATTCCATGGATTTTAACTCTTCTTTCATGGCATCAATCCATTTATCAAACTTAGTGCTTTCTATGGCCTGTGAAAATGAAACCGGATCTTTATTAAGCCCAATGTCAAAATCTGACTCTTGCAAATAAATCACATAATCATATGAAATGGCTGATTTTCTTTCTCTTTGAGATTTTCTTAATGGCGCTATTTGTGGTTCATTTGCGTCAGATATTTGTGAGTTAGTTCCTTCTTGAAGTGTTTCACCCAAATGTTGTTCAACATTATTAAAGTGTTCTTCAACAAGAGGAACAACATTTGTTATTGGTGCGGAAGTAGGTACATTCATGGAGCCTTACCTCATTAATTTCCACACTATGTCATTCAACACTCCCACTAACTTCACCATTCTCAATGAATCTTGCATTATTGGTTTCAACAATTCTCGAACTATGATTTGGACAGTAAAACCTATATCCTGTAGATTTCTCTGGATAACCAATAAAGTAACCACTTACCGTTCGAGAATCTAATTTCTTTTCATGTGGATTATAAATTCTAGCTTCCGCTAGACAACCCCAAACATGTAGGTGTCTTAGACTAGGCTTCCTTCCAGTCCACAGTTCAAAAGGAGTCTTTGGAACTGCCTTACTAGGAATCCTGTTTAATAAATATACAGTGGTTTTAAGAGCATACATCCACAATAATTTGAGTAATGAGGAATTACTCATCATACTCCTAACCATATTCATAAGTGTTCAATTACGCCTTTCTGCAACACCATATTGATGAGGTGTTCCTGGCATAGTATATTGTACACATATGCCATGTTCTTCGAGGAACTTTGCAAATGGACCTGGACATTGTCCTGATTCGTTATACTTTCCATAATATTCACCACCTCTATCTAACCTAATGATTTTCACTTTTCTATCTAATTGTCCTTCAACCTCATTAACGTACACTTTGAAAGTGTCTGTCGCTTGAGATTTTTCTTTCAACAAATAGATAAATCCATAACGTGAAAAATCATAGGTAAAGGTGATAAAATATTTTTCTCCACCAAAAGATGGAACATCAAAGGGTCCGCAAATATCAGTGTGTATAATTTCAAGAAGTTGAGTACTCCTTGTGGCACCTTTCTTTGTATGCTTCGTTTGCTTTCCTTTAATGCAATCCAAACATATATCAAGATTAGCAAAATTCAGATTCAGGAGAATCTCATTCTTTATTAATTTTTTTAATCTTTCTTTGGATACATGACCCAAATATTTGTGCCACAAATAAGCAGAACTTTTATTCAGTGAACTACGTTTAATTCCAACATTTTGATAAATAACAAGGAGGGATACATAAAAAATATTATCGAGTTTCAATCTATATAAACCATCAATAAGAACACCAGAACTATAAAAAATAGTATTCTTATATAAATTGAAACATCCATGTCCAAACTTAAAATCAAATCCAGAAACATCAAGTCTTGAAAGAGAAATCAAATTTCTAAAAACTGAAGGAACATAAAAAGTCTGTAATAGATCAAGGTGACGTCCAGTCTCCAAGATCAATCGATAAGTCCCTATGCCTTCAATTTGAGCCTTCATACGATTTCCCATGAACAAGAAATCCTTACTTGGATTTGTGGTTTGGATCGTAGTGAATCCCTACAACATAGTGGATACATGAGTAGTTGCACCAGAATCAAGCCACCAAGTATTATTAGGAACTTCTACTAAATTTTGATTCAAAAAATACAAAAGCACTAAATGTACCTTTCTTTTCAAACCAAGCTTTACGTTTCTGGCAATCTCTCTGATAGTGCCCTTCCTTTCTACAGAAAGGACCCACATCAGCCTTGAGTTCCTTATGAGCATCCTATAGAACTTTAGTAGGTGCTTTCTTATTCTTAAACTTGTTGGCCTTCACTTTAAGTCCTTTACCAGCTCCTTGACCCATGAGGTTAATGGAATGACCTCCTTATTTCTTAAGTCTTCATTCTTTTTGAGTAAGCATACTGGACAATTCACTAACATTCCACTAATCCTTAATAGTATTATAGTTAATTTGGAATGGTCCATACTCAAAGGCAATGAGTTCAGAATAAACTGAACCAAGAAGGTGCCATCCACTTTCATCCCCAAGGTCTGAAGTCTTGCTGCAATGTTAGTCATTTCGATGATATGATTTTGCATACTACGCGACCCATCAAACTTCATGGTCGTGAGTTCAGCCATTAGTGTACCAGCGAGAGACTTATCAGTAGAACGAAAACGTTCTTCCACAAACTTCAGGTATTCCCTGACCCTTTCTGTTTGTGGAATAGTACTCTTAATGTTGTTAGCAATAGTCATTCGCATGAACATAAGGCTCAATCTGTTAGAGCGCTCCAATGATTTATGAAAAGACTTCTCATCCTCACTGCTCTTATCAGTAATGGCAGTAGGTTTGTCATTCAGCAGAGCCAAATCAAGATCCATCACACCTAAGTGGAGTTGAACTTGTTCATGCCATTCAGAGAAATCCATTGAAAACAGTAACAGATGAAGCATGTGAATGAAGAGGAATAACTGCAAAATAGATATACAAGCTCACAAATCAGAAAATAGTGTGAATTCAGTAAAACGATAAAAGTATATCGTGATTCTCCTTTGGGTAGATACTACGACACACTACCAAAATTTAAATGTCATTTTTGTCTTTAATATGTAATTAAATATTTTTTTAATCAACCATATGCGACATCTTTGGATATACAATATATGTTTGACTAAAAATATTAATTTACCTCGTAATGTTCACTATTCGTAGAATGATAGATTCACCTTTGGATAAATTTTTAAGTTCTAGCAATAGTAAAAGTCAATTTATCTATTTATTTTCAATATAGGCATTTCATTAATTTTCATAGATAAATGACAATTTGATGAATGCATATTTTTCTTAACCATACTAGTTTGACCACTTTGGTGACTAACAAACTATATGAATACAAATGCACACATAATATCATACAATTTTGTGCATGTAAATAATTTTAAACATTTTAGTTTGGTCTCTTTGGTAACTAACAAACTATAGAAACATAATACATGCATCAAGTGATCATAAATATTACATGTGTAGACGTTTATATTTCTAGTTTAGCCACTTTGGTAACTAACAAACTATTTTGCACAAAGTATACATATATTATTTATTGCTTAGTATAACGACCGCTTTAATTTATTGCACAATTAAAAAACAAAACATAATTATTACATTATGGAAGATTAAGTTTTTTCAGAATTTGTGCAAATTAAACTTTGCTAACAACTCTTGATTAACTCAAGAGTTCAAACACCTTAAATAGTCAAGCACAAAATTACACCACTACAAAAGGATTCAATAATAAGTTTGAACATAATTTCTTGTAGCCAAACTTACGCCCTTTTTCTATTCTCTAAATTTGAATATTAGCCAATAGTAGTGAGCATATTTGTATTCCTTTTGGTCAAAGTATCAAAAAAAAGGGTCCACTGCCGTGAGGGTCCAATCAACCATCAACTTTCAATTTTATTTATTATTATTATTATTATTATTATTATTATTATTATTATTATATATATTTTTTTAATTTACATAAAAAAAACTTAATTACAAAAGAATTACAAAAGTTGGTCTATGCATATCTATGATTTTTCTCATCGACAGTAACCTCCTCTTCTTTTCCATACAGACATAGTTCACATAATTTATACATACAATGCTACATAATTTCTGATGCGGTTACATAATTTGATTGGGCAAAAGCAGTAGGTTATATCCGTGACAAATTTTTCTACTTATTTTAATTAGTTGCAGAAGATACACGAAGATTATCCGTTCAAACAATCCAGGCTCTGATGCCACATGTAAGATTAAATACTTTAATACATATCAGGATCTTGAACATGATAATCTTACATAGAGATCGTTAAGGGCACATACCTGATGAGGAAGACATCATCACAAAGAGAAGCGGGAGCGTTAGTCGTAAATTGGTTTCTACCTCATTTCCCTAACTTTCCGTAACCATAGCCGTCAGCGATGGAATTAATATAGAGAATATGTGGTAACCCTAATGGGTGGAGGGAGAACCAATTTATAGAGGTTTTGACTTATTCCGGTACGTCCATCAAGTAACCAATGTACGGACGAGATCTATTCTTTATTAAATATTATTTATGGTATTACTTGGGTCATAAGTAAGAATAAGTAGGAATCCTAATTATTCTTACAGAACCTTCATATTTTCCATCGTCAATAATGGATACATGAATTTTGAATTCTTAATGCTTTAGCAAAATCTGGCAAAACATCTAATATTTCTATGACCAATTTTGCTTCCAACAGTGTGATATCTTGGAATATGTCAAATGAAATGTTGAGAAGTGAGGAAAAGATCACATTCCTCATCATATTATATATATAAAGTATTCCTTGAAGTAAAACAGAGTTGGTGAGGAGTAATCTCTATAACATGGCCCATTTTTCGATCCACATCCATAAAGGCTGCAGCTACAGGTAGGGGTGTCAAATATGGCCTGAAATTGGTGGTCCACCCAATCCGCGCCAAAATCTTGCATAACTCATATGTAAAATGATCTCTAAATTTTGTCAAACTCTAGCCCATTTTAAAGATTTACTTTAATTTGGGTTTACTGCTAAAAACTCACTTTGATTTTTAATATGAATTGGGGTCGAGTCTCTAGGTTTCTGGTCCCGACTGAAGGTTAGCTATTAGGTTCTGAATCTCAAGGATTGGGTCTTGGGTTAAGGTGAGGATCAGATCTCGAATCGTTGTCGGGGTAAGTGCTCAAGTTCCTAGTCGAATTTCAAGATAGGGTCAAAGGGGCTTGTGGCTTGGTATCGAGTCTTGGGGTCAGGATCGGGTTTTGGGTCTCATGTCCTTGGTCTTGGGTCGAGGCCAAAGGTTGGGGCTTAGATTCTAGGTATCAAGGCTCAAATCTTGAGTTAGGGTTAGATTTCGGGTCAGGTTAAGAATCTTAGTTCGGGGTTGAAACTCAAGTCAGAGTCCTAAGTTAGGATTGTGTCTAATTCGATGGTTTCCTCCTGATGAGAATATCTTTAAATGAAACATTGATGCTTCTTTTGACCTTACTTTGAGAGGAGCAGAGTCGACATGTTACTCCATGATTCTCATGGAAACTTCATGAGAGGTTGTTGTAGTAGATTAGATATGCCACATGATTCACTCATGGTCGAGGCTTTGGGTGTTCAAGAAGCTCTAAGCTAGCTAAAGGAACCCTTTGCATCAATTATAATTCTGGAGAATGACAGTCTTTTGGTTAAACTAGTGTTGGAAAAATCTAGCGGCAACAACTCTTATTTTTATGTTATTATTTATGATAGTAAAGCAAATGTGTGGTTTTACTTCTATTTCCTTGTCTTTTGTAAAAAGAGCAGAGAACTAGCATCATTATAAAAAAAGGAATAATTACGGCAGTTTTTATAAAGGTATTGCGGCGATTTTAACCGCCACTACATGCATTATTGACGGTTTCTAAAAGCGCAGTAATTACACCTGTCACAAAGATATTGTGCCCAAAACCGCTGTAAGTGTAATATGTTTAAAAGGGAGGTTAATAATTGTATATTACGGCAGTTTACCACCGCTGCAATTGCATATGTGAACATTTCAAAATGGCAGTTTTAAACCGCCATAATGTGTGTTTAATGGATCAATTGTTATTCCTTTTTTATATTCTTATAATTTCATTCCATTTCTACGATCTTAATGCTCAAAGCTTATATATTTGCTCTACAATAATATTGGCACAAACATATAAGAAAAAATAGTGAAACAAATCATTCATCATATATGGAAAACATTTCAAAATTACATAATAAAATTCTTAAAATATTAAGGAGTAATGTTTTACATTCATTCGAAAAAAATTAACTATGTCATAATCTAGAAGTGATATTCGATGAGGACTTGCATGATCTACATTGGTAAAATTAATCTGGTGATCTTCTTGGCTCGTAGATGAATCGGCACCACCTGCAGTAAGTGTATATATGATGGACATATATACCTTCTTTAATAGGGCCACCCATGGTACCATATTAGCAACACTATATAAAAGCAAAATTACTAACATAATAGCAACACTACACAAAAGCAAGTTCAAGGAAACCACATGACATACTATTGACAACCATCTAAAGATAACATATATATCCTCTACCAACTCTAGTGAAACTTCTACAATCATATGTCATTTACCAAATGAGTGACTATAAGAAAGATGAGCTTACATAATAATCTCAGTAAGAGGTGGCAGCACAAGAGTCCCAACTCGATAAGCTGAGATTTAGTTCTTAGAAGTAAAATGCATACACAAAAAGATAGAATTATATTAATTATAGATTGGCAAGCTGGCTGAATACAAGAAGAATTCTAGCAAAAGAGTGGAAAGTAAGCATATCCAATCAGTTCTTAGCAAAAGATGGATCTTACTAGTAGGCAAGAGGGTATACACCAACTTATTTAGCGATCATGCTTAATGTAATCCAGTCCTCGCATTCTGCTATTTTCAGCTTTGTCCTGAATTATTGCTAGGACGCTGTTAGGCATCAATCGTTATAGTTGTTTCATCATTGTAAAAAAATCTGAATAGAATTGCTCGGGGATAGTTTCTGATGATCGACTATTCTTTTTCCTTTTCGTACTGCATAAATCTTCTAGTTATAGTTCATAATTTCTCCTTTTCTGTTTTGGCTTATAAAATGCTTGTGGTGCAATTTTAGGTTAAAGTATGCTGGTAAATATATTGTCAGGTTTGAAATCAAATACTATGATAAATCATGTAAAGGTGGTGGCATGCATATTATGGTCTTTTTTATATGCTTTTGACTTCTGAGAATACTTATGTTCTTGTTAATGCATAAATCAAAATTGCACTTATTATCAACAATTAGAAAAGAAGTATGAGAGTTCTGCACACCCTTTAAATTCACGACTCTCCACATAAGAACGTGAAAGAGTTGTTGTTGACACCCAATTTTGTCCCTCCTTTCTTCTAATTTATTTCGTTGAGCTTCTAAATTGCTAATAAGTCGAATACTTTATATTTCACTATTATTTTCGTGTATTACTACTGTTACCATAATTATCGATTAGATACTATTATTACTATTACTTTAACTTTTATTATCATTTTCACTATTTTAAAATTATATTTCTTATTATCAACATTATCATAATTACTTTATTGTCGTCTTCTTTAAAATAGATTGTCGTTACTTTATTTCAAGTTTCTTACTTACTAAACTTTTTACATAATATATATTATATTAGTTATTAATTTTTAAATAAGCTCAAAGGAAATCAATTTGAGGAAAGAAAGACTACAAAGTTCAGCCTTATAGTAACCAAAACAAAATCCAATTCTTCTTAATCAATTCGGCCCACTTGATAAAAAAAATAGGCCTAAACTTGAAAGCCCCTTAGAGCCATATCAGATTTCCCAAAAAAAAAAAAACCCCTAAAACCTATTTTTCTATCAGCCGTTGCAGTCCTTTTCTCCTGTGTCTTCATTGAGCAAATTCCAAGCTCATTTTCAACAATGGCAGCGCTCTGAGTCTCTGACCATACCATTTTGGTGAACCTATCGATCTTCACACCACAAATGAGTCTATATTCATGAAAATGGTATGTAACTTTATCATCGTTTTTAAAATTGGTTTGTCTCTTCTCCATCTCCTTCTGCTCAAATCTCTGAAGTATCACGTGAAGCTTGACCAAATAACAACGTTCAAATTTTAAAACATATCCTTTTCAACTCAAAATCCCGCCCAAATAACATCCTAGAGCTTTAGACTCTTCTATAAATATTTTCCTCTGTTTTAGCCATTGAACGAGACAAGTTTTGGCTTGCTAAAAGAATCATCCCAACAAGTTTTTGCATTTATAAGAAGACCATCTACATTTGAATATTGCTTACAAGGATTTTTCGAATCTCCTCTCTATCGCGCTTGACTTTATTTGAAGAACAAGAGTAGATTTGAGGCCGACGACGTCCCTAGTTCACTGCACTACAAAAGGTAAAATCTGAACCTATACATGATTATTTTGTTGTTAGAAATCATGCTTTAGGTATAAATAACACTGATAAATGTTGATTCATTTCAATTTGTACTATTTATTGTATGTTTCCGTGTACTCATGATTTCACTGGCTAACTTAAGTATTAGAAAATCTATATATAATAATAAAGCTGAATATGAAAACGGTGACGTGACCCTCTCTAAGGGCTTGAATTGTATTTACCTTTTTTCTGGTTTTTTTGGCCTTTTTTAAATTTTAAATGACATAAAATTTTACTTCAAAATTCTACAAAACATTAAAGTGCCATATTTAATTCCTATTCCTAATCGTCATTAAGACTATTAATATCTTTCCCTAAAATGGAGATGGAGATTTACAAAATATTGAAAGTAGCCATATTTATTTTGTTTCAACATAAATGATATTCTTCTCTTTTTTATGATATTACTTAATTTCTTCTTTTATGCTTTATTTATATTTATATTATTTATATCATTTCCTTAAATCACTTTTTTCCCTTTATTTTGTTTATGTTATTTATAATATTATTTTCTTAAATCACTTCATTTAATTTTTTTGTTATTCTTTATATTTATTCAATGCAAGAAATTTATATCTTAATATAATATAAAGTTATTTCTTTTATCTTTTTTATATGTGTTTTTTCCCTTTATTTATTTATAATGTATCACCTTCATAACTTATATCTATTAAACTTCCTCTCTTAATAATATCATTAACTCCATGATTTTTAAGTTTTCATATTCATAACCCCCAACTATTTAATTATAAAATTTTAAAGATACTTTGTAATATTCCTTCATTTTGTGTCTATATAAATTCACAATTTTATGTTTCATGAAATCCTAACTCAAAATTATTCTTTGTATTTCATTGTTTCTTGTATTATATTATTATACTATCAAATTCATGCTTTAGACACGATGAAGAAGTCTCTTGGATGTTGATTAGTTTGTCAAAAGAGGTGTCGGACAAGAGCTTAAAAAATTGTGCACTAATTCTGTATTCTTATTTTCATCTATTTTTTTATGATTAAGGTCCAAATAACGATGTGTGTGTTTGTATTCTCTCCGTCTCCTTCTTTAGTTTGAAATTTTATAATTTTTTATTATTGTAAGCATGTATTTTCGTTTAGATGCCAATTAGTTATTGTAAATTTGTGAGGAATAATATACTAACTACTAACCAAGAGCTCAAAAAATTGTGCACTAATTTTATATTCTTATTTTCATCTATTTTCTTATGATTAAGGTCCAAAGAACGATGTGTGTGTTTGTGTTCTCTCCATCTAACTTCTTTAGTTTAAAATTTTATAATTTTTTATTATTGTAAGCATGTATTTCCGTTTAGATGTCAATTAGTTATTGTAAATTTGTGTGGAATAATACTAACTACTAACCAAGGTTCAAGAATACTATTGTATGGTGAACTATTTATGTTTTCTTTAAAGATTCCTCCATCTTTATTTTATATAAATTCATAATTTTCAAGATTATCCTTTTTATTTCATATTTGAAGTAGTGTTTCCTTGTATTATTATTATAGTATCAAATTCATGATTTAGCATAACTCACTAAAAAAGGCTCTTGGATGTTTATACTTAGAGAAAGTGTAGACAAGAGCTAAGAAATTGTGCATTGATTCATTTTTTTTTTCCATCTATTTTCTTAAGAAAGGTATGTGCATTGCGTTCTTGCTATGTAATTTCTTAAATTTGAATTTTTATGATTTTTGGATTGTTGCAAGTTTATACCTTCATTAGACGCAAATTAGTTATTATAACTTTGTCAGTAATATGCTAATTACTAACCAAGGTTCAAACATTACTATTGATAAAGATTGAATATATATTAAATATTGCAATAAAGATTTTTTTATGATGTTTCTTATGATACGAAGAACCATTTATATTTTCTTTAAAGATTTTTTCTTTCTATTTTTAAAATTTAAAAAAGATAGTAAAAGAATTGACAAGGATAAATATATATTGTACTCTAATTTTGTATTTTTTACAATCAAGAATTAATCATAAATAGAATAGAGGAAGGAAAAGAGAAAAAGAAGAAAAGAGCAACAAAAACATATAAAACAAATATTACTACAATAAATGGTAGAGATAAAAAAAATATATACTTATTTAGATAAAATGATGAAAAGTAAGACTATAAACAACGATAATGAATAAATAAAATATCAAAACAAAAATATTTCTAATTTATTTTTCTGCTAGGAAACTTGCATAAAATTAAGATACATCTCCTTTTCTTTCGCCTTATATTTTACCTAAAATAGATTTAAATATAATACTCTATCTTAAATTACATAACACAAATACACATCTAAAA
This sequence comes from Solanum appendiculatum, assembly GCA_018342035.1. Taxonomy (NCBI): domain Eukaryota; kingdom Viridiplantae; phylum Streptophyta; class Magnoliopsida; order Solanales; family Solanaceae; genus Solanum; species Solanum appendiculatum. The sequence continues at coordinate 468,257 of JAGDQO010000900.1, forward strand.
AACAAATAAAAAGTTATATACTTTTGTGAAGACTTATATTTATTATTTACATGTACACACTTATATGAGTATATTTTTTTTTTTAAAGTACAAGCTTTTATATATATATATATATATATATATATATTTGCACTGAAAGTTCAATCATAAAAAATCAAACTACTTTTTCTTAACCCAAAAAAAAGGAGGATAGTCTCACCGATGTAAGAAACATCTTAAGAGATGATTTAAAATTGTAAAAAATATAAAATATAAGTACTAATAATAAATAAAATTAAGATTCTTTGTAAAAAAATTCAGCACCCAATAATTTTAAAAGATATTTTATAAATTTAATGAGGTATTTTATAATCGCGCGATCAAATTCACTAGTATATGTAAAGAAACAGATTTCACACTTAGTCTAGTATTAAATTCAGAAAATATTCTCTAAAAGATGAGACTTTTTTCATGATTTAGAGCCCGTTTGGATTGGCTTAAAATAAGTAACTTTTAAAAAGTTACTTTAAAGTCATTTTAAAAATAAATAGTTATTTGTTTTTGATGTGTTTGGCAAAAAAGTGTTGAAAGTCACTTTTTTTTTTATCAAAATGTCTTAAATACCCTTAAAATTGTTAACATTATAAAAGAATTAAGGGTAAAAAAGTAATATACTTTGTCAAAGTAGAATGATTTATAAATTAAAAAAATAAGTAGGGGGCACCCTACTTTTAACTTTTAGCTTATTTTAAGTTACTTTTGACTTATTTTAAGTTATTCTTTAATTGCCAAACACTCTAATAAGTCAAAAACTGATTTAAAAGTTAGTTTGACCAACTTAAAATACCATCCAAACGGGCTCTTAGTTTTGACGCAAAAGTAATATTCATTAATATACACATACATATAGAGCTATGTCTGTTTAAAATGTCCTGCTCAAAACCATGTTTTGAAGTTGTTTCTTCTAATCATGTAAAATCTTCACTATATTTAATACTTTAATACATAAGAGTAGTTCTCTGTTTTCGTATGTTTTATTCTTATTACGAATCAAGTGTCTACATAACTTGCTTTGTTTTGCACCATTGTTAACTATTCAAGAATCAGATTTCTCCTTTAATTCTTTTTCTCCTCTTCTTTGTTTGCATGAACGCCGGAGTCGAAGAGTTCTACTTAAGACTCTATGTTGTCGCTAGACCAGTGAACCTGCATTTCTTCTCCATTCCTCACTGTTTGTTCCTCTCGCTCACTCCTAAAATACATCTGATCAGAGGAGGAGCGAGGAGAAATTCCAAGAATACAAGCTGTCCATTATAGTTTTCTTTCGTGTTCAAGTTGCTCAATAGTCGTCGAAACTTGGCAAAATGTTTCATTGTTTTGATGCATTATAACGGCTTATTTATCTACATTTGCTTGCTTGATTGATTTGAAACTAGCCCTTAATTATTTGCTACCAATTTAGGTTCTTCTCATAACTATAGCAATAGCTACTATGTCACATATAATATGATGCCCATATTTTAAAAAACTTCAATATAGTGCTTTAATAATCACCTGATGTCTTAATTTTGATTTTCATAATGGCTCAAATGAGTCTCAAAGCTTTTAGTCTCAATCCGTCTAAAATAGGAGTTTCGAATATGTGATTTTAGGTCCAAAAAGAAATGATTTTAATTTGGACTCTTTTATTTCAAAAATTCTTGGCAGTAGCTTTCCACTTTCAAAGGATTTTAAAAAGGAATCAACATTTATTTTCAAATTGATTTTCAAAATATACAAATTTCTACAAATCAGATTGTATCCCATTTTTTTTTTAAGCCATAGACTTGGGAGGCTAGTGAAGTTTATTTTAAGCAAATGATAACTTTTTTTTAAAGCTTGTCATTTATTTCAAATACATATAGTTCGTTTAAGTTTTAAAATGTGATATTGATTACCAGGTTTAAACAAATGTTTTCTAACTAATTACTTTGACACTTTTTTATTATTTTTACTCTCACTTAGCGTAATTAATCATTTAAGTTCGACCGGTTAATCGTTTTTAATGGATCTTAAAGGATGCCTAACTCCTTTCCTTTAGATTAATTGAACCCTTACCTAGAATCTTATGTTTAGTAGACCTTAAAATGGAGTATTAGACAATGACATTAATCAATTTTAGGTGCCCTAATTCACCGTAATAATTAGGTGGCGACTTCTTGACTTAGATAATTACTTTAGAAATCATCAAAATGTTGTACACTATTTTGATCCGGTTAAAATGGGGTATAACAGTTGTATCAGGTCGTGCTATTGGGGACGATGAAGATAAGATTGAATAGTTTGTATCCTTTTTCAATTTCCTTTTAATCTCTAGACTGACCGTCGCACCCTTACCTCAGAGATTGGCTGAGCGTAGATAAATCCTAAAGAGGAATATGTCAATTTCCTTTCTTTTCTTTTTTTCACTATAGATTAACTAGGAAAGTGTGTCACATACCAGAAAACAAACGGGGTATTAATTTATTTTTTTGTAAAAAATCTGTTTCTCCCTCCATTTTATATGGCAGCACTTAGAAGAGCTAACTGAAACCTAAATATTGTATCTCAAGGAGTTATTTCATATCTTACTTTTCAATGAAGATATTGTATCTTAAGGAGTTATTTCATATCTTACTTTTCAATGAAGGTTGCAAATATTCAACATAAAAAGATTAGTACACTACTCTTCAAGCCTAATATTGCATCACATGTAGTAATGATAAAAAAAACTCAACCAAACAAATACAAACAGGAAAATTTCATACCACAACCAGGTATGCTACATGAGAATGGTTTAGCCCCCACGTGCACGGCTTTGATGTGTTGAGCAATATTTGACATCTGTATTTTCAAGCAACAAGAAAAGGTTAAAACTGTTGCTCAACAACAACTTGATAGAGCTGGCGTTGGCTAAGGTAAAAGATTGTTGCTTAGCTATTTATGTATTTCTCCCCAGACAAGTAATAAATTAGCCTAATGCCTTTCTAGATTGATTACACTACTGTTCCTTTTAACAGGAGGAACATTCAATTACATGCAAGAAAATGTAATAGTCCTTACAGTGGAGAAAGTGTGCGGGCAATCCTGGAATTCACATTTTATTCTCTCTGATATAGGCCCTTCTTCATGACAACTCAACCGTCTCCAACTAAACTGCAGTGATACATGGCAAGTTATGGTGTCACTCATTTTATTGGAAGTCTTCAATACCAGAAGAGTAAAAAATATCAGTACTTCACAGAAAATAAGATTTTTGAAGTTTGATTTGCCATCAATAGGACACTGAATAACTTCCCTTGGTGCAACAAGAGATGCCTCGTCAAGTGATCCTTTCTACGGTAGCTAGACTGGCAAGCATCTAAATGGCATACGAATGACCTCTGTTCGTGCAAAATATCAACAAGAAAACATTTTAAGAAAGTTTCAATCTATGGAGGTCCTAGATCAAAGCGCACACATGCTAATGGAGAAAAAAGAGACGTTTTTTTTGTATTTTGGGAGGAGGGGAACTGAGGAGAGTCTCGAACCACAAAAATTTTAAGGCGTGATTGAGGCTCGCTTGATGGAGCTTCTCAGGAGGTCATCCTTCCTGATACTGATCCAGTCAAGGAAATATACCTGACTCTTGCATTTTGGAGTTCTTTATTTGGGATCCAATGTGTCACACCTGCACATAATTCCACAATGTTTCTCAAAACACCTCAATCTGCAAATTCATTAGTATTAAATGTATACAAAAGACAACAAATCAGAAAATATTAAGGCTTATTTAACCAAAAAAAAAAACTAATCCCATAATGAAGTAACAAGTGTCTGGCAGAAAGCATCAAAAGATACCTCGAGTGAATGATTTTGCATATGCTGCTTCAAATGAGCAGACTTCTGAAATCTCACAACACACGGATTTCAGCGTTCCTTTCCTCTTAACTCGTCATCTGTAAACTCTATCTGACAGATCGAACAATTGTCATACTGTAATTAATCTGCGATAAAAAATTTTAATTTTGATTTACTCAAGTAGACTAATTCAATTCCTCAAACTAGTCCATAGCTCGTATAAGGAATTTATAGCAATGAACATAAAACACCAGCCCACATAACAACTCATGATTTAATCAATAAATTAAGCCTCAAACTTAATTACGGCCACTACACAATCCTCTTGCATCCCTAAGGGATTTCTAGCAAATTTCAATTACACAAAGATCTGCTCATTACAACACTAGATACATGAAATCTCTATAAAAAAAGAAGCTAAGCACACAACTTACAACTAAAGTGACGAAGCATCACAAAACCACAACAAAATAGGAGATCCATACTAATAACATAAGCAAAAAACAGAGGAAACTGAGAGACCTGACTGAACCTGTGGCTTCATGCACGGAGCTGGCGAGAAGAGGAGAAGGCAAGGAGATCGCCGGCTATGATGATTAGGTGAAATACCACCGGCGATTTGCACGAGGTTGGTTGGAAGAGAGTAGGATTTTGGAGAGGAAGAGGGACTCCTAATTTGTGCATATTGGATGACGTCGCGTCTTTAAAATAAGAATGTTAAAAATCAAATAAAAGTACTGGTGGTTTAAGTCTGCTTCAATATACATCAAACCATCAGCTTACAAACATGTAATTCGACGGATGGAAAACTGCCACAATATATTGTAGTTGTGATGGTTTCTGTAAAACCGCCGTATATAAACCGCTGCTAGATTTTCCTTTTTTTTGTAGTGCGTGCCCATCAGTTAACTCGAGCTTTGAGTTCTATGTCTAATGGTATGGAGTGGAAACTAGATCCCCCATCTTTAATTCATGATCTACTAAACTTTAATTTGAATAATAATTCATTAGAATGCTATTTAAAAAAATATGATGTAATGTATTTCATACATCAAAAAACTAATGCATATTCAAGACAAATGAATTCATATACCAGCATATCTATTGTAAGAGATCTGAACTCATGCCATACTAAACAATGACAATGATAATGTTTGTTCAGACATTTGCTGGTTACCTTGTAGCGATTCTCCAATTTCTTCATGTAGCTGCACCAGATGCCAGGCTCTCCATGTTGATAGATCAGCTTCTACACATCCTAGCTAGCTCAACCTTTCTAACATGTGTGAATAACTTTGCATGCTTCACCTTATATAAGGATAGTCACCATTCGAAAGAGGAAAATTCGTCAAAATGATTGACAACAAGACCAGATCAGCTTGAGATCGCAGGCCAGCTGCTTCCAATAATTTAGAGTGCTGGATAATCTCAGATGAAATACATTAGCATCCAGTGCTGCATATTCTTCTTGATCCATGAACAGGAAGCTCGAAACTGTTTCCATATGCAAGTGATCTAATACACAGCGAAGAAGTTTGTACCAAGCTAGGTTCATCTGATATTGTCACTAACAGCGTTATACAACTGAATGGATCCTGAAGTTTAAGCAGATGAGACCAGAAGAACGTAAATTGAATACTGAATATGGAATTCAGTCAAATGGTTCTTTTCCGTTGTCATAAATATCCAAAGATTACGTTACTAACCCATGATAGCTGAGTATTCTGAGAAAAGCTTAATCATACCAAAATCAGAGAATGTGAAGGACATGGAGGATTGACAGATACAGAGACAATTTGTAACATGCAAATTGATGTGCAAGTGATTATACTTTCAAAGCATTCAGGGGGAATACCTTAAAAGCAGCCACATGCTACAGGTGCAATAGAAGTCAGATGATTTTCCATGCTCTCTTTTCACAGATTAGATCAACCCAAATGTATTTACTACTTTGAGTAGTACAACTACCAAGGCTTCATTTTCCATATTTTGCTTACAACAAAAACTACATCAGCATGACATGTTCACTGCTTGCTTCTCCTTGTTTCAGAAACTTCGGTTAAACTTCCAGATAAATGAAAATAGCACTGGTTTAATTTAACTTTCCAGATTTCAAAGTAAAGGACATAGACTAAAGAAAAATTAAGCTCACTCAAGTCTTGACATTCACAAAAGTTTTGAATTTGTTTCCCCATGTAATCAACCCAATACATGGAAATACCTCATAGTTTTTAACCAGAGTTTCAGGCCATGTGGAGGTGCCACTTTAAGGGTACACCAACTTCTGAATAGAATTCCAAGATTGAACCTTTACCATATATTACAGTAGTTGAAGGAGACAACAAATCATTTACCAGTATCGAAGAGAATGGCCCCAAAAAAGGTTGAATGGATATAAGAGACTCATAAAGCTGATCCCAACTAGTCCGGTATCGAGGCTTGGTTGGTTGTTACAAATAATTTGAGGAGGATAACAGCGCTGTGGCTCTGAAAGAGCACGGATTTCTCTTCCAGAAATGTACCAATTTGTGGAGTTCCTCTCAAATGTCATATCCCATGAGCTACAAATCAAAATCACCTCACAATGTAATCTTCATTTTTCAAGTGATTTCAAATTATGCAAAAATGTTAAGAGAACTTCCCAAAGTAAGTGATTTCAAGTGATTTCCCTCTTCCAATTGTCAAAGCAAGGACTCCCCATAACTTGGGTAATCCTGGTGGCATTACCCAAAAAGAAGGAATTCATTTTCCTCCACCATTGATAGTGCTCTTTCTTGTCTTTGGAAAGTAGTAGAGCCTTCATTCCTGTGATCTGAATTGCTCTTCTATTGGCATAAACAGAAACATCACTGCCAGATACTTTAACTGCTTTCTTCTGAAGAATTACCAAGTGACTGCACCCAATTGCCTCCAGGAAATTTCTTTATCCCTTCATAGACAATCTTAGGCTGTTCACATCACTGCAATAACCTAAAAGATAAGACAAATTGGATGCAAGTACATAGTTCGATCCGAGATCAGGCTCTATTTTAAGAAGAATATCTCTTATATTTTCTTCTGCGCAAGGAATATGACCATGATGCTTACAAGCACTAATGAAACTCCTAAATATCACAGAATTAGGCTGTATAGGCATGCTCCTTGTAATATCATAAGTTTCTTTTAATTCTCCAGCACGTCCAAACATGTCTACCATGCATCCATAATGTTTCATAGTCGGCTGATGTTATAAATACTTGCCATTTTTTCAAAATATTCACGGCCCACATCAACAAGGCCAATATGACTACAAGCATATAAGATTGCAAAATCTGATAAGCTGTCCGGCCTCATTGCAGAAAATGATAAGCATATAATGAATACATTTACCTAATCTGATATTTAGGATACGAGTACATGCCCCCAGCAAGCTAACCAAAGTGACAGAATTCGGCTTTTCATTTGCTAGCTTCATGTATTGGAACAGGAGCAGAGCATCTGAAGGCAAGTTACTGAGATATCCAGGAAAACATTGACTATTATGACTTTGAATCAGACAAAAAGCAAACACCTCACAGTAAAAGTAAAACAGCAAAAGTAAACAGGAAAGACTATCATATTATCAGACCTCCTACACAATAAGAGAGGTCAAGGTAGCAAATATTCATTCGCATGCCAAAAAGGGATGAAAAGCGAACATAGAAGCCCACTAAACTGGTCACTAAATGATCAGGCACAAAAACTATTCAACTTCTTCTACGTCTATAAAAGCAGAACTGATTCACTATATGACAAAAATCAGCATACCATGTTGCTCACATGTAGTGGAACTTGGCTTGAGCAATTTATAGAATTCACTTAGGTGACATCCTGAATCACACCTTTATGCTATCAAATGAAATCAAATAAGACCAAAAAGTATTGACAAAACGGTTGGAGACCCCTGCAGGAAGAACAAGTAGAATAGTTGTCATTACTTCAACTCTGAGGAGCAATAGCCAAATACTTATATTTTCTCTATTGTCTCCATATTCCCTATTTATAAATGCAACACCCCTTATACTCTCCCATGGAAAAGCCAAACTGACCATAGTATCATTATAAAGTTTTTGTCCTTTCAATGTTGAGTTTAAAAATTATCTCAAAAGAAACTTAATTTTTGGATTTTTCTTTCTTTTTCAGGTCTAAACTACAGATGAAATTTGACATGGGAATCCACCCATATGCAATCCGGACAGCTGAAACAGTTGCAGTGTTCTACTATTAAACCAAGTTACCATCCATAGTCCGCTTTAGCTTGTTAGTTCTAGAATACTCATGGCCATTGGAGCCACAGCTTCCTCTTTCCAAAAGTTTTGTAGGTAGAAAGTTCAAAGATTGGTTTGCAGAAATTGGGTTTAAAAGCTCTGTGTTTTTATTCGACATGAATGTAGATAGAGATTCCAGAATAAAAATACTAACATGCTCTGCTGTATGCAAAAGTTAACAAATACAACAGTGAGACCAGCACACCGAAATGTTAGCCAATCTGTATTAGTAAAATACTTAAAACAATAACTTTGCAGAAATAATAAACAACAAAGTTTAAAGCATGTTTTCAAAACCAGAAATTAAAACTAGTAAGGAAAACAGAATCTGTAACAAAAACAGAAACAATATTGACAAGAAGAAAATTGAGCCCACTGAATGCATAGTGTGTCCTTAAGGAAATTATTTCCCTCAAATATCCAAGGTTAAAGGAATATATCCTCCTAGGATAGAACGATTTTACACACCAGTGTATCAGTACCAAAAACAATGGTGTCCGCGAACCACTCAATGGAAGCAAAATACACTAGAATACTAGATTTAGTTGTGTAGAAGAAGAAGTTCAGAAATTTCATAGTGAGAAGTCTTAGGAATCACAGGTATTTAAAGCCACGAAGTACTGTTTCTGAAAGTTTGTAACCTTCCAGAACTGTCACTTTAGAAATGACTTTTTCTGAAAGCCTGCAACCTTTCAGAATAGTCATTTAATGAACAACGGGAAATTTAAATAAATCCGGGAAAGAAACTGCAGATCCGGTTCGGAAATTGGATCGCGGATCTGAATTGAAACTGGGTCACGAATCCGGTTCGGAAACTGGGTTGTTCGGGTTGGCTATATTTAATGATTAAAAATAATTAACAATTAATTAAATAATTAAATAAAACTTTGTCCAAACAATAATCTCTCGATCATTTTCCAAAGCCAAAGCCGTAGCCGAACCCAGCGAAGATGATGACGGTGCGAGGGGGTCCCTCTTTCCAACCCTTTTAATAACAAATTGAAGTGTTTCCTTATTTAAGCACTTGAACATTTCTTTCCATCACCAAAGACGGAGAAATGTTTCCAACCCTTTTAACAAAAAGTAGAAATATTTTCTTTCAACACATATTTCACATTTTGATTTATTACACTTGAACTTAGTCAATACTTCTAAGTTCATCAATTTTCGCAAGGTTTTGTAGTTGACATGTCCTAAATGAACATGCCATAAAGCATTTGACTCCAATAAGTAAACAGAAGCAAAATTCTAATTAATACAGTCAACAACCATTACATTTAGCTTGAAAAGACCCTCAGTGAGGTAGCCTTTTCCTAAGAGCATTTCATTCTTACTTATTACAGCTTTGTCACTAACAAGAATACACTTAAACCCATTTTAATGAGTAGTTTGGCTGAAACTAAATTCTTCCTAATTATAGGAACGTGTAGGACTTTATTGAGAGTCAGCACCTTGCCAGAAGTCATCTTAAAAATTACCTTCCCAGTTCCTTCAATCTTGGCGGTTGCAGTGTTCCCCATGAAAAGCTCTTCATCGAATTCAACCGGAGTGTAGCTTGCATATGCTTCTTTTACAGAAGAACATGCCGAGTGGCCCACAGTCCAGAAATCATTCCTTTGGGTTTCCAACCAAGCTGCACTCCGATATCATAGCATAGAGGTCATCCACATCTTCATCTTTTCCACCATGTTTGCTTGACCCTTGCTCTTGTCCTTGTCCTTGTCCTTCTTCGGGGCATGACAGTCAAGAGCCTTGTTGCTAGCTTTTCCACAATTATAACTTTTTCTTGGCCTGCTCCTTATGTCGAGTAGACTTCTTTCTTTTCTTGCCTTTTGTAGGAGTCTCTTCAACAATATTAACTCCCATAACGGTTGAATGCCCACGTAACTTCTTCTAGGCTTTTTTGTAATTTTCCTCAATCTTTAGACGAAAATCTTCGAGCTTCATCTCTTTGCGCTTGTGCTTTAGATAGTTTTTGTAGTCTCTCCACGAAGGAGGTAACTTTTCAATCATCGCAGCTACTTGAAATGCTTCATTAACCACCATACCCTCAACAATAAGGTCATGGAAAATAAGTTGAAGCTTTTGAATTTGGGTTCCAACTATTTTGTTGTCTATCATTTTATAGTCTAGAAAATTGGCAACCACAAACTTTTTTAAGCATGCGTCTTTAGTTTTATACTTTTTCTCAAGTGCATCCCACAACTCTTTCGAAGTAGTCAATGCACTCTAAACGCTATATAAGTAATCCTCTAAAGCACTTAGGATATAACCCTTGCATAGGAAGTATTCTTGTTTCCATGCCTTAACAATCATAAATTTTTCTCTTTCTAGCATATCAGCGGTAGGCACTGAAGTTTCTTCATTGGTAAACTTTTGCATACCAAGAGTAGTAAGCCAAAAAAATACCCTTTGTTGTCATCCTTTGAAGTTCACTCCTCCCAGTTTCTTTGCCGGTGGCACAATAGTTTGGCTTGGTGCAGCAACAGTCAAAGAAGTAGTAGCACTTTCAATTGCCATTTTTCACTTTCAAAATTGACAAAAGTTGATTCAGTAAGCAATCAACAGAATTGCAAACTTATCACAACAATAACGAAAAAGTTTTTTTATATTCTTCAAATCCTTGTACAAGTATGAACTTTAATATTCCAACGAAATTTTTATATTCTTCAAATTGAAATCTTAATTCACACTTTATATTTAATAGTTTAGCGAAGGTTTTATATTCTTCGAACGAAATACACAGTCTAATTTATTCGGTGAAGTTTTTATATTCTTCAAACCGAAGGGGTAGAAAATCAAAAGATTTTAGTCTCCAAAAAATCAGACACGGTTAAATTTCAATCGGAGTAGAAAACCACAAAGGTTATAGTCTCCAAACAATAATACAGAGCAATAATTAAAACAATAATTTCCTGAAGATTGTTAGCCAGTCTATATTAGTAAAATACTTAGAACAATAACTTTGCAGAAATAATAAACAACAAACTTTAAAGCATGTTTTAAAACCAGAAATTAAATCTAGTAAAGAAAACAGAATTTGTAACAAAAACAGAAACAATATTGACTAGAAGAAAATCGAGCTCACTGAATGCATAGTGCGTCCTTAAGGAAATCATTCTTCTCAAGTACCCGAGGTTATAGGAATATATCCTCCCAGGATAGAACAATTTTACTCACCAATGTAACGGTACCAAACACAATAGTGTTAGCGAACCACTCAATGGGAGCAAAGTACACTGGAATACTAGATTTAATTGTGAGGAATCACAGGTATTTATAGCCACGAAGTACTGTTTCTAAAAGTTTGCAACCTTCTAGAACAGTCACTTAAGAAATAACTGTTTCTAAAAGTTTGCATTCTTTCAGAACAGTCATTTAATAAACAGCAGGAAATTTAAATAAATCTGAGAAAAAAACAGCACGAATCTAGTTCGGAAATTGGATCACGGATCTGAATCGAAACTGGGTCGCGAATCCAGTTCGGAAATTGGGTTGTTTGGGTTGGCTAAATTTAATGATTAAATAAATAATTAAATAAACTTTTTGTCCAAAAAACACTTCTACTTGGCTCGGTTTCCAAAGTCGAAACCGAACCAAGTGACGATGACGACGGCGCGAGGGATCCCACTTTCCAACCCTTTTAACAACAAGTAGAAGTGTTTCCTTATTTAAACAATTGAACTTTTCTTTCCACCACCAATTAGGGAGAAATGCTTTTCCACTAAAGCATAGGAGAACACTTCATATTCCCCCATTTTCCCATTTATACTTACTATACCCAACCCTAAATTCAAGAGGCTGGGAGTGTTGCACACATCTCAACCATGAAAGTTTTCCTTCTTTGCTAATTCCCTATTTTAAAGAGTGTGATTGGAACCTTTCCTAGATAAATACCGAAATCTCATCCATGAAATATTTCTTCACTTTTACTCCCTTATTTTTCAAAAATACATGCTCCTTTCCAATTTAAATGAAAAATTTTCAACCGCAAAAATTTCCGTCATTGTTTATCCCTGATCTTTAAGGAGTGTATGCACCGTTTGTTGATCTTTAAGGAGTGTATGCACTATTTGCAATTTTGAAGTCTCAACACCTTACTCATCCTTTCAGTCTTCAGATATGAACCTAGGCATCTTTTAACAATCTATTGCAGCAAGAAGGAAAAAGAGAAAATGTTAGACTAGTGAACAAGTTTGGAACTCCTTATTCAAGCTAACATATCCAAGTAATAATATTACTGGTTTCTTGTTAGAGTACAAAACAAGTATGCACAATCGACATCTGGGAAGAGTACTAGATAACAAATATCTATTCAAGAGAACCATAAATACCATGACACCAAATTTCTGAAGGATTACAAACAAGGTTACAAGGTTGCGTTGTTCATAAAAACTGTGACCTATTATCTGTCAGACCTATCAAAAGACGTTTAACCCTTAGAAGTTCCTCACAAAATGATACTTAAACTTGTTTCCACAAAGATGTTAACTTGTCGTGCTCGAAAAATTTACTTGGAGTTTGGTACTTCTATTCACTCCCATTATAATAATCATCTTAAACAACTTCCACATAATGGTATAGCAGCTCCTAGCCTTTCACACGCTTGCCGAGTTCACAAATCATAAATAATCTACTGATTCCAGAGTACTAAGTAGATTCATGAAATATCTTTTAGAAGGAGAAAGAAGAAGAACAAGAAACTGAAAATAATAAGACAACAATTGGGTCCGTGGTGGACTTGACGGCCCGTCAAGTGGGTCGTACAAGTCACCTAGTTGGTAGGGTGTGACCCAAGGTCACTGGAAAAAAGGCCATGGACGTCTAAACGGCCCGTGAAGCCCCACACGGACCGTGAAGTCGTCCGTGAAGGGGGTTTATCAGACTTAAGAGTTTAGGGTCAACTTCAAATGATCATATCTTTTAGGACAAAATGAATTAGGTGGCCCGTAACCAATCAAATTAAAGGTCTTTAAGTCCTCTTTCCAACGCCACTGAGTTTGCTCCATTTGAAGTTCGGAGTAAAAAGTTATGCCTGTTTTAGTGGAGCACTGTCAGGCTGATGAAGCTTCACGACCGGTTATAAGGGCTGTGAAGCCTTAGACGGCTCGTGAAGACCCCCTTGACAGTCACCTCATCAGTTTTTAAGTTAGGGTCATTGTGGTCTTTTCCCAAAGTGGTTGGTACCCAAACTACATCGTTTTAAACCCTATTTCAAGACCTATAAAAGTGAATTAAGCCCTAAAACTATCAGTTTCAATTCATTCTCCTAAATACCTTAAACTTGACCAAATTCATCCCCTCCAAAAATCTTCTCTCTAGATCAAGGAAGAAGAAGAAGCTAGGGTTCTTCAAGTTCAAGTCTCCTTTCTTCATCATTGCTTAGGGCTTCAATCAAGGTATGTAGGGAGTTCATCAATGGGTTCCATTCACCCATTGAGCCCCCCAAAGTTTCTTCAATTCTCCAATTCAATTTTCCAAGATTTGATTAGGTTTTCACTCAATTAAGTTATTATGTTCTTATTTTGATGATTTGGATTTAATTACATGCTTTTCAACCAATTCCATGTGAACCCACCATGCATTGATCGATAATTACTTGTGCCTACATTGTCTCATAATGTAGGGCGTGATGACTCCTCTCCCTCCGTTCGTGGCTAGTGAGTACTTAGAGATTTCGAGGATTGGTGAGTCCTCATGTTCCGAGGACCGAACTTTATTGCTTATTGTCTTTACTTCCTTTCATTATTGTATGTGATGTACGGGTTACGTCCTGATCACTCTTGATGTACTAAATGGCTTTGAGACTATGTTAGACTTCCGCTTCATTTGATAAACTCTTATGATTTGAAATTGTCTTTTTAAATCTCTTGATTTTCTATTATCTTATATGATGTATGCTAAGTGACTTGTATAGGGCCTCTCGGAGTCTTATACACCATGTCACGTCTAGGTTCTACTTTGGGTCGTGACATTTATCCTCAATGGTCATATTACGCTAGTCGTATTCTGTTTTACTTCAGCATTTATCTTGTTTAATTGAGTTTAGGCTGACTTATCTTGGTGGGATAAGACAGGTGGCATCACGCTCAGTTTTTGGGTCATGACAAATGGTATCAGAGCTCAGATTTCATAGGTCTCATAGTGTACAAGCCAAGTCTTTAGGATCGGTGCGGAGATGTCCATTACTTATCTTCGAGAGGCTGTCGTGACTTTTAGAAAAACCTTTATTTCTTGACTCTCTGTCGTGCGTCCTTGGTACGATCTAATTCCTATTGCTTCATTTCATTCTCTCACTTATAGTGATGACTCGTGCTTGGTTCTTCGTGCATGCAATTAGGATGTCATCATATGGTTTTGGTGATTGATATGGTACTAACGCAGAAGTGATAGACTTATGCAAAGGATGTGTGGTTAGACTTGGATTGTTATGCGATTCGAAGAGATTGAGGAAGATTATAGTTACACGATGCATTTTGAGATTTGAATGGTAAGGGTGAACAATGGTTTGGGGGAATGCATGAGCATCTCATCTTCTATGGTTAGTTATTCAGCAAGGAAGAGAATATGAATGGTTTAAGGGTTATGATACGACTACTACGAAAGTACATGTGTTTACTTGGTGAGGGTTATGGAATGTGTTACTTCTGCTATTGACCTATTCTACGTAAGGGTGTATGTCACTTTGGGCTAAAGACTAAACGGATTTGGTAATGTATTACAGTTACTTAATGGGTAAAAATGAGTGGGCTATCTGGGTACGATCTTTTCGGTGAGTATGATGTGTTCTAGTGGTGGATCTAACGAACTTTCATGATGTGGTACTAATGATAAATGGAAATAGAGACATCGATTATCGAGTGTGATGCCTAACTACTTAAGGAACTATCAGCTATTTCACCTATTCGGGAAAGAGGAGGGTGATGTTGCATTCACATTTGAGAAACCAATTGGTTGTTACTACAGACGCTTGAGTTAGGCATTGTTTACAAGGAAAACTATAGTGGTGGATCTTTGGTAAGGTATTAATGTGTTCAGGTTGTGAAGTGTATTTCGAGGATCTAATTGGGGACCAGTGATTTCATTGTAATCCAAAGGGAGAGTGGATTGATAGTGAGATGATAAGTTTATGGGTAAAGGAAGTCCCAACGAGTATACTTGTGTGAAGGCAATTGAGAATGTTAGTAAGAAAGTGCATGTAGAAATTGGTTAATTCGTAGAATTTGGTTTATACATCTTGGGTTTGAAGTATCATATCAATGATAAGATCCACTTTATGGGGTGACGTGAATTTGTTTGTCTTGTTTAGGTTGTGGTAATAAGGTCATGTGTTCATCAAATGGGTTAAAAACTGTTGGGTAAGATTTGAGAAAGAAGTCTATAGACGTTCGGCTCAAGTGTTGTGATAAGTTCTTTTGTGGTCTCGAATTTGGTAACTGGTATGGTTGGATTTCTAACGAAGGATATGGTAAGGTCGATGGAAAGGTGATCAACGATAAGCTAAGATATGCGATTTCATAAAATCTTCTAGGTATGGGCTAAGGTCGATTAATAAGGAGATTAGTTTACATGGTTTGAATCAGAATTCAAGTTTTTCATAGTAAGTCTATAGTCGTGGAAGTAGGTTTTGTCAAGGTATGGATTGGTAAGGTGAGAAATGATTGATCGTGTCAATTAGTGAGCATTTGGAAGGACTTGCTCATGGTTTGAGTTATAGAGTTATTGTTAAAGGGCCTAATGAAGTGTGTCACTTGAAGTTTATGATTTAGAATATGAGGTAAAATGTCATGAGTTTTTGGTCAAAGGGTAGGATTGGTAAATACGTTAGAGAAAGGAACAAAAGTCTTGTATATTGAAGAGTTCAAAGTATTTAGAACTGTGTCATAGGTACAATTTAAGAAATTTGAAGAAATAAGACATCACGTATAGATACTTGGTTCAAACTTGAAGGTTGTATGGATTTTCGCCTTTGAGTTTAGATATGACTATGCAAGGTGGACTGGTTTGGCAGAGACTTATAGACTTATGAAGGGTTTATCAGCGACTTTTCTAAAGATTTGGTTTTGGGTTGGTGAAAAACAATGATGTATGGGAGATTCTGCGTTTTTATGTTTGGTTGGATTTTTCAAATTATGGTAGGTGACTTAAGGGTGCACTACAGGAAGGACTTACAGTTCTACATGGTTATTGAGGAGTTTGAGCTGGATTGATACTACCTTCTTGATGGAAACTACATAGATTATTATGATGAGTTATATAGACACTTGGTAGTGAATAAAGGTTACATGCTTATGGTATACAGAATTATAGGGGTGATCAAGGGTTTCTCTAAGATTTGGCATAAGTTGCAGCAATTGTTTGAATGGTGGTTGAGACATGCCATGTGAAGGATTGCATGTAGTCAATATTGGCTTCTGACTCAATAGCTTTAGCTCAATGGAAAAAGTACTATCAGATTTGGAATTAGTGCTATCAGCCTTGGGTAGGACCAGTTTTCGAAATGGAATGCTTAGAGTAAGCTTGGGGCGGATAGAAATCTTTCTTTTAGGAAAAAGAGGAGTCATAATTTAGAGTTACGGGATGTGGCAATATATTTTCCAAGGAATTTTGGTACCAATGATGGTTTTGGAAGCATGAGTAGAGGATCAATAAGGTCATGATATTTCGTTGGCATCAAATTTTTGGTTTCAATTGTCGGATTATGGTAAATATGTTGGATTTTGATGAGTCGAGTATGTTTCAAGCTGTGTTGGAGATCAAATCAGATATTGTATGCAAAGAGAAGTCAAATAGGTGGGAATCAAATAACTGGAAAGGTTTTAACTGTGGATACCAGAGGGAGTATTCTGAGTAAGACAAAGGAGAATTTTGGGCAGTTAGGGTATACTAGTAGCACTGCATGTGCGAACCTTGTTGAGAGTGCTTGTATGAGATCTATCATGGGGAATTGCAGTTTCTCGACAGTCTTGGTAATCATCTTGTCGTTGAGGACATGTTTCAGCTATGTGTGATTGACTTTGAGGGCCATTGGGCCTAGTTTTGCAGTTTTTAGTTGTCTACAATCACAGCTACTGTTCCAGCATCCCGATAGCGTTATTAGAGGTTTTGTATGCTTGAGTGTATGGTTAACTGGGTGGTTACTTGGTCATCTCCTTCTTTGGACCAGATTAGTTGGGTTCTCCCTTGATGAGTATGCATTGTCAAAATTATGTTAAGAGCATGAAATTTTACCAAGATCAGTAACGGTTTTGTGCATTATGAGTGTTTGGTGGTTGGATCTGGCTTTACTCCTGGTTTTAGGAGGTATTAGTTCAGAATTTCTCGTGGTTATGTGGAAAAAAGATTCATCCTCATGGTTGTGTTATGGTTTAGAGAGTTTCGGTTCATGTTTGGTTCATGGGTTAGTCCGTGGCTTGGTAATCACTCTTGATTTGCAGATTATTCAATTTTGGTTTGGAAATTCAGTTCTTGGTAGTTGATCCTGATGGTATGGTTCTAAGAATGAGTTCACTTGGGGAAGAAAATACCGACTTTGGAAATTATGTCCCAGGCTCTTGGTGACATCGAGTATTCTTCTTTCTTCTTCTTTATATTCGAGAACGAACATGGTTTTTAGTGGTGGATAATGTAATAACCCTGAAGGTCATTTTTGGAATTTTCTAGAAAATTACCAGTGTACCTCTTCTCATAGTTGCCCGAGCCGTGTTTGATAAGCTTTTGAGAATTGATTTGAAATCGGATCGTAAAGTTGAGATTTTTGGAAATTTTGGAAGCTTTTAAGTTGAAATGGTTGACTTTAGTCAACATTTGGAGTTCCTAGTATGAGAAAGGAGTTCTGTCAGTTCCATCAGCTCCAGAACGTGACTTTGGGTTAGTAGAACTATCGGCTCAGGCCTTGAGATATTTAGATGAGTTTTGGAAGAGTTTTTGTGTTTTGAAACTTGAAAGCATAAGATAGTTGACCAAAGTCACATTTAGTGATAGAAAGCTCGAAATGGAATTCCGACAGTTCCGTTAGCTCCGGAATACGGTTTTTGGTCTAGATGTAATGTTGGTTTGGGTCCCTAAAATTTGACTTTAGTCAACATTTGACGTTAGAAAAGTCATTTTCGAGTTTTGATGATTCCACTAGTTCCGAATGGTGATATTTGGTCTGGTTGAAGGTTTGATTCAATTCTCAAAACTTTTGAATGAGTTTCATGTCCTTATTTGAAAATTTAGAGATTCTTAAGTTAAAGTTGACTTTGGTCAACATCATGTTTAGGTGACCTTGTTTGGGTGTTTTGATGATATCATTGAGTCCGAAATACTATTCCGAAGCTAGTAGCATATTTGGTTTGTGTTCGGGAAGTTACGGACGAGTTTTGGGTGAGTTTCTAAGCTTTTTGGATGCTTCGGCGCTGTTTCAGCAATTTGTGTCTACTAAATGGTTCGTTATTAGTTTTAAAGATCGAAAAATTATTTCGAAACTTCTGAAAGTTTGAGCATGAATTATAGGACTGATCTGCAAAGTTTGGTGCATTTTCCTAAGCCGAGATTGGACTTTTATCGCGATATATGAAATAATATTTGGCTGGGAAAAAGAGCACGGAATTGAGTTTTGATTGAATGAGTAGGTCTGTATTATTATTTAAGACATTTCAGAAAAAGAATCAGGTGATTTCGCTATTGTATGAGGAAGTTACGGCTCTTTTAGTGAAAATTTAAGTTACTGGTTTCTGGTGTAAATACTGATGTTCAGCAGACTGTGTTCATTTGGCATTTTGAGCATATTGGGACTTCTAGAGCTCGGAATGGAGTGATTCTTGCGGCATTCTTCTCAATTTAATATGGGGGTCAGTATCCAATCTTCTTTTGACATTCTCTCATGATTTCTTTATCTAGTTTTCTTTCCTTATCCGTGAATTTCATGAGGAAAATTGGGGTCTTATCGATTTGGACTCTGTTTTTGATGAAAAATATATATTTAGAATCCTTATGCTATGGGTAAACTGATTTTGGCATAAACTTGTTGATTCATCAATTATTTTCATCATATTAATAGCGTATAAACTTGAGAATTTGGGATTTTACCGGTAAAGTTAAAGTTTGATAAATTGAGGATTTCAAGGTTGATTTTAACTCCGTTTTCGATGAAATTTCATATTTGAACTTTCCTAAGCATGTGTAAGATATTTTTCAAGAAATATTTCAAATTTGAGCTGGGGTTTTATTGGGGGTTTTCTCATGAACTTTAATCTTGCATTTTAAGCTTTTGGGGATGATTTCCAGCTCGTTTTTCAATGCAATTTCGCGTGTGAGTCCCTAAAATCTTTTGGTATCATGCTTTTCTATAAAAATCCAAATTTACCCTTAGCTCTCGAGAATGGATTTTTTGGTCGATTAGGACCCAATTTTCAAAATCAATGATATGGGTGTTGTTCTTGAATTCCTATTGTGATTCTATATTTGCTAATATTGTGTTGATTCGGAGACCCATCAGAGAGGGAAGACTCAAGTATCGAGTTGATTGTTTGCCTGAGGTAGTTTACCACAGCACATTGGTGTCAAGACTCCTTTACAATCTTGCATATCCAATTCAGACATGATGTCAAGAATGTATTTAGATTGAGAGAGAATAAGACCATCTGACACTTTTTTAACTTCGACACCCAGAAAGTAGTCTAAGTAACCAAGATCCTTCAAAGAAAACTGAGAACCCAAGAAATCAATAACATGTCTAATCAAGCTGGGATGACTTCCCGTGATCAAAGTGTCGTCAACATAGACGAGTACATAAATAGTTGCAGCAAGATTCTTCATAATAAACAAAGAGGCATCAGAATCAGACTTGATAAATTGCATTTTATGTAGATGATTGAACAATGTAGTATATTAAGCCCGCGGGGCTTGTTTAAAACCATAAATGGCTTTTTAATCTGCAAACATGAGAAGGGAATTGGGAATTAACAAAACCTTGAGGTTGAGACATAAAAACCTCTTCAGTCAACTAGCCCTGTAGGAAAGCATTGTTGACATTGAGTTGATGAATTTGCCAATTGTGCTGCACTACTATGGATAAGACAAGGTGCACTGTTGTGGGTTTGATAACAGGATTGAAGGTTTGATAAAAATCTAAGCAGGGCGTTGCGTGAAGTCCTTTGCAACAAGGCGAGCTTTGTATCGATCTATAGAGCCATCTGCTTTTCTTTTAATGTGATACAACCCTTTGCAGTCCACAACCATTCTTCCTTGAGTCTTTTGGTACCAATTCTCAACTCTTATTCTTATTCAAAGAATCATATTCTATTTTCATAGCTTGTCTCCATGTGTCATGGATGGTAGCTTGTTTGAAAGTTGTTGGAGTAGGAGTGAAAAGAGTGAAAAAATAGAATTGTCTTTTAGGCTTGATAATATTATTTTGGGACCTAGTAGTTATTCGGTTTGGTGCAGGCTCTGGAGTTGGCATGGGGGGTTGTTTGGGGAGGGGTTAGGAGATAATGGAGTCGAGAGATTTTCTTTGCCAGGAAGTGAACAGGTTGACACTGGTGAATTGATGGCTGAAGATGGATTTGTCGGGGTTTGGTGTAGAGTGTTGGTGTTGGATTTACGTCTTTGATATGTTAACAAAGGAATAAGTTGTGTGTGAAGTGGTGTGATGCTGAGAAGAAGGAGAAGAAAGTGGAGAACTACCTGGATTAGTAGCAGCTGGTGGTACCTGGCCGGAATTGAAGGAGCGAGTATCGTTTATTAACGGGCCGAGCAAAGTGGATTCTAAGGAGAGTGGTATAGGTGGTGGTATATGATCAGGAGATTGTGCTGGAGTTCTAACTGACGTTGGAGTTTCCTCTTTGGAGTCAACTTCTTCCCAGATCAGTTGAGAAAATCTTTTCCTTACATCTAAAAACATAGTTTAAGGAAAAATATTTTCAAAAAAAAGACCATCATGGTTGATGAATATTTTGGACTTGACTGGGTGAAAGCAGAGGTATGCATGATGGCTTAGAGAAACACCTAAATACACACAAGGGGTGGACTTAGGCTCCAACTTATTATTGGTAATAGGGTTTAAGCCATGGATTACAGAGACAACAAAAACTTTTAAGTTGGCATAGTTGGGTGGTTTACCAAATAATTCTTGGTAGTGTGACTCGTTATTTATGATGGGTGTGGGTAGTCTATTAATGAGATAAACATCATGATGACGAGCAAAAGACCATAGTTCTGGTGGTAGAGGTCTTCATAGAGAAGGGTTTTGGTTGTTTCAACAATATGATAATAACGACGTTCAGCTATGGCTATACGTTGTGGCGTGTAGGGAGGTGAAACTAAATAAATGTTCAATGTCGTTCTATTGAAGATAGGACTAAAGACTTATGTATTCGCCCCCTCCATCCGTATAGAGAGATTTAACTTTATTTTTGAAAAATATTTCTACTAAAGGACGAAATTTTTGGAATAAAGCGCACCTCACTTCTATTTTTGATTGTATAGAACCAAGTATACTTGGTGTATTGGTAAACAAAAATACAGTAATATAACTTTTTGTGTAGTGATAAAACAGGTGATGGTCCCCATAAATCGCTAAACATAATCTGAAGAGGAAGAATACTGGATAAAGTGAGTCGTTGGAATGGCAAACGATGTGCTTTATTAGAAGAACAAGCTTACAAATTCAAATTTGTCCTTAGTAGCAACAGGTAAGGAAAACTTCTTCAAAACAAAGTTTAAACTCGTCGAATGAGGATGACCCTAGAGACAATGCCATTGCTGAAACGGGACTTTTGCGGAAGCGAGATTGATGGATGGTAGTTTGGGTTCTAGATGTGGCCCCTCATAGAGTCCATTCTTATTCCGGCCTTGTACCAGTGGCTTCTGGGAATGCAGGTCCTTCACAAGAAAAGTAAAAGGAAAAAACTCAATAGATGTTCGATTTTCTTGACAACACTTGGCTACAGAAATTAAGTTCTTTTTGATTGATGGAGCACAGAGAATGTTAGAAATCCGGAAAGCAGAATTAGATGCTTGTATAATAGTTGAACCAATATGAGTAATAGGAATGGTTTTACCGTCACCCATGGATATGCCCTCATTGCCTGTATACTCCTCAAGATTGTGAGGTTCAGTGGTGCATGATGAGTTGCACCAGAATCCAAAATCCAAGAACCAGAGGCAAAGTTGGCCTTAGCTTCAAAATGGTTGTGCAATTTGGAACGACATATATCTGCAGTGTGACCAAATTTTTGGCACAATTGGCAGCGACCAGATTATCTCGAATTCGATCTCCAATTTTGCTGACTATTGGAGCTGGACTGTTGAGTCACAGGTGGTTGCCATTGTTGATTGTTGAAGCGAAGATTGTTCCTATTAGACTAGGGTGGCATGTTTGTCTTCTGTGCGACGACAGCAGTGATTATGGAAGATGACTTCTCAAGATCTTAGTGCTTGAGAAAAAGCTCATGATCTATGAGCTTGTGAAACAACTCTTCAAAACTCAAGGAAAAATCCCTTGCTCTTATGGCAGTAGAGATTTCATGGTACTCGGGGCCCAATCCGCTTAAAAACATAACAATAAGTTCATTATCTGTTACTGGTGATCTAGCAACTTTGAGCGCATCAGAGAGAGCGGACCTCTTGTAAGTATTCTGTAATGGATTTAGAAGCTTTCTTAAGATTTTGCAATTGGTCTCACAAGCTAAAAATGCGAGTGTGGCCCTAATTTGTGTAAGCCATGTGAAGGAGTTCCCAGGCTTTATGAGCAGATGGAGTTTTGGCGACAGTTGATGCAATAGAAGGATCAACAGATGCCATCATGGCTTGTTGGATCAGTTGGTCTTGAGAGAACCGGACTTCATATCTGGGATTAGGCATCAGAAGCTGATTATCGTGGGTAACATTCATTGGTGGTGTCGATTTTGATCCGTCAAGATGTCCCATGAGTTGATGGCCATTGAGTAGCATCACAAGTTGGCTTTCCAAATTGAGAAATTGAGGTTACCTTGCAGTTTGATAGGTAACTAAGATGCGAGATTGAATTGTACCACATGAACAATAGAGGAAGCAACAGAAGCACTAATGTTGGAAGCAGTAACATCGCCAGAAGTAACAATCGAAGGGATTGTTTCTCTAGAAGCAGCCATAGATGTGAAAAGAAAAAAAAAAGGAATCTGACTCGTGAGAGGTTATGATGGCTCGGATACCAAATAAAATCAGATAGAGAAAAGTAGTCGAAAGATAATTTTATTCATTCAGTACCCAAGCTTTAAATACAACAGATAAGAACAACCTACAGCTAAACTTAAGGATACTAACTGCTACCTATACTCCTAAACAATAGGGGGAGTTTTCTATTGATACTCTAACATAGTAACTATTATTGTAACTAAGTATTGCAATAACTAATGCTTTATAGTATTCAGGAAATCTCTATGTAATACAAGGGTTAGGTTATGATCTGATATGAGGGTGGAATGGCCTAGGTAGTGGAGTTGGCAGGAGAAAGAGGTGGGGAGACTTGAGATAGAGCAATGAGTTCCAAGGTAGTACTACTTGTAGTGAGAGTAGTGAATGGGTGGATCGAAGCCCTAATTTTATTTTATTTTTTCTCTTTTTTTTAAGAGTGAGTGATTGATCGGAGCCCTAATTTTATATTCAAGTTGCATGTTTCTTTGATTATTTGCATGATATTATGTGGTGGGTTCGGGTTGACCAATGATGCCTACCAGTACGTGTTGTTTGTCCTAAGACTACTCTTGCTATGCCACTTGGCATAGTCTGGTTGCAGGATTCAGTGATGTTTCATAAGTGAAGACGATGATGATCTCTAATAGCTTCTACTCACCTTTTCTTATGGTAGGAGTTGTGTCGTATTTTCTTTTGAACATTGTATCTTCTTAGTAGCTCTTGTACCTGTTTAGACTAGTTCCTTGGGAGAGTTTTTCAGTTAATTGTAAAAAGATGATCTTTAATCTTGAGTTTTCATGACTATTTCAATTATTATAGAGTTTTCTTATGTTTTATTAATTTCCACATTGCCCGTTTTTAATTTGGGTGGTAAAGGTTCTCCTATCTTGGTGTTAGAGTAGGTGCTCGCACGGCCCGATGGGTTTGGGTGGTGACACTTAAACTTATCGACTAATAATGTAAATGAAGGGGGAAAATGGAAAAAAAATTCAAATATTTATTTTGAACTTTGAACAATTCACTTATTTTGAATTATGAAAGACGCCTTAAAATTCATTTAATATGAAATAGAGGGAGTAGTTAGTATTTTAGTCCAACAATAGAAAACTATATCCATGAAGCAATCAAGTACACCATATTTAAAGCACACAACCAAGTATAAAAATACTTTCTTGCCCTCGTCTGGAAGCACGCATGTCATCCATGACCTACTTACGAACCTCTTATTACTAGTAGAAAAAATAAAGTATTCCTTGAAGTAAAATAGAGTTTATGAGGAATAATCATTATAACTTGGCTCATTTTACAGTCCACACTTACAGGTATGGGTGTCAAATATGGCCTGAAAATTGGTGGTCCACCCTTTTGTTGCGCGACCTCTTCAAAGATGTCAACGGGTGCGTGTCGGATCCTCCAAAAATAGTGTATTTTTGAAGGATCTGACACGGGTGTGGCAACATTTTTGGAGAGTCAGAGCAACTCACTCAATACACCCAATTCGCCCAAAATCTTGAGCACAAGATAATTTCATATTGGGTTAACCCTCTTAATCTAACTGAATATAACTCATTTTTAAAATGATCTCTAAATTTTGCTAAACTCTAGCACATTTTAAAGATTTACTTTAATTTGGATTTTCTATCACTGGGTCGAGTCTTGAGTTTCTGGTCCCGATCCAAGGCTAGGTCTCAGGTTTCGAATCTCGAGGATTGGGTCTCGGGTTAAGGTCAGAGTTAGATCTCGAGTCATTCTCGGGGGTAAGTGCTTGAGTTCCTAGTTGAATCTCGAGTTAGTGTCAAAGGGTCTCGAGGCTTTGCTCAAGATTGAGTTTTGGATCTCATGTCCTAGGTCCTGGGTCGAGGCCGAGGGTTGGGGCTTAGATCCTAGGTCTCAAGGCTCGAATCTTGAGTTAGGGTTAGATTTCCAGTCAGGTTAAGAGTCTTGGTTCAGGGTTGAGACTCGAGTCCGAGTCTCGAGTTAGGGATTGGTCCAATTAGATGGTTTCCTCCTAATGAGAATATCCTTAAGTGAAACATTGATGCTTCTTTTGACCTTACTTTGGGAGGAGCAGAGTCCGACATGCTAGTCCGTGATTCTCATGGAAACTTAATGAGAGGTCAACTCTAGTCGATTAGATACACCTCATGACTCCTTTATGGTTGAGGCTTTGGGTGTTCGAGAAGCACTAAGCCCGCTAAAGGAACACTTTTCATCAATAACAATTGAGAAATTAGAAGAAAAAAAGAAGAGATATTGGGAATTCAATTGATTGATCATTCCCTCAAGTTGATGAGATTAAATGGTTGTTACAGATAATGTAAATAAGGAAAGAAGATAATAAAATATTAAACAATCTCTTAACTGCCTAATTAAAGGGTAATTTAGGGAATATTCTCATATCTAGATTATTTAATCATACCATATTTAAATATTCTCATATCTACACTATCCAAATATACCATAATTAACACTCCCCCTCAAGCAGGAGCATATAAGTCATATGCTCCTAGTTTGCCACAAATATAGTCAATTTTGGATCCTCGGAGTGATTTTGTGAAAATATCCGCCAATTGATCTTTTGAGTTGACAAAACTTGTGGTGATGTATTTAGACTCAATCTTCTCTCAATGAAGTGACAATCTATCTCAATGTGCTTCGTTCTTTCATGGAACACTGCATTAGAAGGGATATGAAGTGCAGCTTGGTTATCACAAATCAATGTCATCGGTTCAACTCCTCCCATCTTCAATTCTTGGAGAAGTTGTCTGAACCATATAAGCCCACACGTAGCTAGTGCCATAGCTCGATATTCTACCTCTGTGCTTGATCTAGCTATGACAACTTGCTTTTTACTTTTCCAAGATGTTAGATCGCCTCCAATTAAAACACAATAACCTGAAGTGGACCGCCTGTCAGAAGGAGATCCTGCCCAATCTGCATCAGAATATCCGACAATGTTGGTGTGTCCCTTATCTTCACATACAATAAACCTTGTCCTGGAGAGCTTTGGAGAGCTTTTGATATATCGCAGGATGCGAATACTACATTCCAGTAACTATCACAAGGTGATTGCAAAAACTGGCTAACTATACTAACAACAAATGAGATGTTTGGTCGTGTGATCGTAAGATAGTTGAGTTTGCCAACAAGTCTCTGATATCTGAATAAGCTTAGTATTTGGATCCATTGGACTGCCCACATGTTTGCAATCCAACATACCAGCATCTTCCAAAATGTCCAAGGCATATTTCCTTTGAGTAATAGCGATACCATGACCAGATTGTGCCACTTCAATGCCCAGAAAGTATTTCAACTTGCCCAAATCCTTAGTCTGAAAGAGACTTGAAAGGTGTTGTTTGAGTTGATCAATACCTTCATAATCATCTCCTGTGATAACAATATCATCAACATAAACAATTTAAAAGATATGTTTGCCATGAGATGAATGCCTATAGAATATAGAGTGATCAGCTTCTGTTCGGATCATTCCAAACTATTGGACAACAGCTCGAAAACGACCAAACCATGCTCTGGGAGACTGCTTGAGCATAGCGGGATCGACGAAGTTTACAAACTAGTCTAGACTCCCCCTAAACAACAAACCCTAGTGGGTTGCTCCATATATACCTCTTCAGCAAGTTCTCCATGTAGGAATGCATTTTTGATGTCCAGTTGAAAAAGGGGCCAATGATTCATTGCTGCCATAGAGATGAGAAGACGGATAGAAGTCATCTTGGCAACTGGTGAGAATGTATCTCCATAATCGATGCCATAAATCTGAGTGTATCCCTTAGCAATCAATCTTCTTTTGAGACGATCAACAGCTCCATTCAAACCTACCTTGACTGTGAATACCCAAAGACAACCAACTGTGGTTGTGGTTTTGCCTCCAGGTAAAGGAACAAGCTCCCAAGTACCATTATCATGCAAAGCAGTCATCTCCTCAATCATAGCTTGACGCCAACGAACCAGTGCCCACAGACTTAGGAACTTTGATTGATGATAAGCTAGTAAGGAAGGCATGATATGAAGGTGACAAATGATGATAACTTAAATAAGAATAAACAGGAGTTTGATTGGCAGTAGTTCTAGTACCTTTGCGAAGAGCAATGGGAAGATCATCAAATAAGTGTTCGACCGAAGCAGAAGACATTGTTGGAGCAAGTAATAAGTCACCAAGACTGCTTTGTGCACGAGTTAGAAATACCAACTGGATTAGCAAGTTCAGCAGGAGGTTGAGGTCGTCAGGAATAGACCTTACGAGTTGGAGGTGGAGCTGGGGTTGGAATAGTTGGAATGGGAAAGACAACTATGGCCTTCTGATTTTCCGTATTGGAGAAAAATAGAAGTCTCGAAAAAAGTAATATCTGCAGAGATCAAGTACTTATTGGTAGAGGGATCAAAGCATTTGTAACCTTTTTGTAGACGAGAATACCCAAGAAAGATACATTTAAAAGCCTTGTGCTGAAGTTTATCTTTTCCGGGGTTAAGGTTATGAACAAAACAGGTGCAACCAAACACACGTGGAGGAAGGGGAAACAAATTTTGGTCCGGATAGAGGACTGAGTGAGGACTCTGGTACTGCAAAACAGATGAAGGCAAGCGATTGATTAAATAGCAAGCAGTAATAATAGCATCACCCCAAAAACGTAAAGGGACATGATTGTGAATGAGCAATGTTCGAGTTGTTTCAATTAGATGTCTGTTCTTCCGCTCAGCAACGCCATTTTGTTGAGTATGTGCACAAGAAGACAAGTGCAATATGCCCTGGGATGACATAAAAGAAGAGAGAGAAGTAGAGAAGTATTCTTGGGCATTATCATTGATTAACTTATTAATGGAAATACCAAATTGATTGCAAATTTTAGCATGAAATTTCTGAAAGATAGAATAGCTCAGATCTATTTTTCATTAAGAATAACCACGTGCACCGAGAATAGCCATCAATAAAAGTAACAAAATAATGAAAGCCTAAGAAAGAAATGACACGACTTGGACCCCATATATCCGAATGAACGATTTCAAACATAGAGGTGACCCTATTATTGACACGTTTTGGGAAAGAGGCATGAGTGTGCTTACCAAGCTGATACGACTCACATTCTAACAAAGATAAACTAGATAAACTAAGGACCATCTTTTGCAATTTCAAAAGACTTGGATGACCCAATTGACTATGGAGCAATTCAGAAGAAACAACGAAAGTGAAAGCAACATGTGGTGTTGGGATAGAGAGTAGTACAATCCCTGTGACTCATGTATTTTTCCAATCACCTGTCCCGTACTCCGATCCTGCACAATAACACAATCATCAAAGAAGGTTACAACGCATTTCAGGTTTTTTGTTAATTTGCAAATGGAAATAAGATTATATGGACATTCAGGTGCAAAAAGGACTGATTTTAAAGGTATGGAAGGAAGAGGATGAGCTATACCTACCCTTTTTACAATCGTCTTTGATCCATTCGCCAAAGTAACAATAGAGAGGGTAAAAAGGGTAGTAAGAGTAGAGAAAGTGTTTTTGTTACCAGAAATATGGTCAGAAGCACCAGAATCAAGAATTCATTGTTCCTGAGACGACGACTGCGCGACATAAGCAAAGGAGTTATACCAGGTTGTATTGTGCAAGCAGTTGATGATTGTTGCCTTGATGTTTGATACTGAAGGTAGTCATTATAGTTTGCTCCAGTTAAAGTGATAGATTGAGATGATCCATCCATTATGAACCTTTTTTTTGTCACAAAAAGAAGTATTGGAGAAAGCGAGATGAGACTAGATAGTTTTTTGATATGGTTGATTTAGCAACTAATTGATCAATCCCTCTATTTTTTTCAGTTTCTATTACTGAAATAGAAGAACATTCAGAGAGAGGGCTAAAAAAAACAATGGCTCTGATACCATGAGAAATTAGAAGAAGAAGAGGAGATATTGGGAATTGAATTGATTGATCATTCCCTCAAGTTGATGGGATTAAATAGCTGTTACAGATAATGTAAATAAGGAAAGAAGATAATAAAATATTACACAATCCCCTAACTGCCTAATTAAAAGGATTAGGGAATATTCTCATAGCTAGATTATTTAATGAGAAAATGGTCTAAAATCCCCCCAACCTATACCCGAAATTCCAACTACACACTTATTCATTACGGGAGTCCTATTACCCTCTTACACTATTTTAAAGTAGAATTATTTGCTCCCTAAATGATGAAGTGACAAAGAAAGTGTAGTTCACTCTCTTAAAGAGAGTGAGAGATAAAAATAATAATTAAAACTTTAATTTTATAAGTATTTCTTCAATTTCATATTATAATTTTTTGATTCTTCAAAAATCTTTATCTTTCCTTTAATAAAATTTTCTTTTTATCGTCTTCTTCTTCTCTTCATCAAAGCAACATCGGCGGCGGCTCTGCTCCACCAACAGGTCGCCGCCCTCACCAACATTTTATCATTAAGCTAACTTTCATTCTCAAATCACAAATTTCTCATAGTAAATTCACTTCTCATCAGTATGAAAAATTGACAATAAATCCAAAATCAAAATCGAAAGTCATTGGCAGCGGCTCTGCTCCACCACCAGTTCGCCGCCCTCACCAACCTCTCATCATAAGTTAACTTTCATTCTCAAATCACAAATTTCTTACATTAAATTCACTTCTCATCAGTGTGAAAAATTGACAATAATTCAAAATCAAAATCGAAAGTCAAGATGATCGAACTTTAGAGTCATTAATGGAGAAAAATTCATTAAGTAACAGATCCATCAATGGAGAAGAACTCATCAATGAAATCATTGGGTGAGAAAACCATTAATGGAAAAGACCCAATAATCGAAATGGGTTGCTCAACATTGTTAAAGTCTAACTTCAATAGAGAGCATCAAAATTTTACTAGTGTTCATAATTCTGATGAAGCTCGAAGAAGATGGTGGCAGTCATAGAATGTATCCTCAAATTTGAAAAATCAATTTGTCAAGATCAAAGAAAAAGAGGAATGAAAAATGAAAGTGAAAGAGAAAGAGGGAAATATAAATGAAAAATAATTGCAGAATAAAGAATTTTTTTTTTTTTAAAAAATTAATATTACGTGGCAGGGCACGTGCAATTCACTTTTTTATATAAATCTGGGTGTGCATTTTTAAGGGGGTATATATTATACTTTTAAAATGTTCAGGGGGGTAATAGGACCCCCGTAAAGAATAAGTGTGTAGTTGAGAATTGGGTAATAGATTAGGGGGGGTTTAGACCATTTTCTCTTATTTAATCATATACTATATTTAAATATTCTCATATCTACACTATCCAAATAAACCATAATTAACATTACTGCAGAGATTGAAAGTTTTTTGGTTAAACAAGCATTGGAAAAATCTTACAACAACAACTCTTTTAGTTTCTTTTTATATTATTATTAGAGATTGTATAGCACTCATGTGTGGCTTTACTTCTATTTCCTCGTCTTTTGTTAAAAAACCAGCGAAACAATGTGCCCATTAGCTAGCTCGGGCTTCAGGTTCTATGTCTAATGCTATTAGTGGAAATTAAAACCCCCATCTTTAATTCATGTCTACTAAACATTCCTTTGATTAATAATTGAATAGAATGCCTTTTTCGGAAGAAAAAAAAATGTAATGTATCTCATACATCAAAAACCTAATGCATATTCGCGACAAATGAACCCATACACCAGCATATCAATAGTAAAACAATTGAATTTATGCCATGCTAAACAATGATAATGGTTGTTCAGACATTTGCTGATTGCTTTTCCTTGAGGATAGAACTCCATTCAAACATATAGACATAGCTTCTAGAGATTCTCCAATTTCTTCGCGTGGCTCCACCAGATGTCAGGTTCTCCACGTTGATAGATCAACTTCTCCACATTCCAGCTAGCTCAACCTTTCTAACATGCGTGAATAACTTTGAATGCCTCATCTCATATAAGGATCATCACCATTCGAAAGAGGAGAAGTCTTCAAAATGATTGACAACAAGACAGGATCAGCTTGAGATAGCAGGCCAGCTGCTTCCAATAATTTAGAGTGCTGGATGATCTCAGATGAAATACATTAGCAATCCAGTACTGCATTTTTTTCATATGCAAGTGATCTAATACTCAGCGAAGAGGTTTCCACCAAGCTAGGTTCATCTGATATTGTCATTAACAGCATTATACAAATGAAAGGATCCTCAAGTCTAAGCAGATGACACCAGAAGAAAGTTAATTGAATACTGAATATGGATTTCAGTCAAGTGGTTCTTTTCCATTGTGATAAATATCCAAAGATTACCTCACCAACCCATGGCAGTTGAGTATTCTAAGAAAAGCCTAATCATACCAAAATCATTGAATGTGAAGGACATGGAGGATCGACAGATACAGTGTACATAGAGCATGACCCCTTCCTGATGGCTTAAAGTCAAGCTCCAATAAAAAAACATGCAAATGGATGTGTAAGTGATTATACTTTCAAAGCATTTAGGGGAATACCTTAAAAGCGGACACATGCTGATACAGGTGCAATGGAAGTCAGAAGATTTTCCATGCTCTCTTTTCACAGATTATATCAACCCAAATGTAGTTGCTACTTTTAGTACAACTACCAAGGCTTCGTTTTCCATATTTTGCTTCCAACAAAAACTACTCCAGCATGAGATGCTCACTGCTTTCTTCTCCTTCATTTCAGAAATTACGGTTAAACTACCAGATAAATGAGGATACCACTTGGTTTACTTTAAATTTCCAAAGTTCAAAGTATGAGTAGTTTAAGGAGAAAACAAATCATTTACCAATATCAAAAAGAATGGCCCCAAATAAGGTAGAATGGATATAGGAGACTCATAAAGCTGATCCCAACTAGTCCAATATCGAGGCATGATTGATTGTTAGAAATAATTTGAGAAGGATAACAGAGTTGTGGCTCTGACAGAGCACGGCTTTTCCTCTTCCAGAAGTCTACAATTTGTGGAGTTCCTCTCAAATGTTATATCCCATGAGCTACAAATCAAAATCACCGCACAATGTTAGGAACTTCAGTGTGACCCTCTTCCAATGGTCAAAGCAACAGCTCCCCTAAACTTGTACCTCAGCCTGGTGGCATTACCCAAAAAGAAGCAATTCGTTTTCCTCCACCATTGATAGTGTTCTCTTGTCTTTGGAATGTAACAGTGCCTTCATTCCTGTGATCTGAATTGCTCTTCTATTGGCATAAATAGAAACATTACTGCCAGATCCTTCAACTGCTTCCTTCTGAAGAACTACCAAGCGACTGCACCCAACTGCTGCCAGGATATTTCTTTATCCTTTTGCTTTCATAGCCGATCTTAGGCTGTTCGCATCGCTGCAATAACCAAAAAGATAAGAAACACTAGATGCAAGTACATAGTTTGATCCAAAATCAGGCTCTATTTTGAGGAGAATCTCCCTTATATTTTCTTCTGCACAAGGAATATAACCATGATGCTTACAAGCACTAATGGAACTCAATATCACAGAATTAGGCTCTATAGACATGCTCCTTATAATATCATAAGCTTCTTCTAATTCTCCAGCACGTCCAAACATGTCCACCGTGCATCCGTAATGTTCCATAGTTGGCCTGATGTTATAAATACTTACCATTTTTTCAAAATATTCACAGCCTGCATCAACAAGGCCGACATGACTACAAGCATATAAGATTGCAGAAAATGATAAGCTGTCCAGTCTAAAGCCAGATTCTTCCATTCTGGCAAACAAGGACACAGCTTCTTCTCCATGTCCATGATCAGCAAGACCAGAAATCATGATGGTCCAGGTCTGCAGATTTTTATCACCCATTGAATTGAATATGCAGAAAGCCTGCTGTATATGACCAAATTTTGCATACATGCTCAGGAGGGCTGTTTCCAGTTCAACATGTAGTTCAATACCACTGGTAACAATGTGCGAGTGAATAAATTTACCTAATCTGATATTCAGGATACGAGTACATGCCCCCAGCAAGCTAACCAAAGTGACAGAATTTAGCTTTGCATTTGCTAGCTTCATGCATTGGAACAGGAGCAGAGCATCTGAAGGCAAGTTACTGATATATCCAGGAAAACATTGACTATTATGATTTTGAAAAGCCAGACAGAAAGCAAACACCTACAGTAAAAGTTAAACAGGAAAAGAAAGCAGGAAAGACAATCATATTAACAGACCTCCTACACAAAAAGAGAGGCCAAGGTAGCAAATATTCATTTGCATGCCAAGAAGGGATGAGACACGAGCATAGAAGCTCATTAAACTGGTCCCATTATAGGATCAGGTACAAACTATTCAACTTCTTCTACGTCTTAAAAAGGACTGATTCACTATATGGAAAAAATGAGCATAGCACATGTAGCGGAACTTGGCTTATGGAATTTATAGATTCACTTAGGTGACATCCTGAATCACACTTTTATGATATCAAATGAAATTACTTCAACTCTGAGGGAGACCCCTGCAGGAAGAACAAGTAGAATCGTTGTCATTACTTCAACTCTGAGGAGCAATAGCCAAATGTTTGGAGACTTCATCAGCAGAAAGTCAATCCTGCTTATATTTTCTCTATTGTCTCCCTATTCCCTATTTATAAATGCAAAACCCCTTATACTCTCTCATGGGAAAGACAAACTGACCATAGTATCATTATAAAGTTGTTGTCGTTTCAACGTTTGATTCAAAGTTTATCTCGAAAGAGACTCAATTTTTCATAACCCGGACAACCAAACAGTAGCAGGGTTCAACTATTAAACCAAGCTACTGTCCATAATCCACCTTAGCTTGTTAGTTTTAGAATACTCACGACCATTGGAGCCTAGAATTAGCTTCTTCCTCTTTCCAAAAGTTTCGTAGGTAAAAAGTCCAAAGATTGGTTTGCAGAAATTGGGTTTCAAAGCTCTGTGTTTTATTGGACATGAAAGCACATGAGATTCCAGAATTAAAAAACCCAACATGCTCTGTTGTATACAAAAGTTAACAAATATAGCGGTGAGACCAGCACACCTAAATACAAGAAGCTCGTAGTGTTGCACGCATCACAACCATGAATGTTTTCCTTCTTTGTTAATTCCGTATTTTAAAGAGTGTATGTGGGACCTTTCCCAGATAAATACCAAAATCTCAACCATGAAATTTTTCTTTGGAATTTTAAAGGTACAAGATCTTACTGATCCTTTCAGATATGAACCCTAGGCATCTTTTAACAATGCATGAAGGAAAAGGAGAAAAAGTTAGACTAGTGAACAAGTTAGGTGCTCCTCATTCAAGCTAATATATCCAAGTAATAGTATTACTGGTTTCTTCTTATAGTACAAAATAAGTATGCACAATAGAAAACTGGAATAATTGATAATTGGGGGTGTGAAATTAGCGTAAAAGTAAAAGTTCAGAAGAGCATTTTACAATTAACTGAAACAAATATACATACCAATGAACAAAAGCGGCCATCATAGAACTCCAAGAAACTATATCCCTCTGAAGCGTTTCATCAAACACTAATCTTGCAAACCTGATCACAACAAATCCTGCATACTTCCTGAAAAGGGTAAATCTGAACCGAAACCCTATTTGACAGCCATCGAATGCAACGACCCACCTGTTCCAATCATCAAACAATGCCCGTAAACCTTTGACACAACAGGGAATGTGAATTTATCTGGTTTTAATCCAATTTCTTGAAACTGTTTAAAGAGCTTGAGAGACTCTATGAACATAAGCGGCCATCATAGAACTCCATGAAACTAAATCCCTCTGAAACATTTCATCAAACACTAGTCTTGCAAAGGGTAAATCTGAACGGAAACCCTTGAATGCAACGACCCTCCAGTTCCAATCATCAAACAATGCCCACAACGAT
This sequence comes from Solanum appendiculatum, assembly GCA_018342035.1. Taxonomy (NCBI): domain Eukaryota; kingdom Viridiplantae; phylum Streptophyta; class Magnoliopsida; order Solanales; family Solanaceae; genus Solanum; species Solanum appendiculatum. Next base: position 503,411 of record JAGDQO010000900.1, read on the forward strand.
CCTCCAGTTCCAATTTCTTGAGTTCAGGGGCTCTAATTCTGAATATATGCTCTCATCATCTTGTTCCATGCGAAGATTGATGGAATAATGGGAGAATTATTGAAGAATTGGAGAGACATTGAAGAAGAGAATGATATGAAGTGGGAGAAATGATACTCGTCGTGATGAAGGGCTGTTGGAGAAGATGAATGATCGTTTTGGAACGTTGGGGGTTTAAAATGCAAAAACTTTCGAATTAAGATAGTTTTCTTATATAGTCGTTTGCACTTGGTAATAATTTTAGGATTCTTGATTGATTTTGAACTACTAAATATTGGTAAAACAATAAAATGTCTAATAAATAAATATGAGGAAAATTGTTAATTATACCTAATGAATAATACTACATTTAAAAACTCTGTCTTTCCTATTCCATAAAGGTAGGGGTATGGTTGAGTAGATGTTACCCTTCACAAATCAACTTATGAAATTGCACTGAATTTATTGTTGTTGTTGAATACTGTACCTAAAAGGCGAATTAATTATTCTCCTAATATTAAAGATAGACATCTAATTATCCCCTATAATTTTTTCCATATATTAAAAATAATGTGAGGAAAAAATAATAAATGACAATTTTATCTGTTATAGAGTATTTTAATTTTTTTTTAAAAAATCAATCGACATTTTAAAGAAACTTCATGATTTTAAAAGTAATTCTCTTACATATGTAGACAATAAAATTCGAGTCGAGAAAATAATAATCGAGACTGGAAAGATAATGCAACAATCGTTTTATTGATTTCAACAGTGCGAGTGTTACAATCTCTATGATTCCTCTGAATTCGCCTTTTCAGATATAAATTCAAGGGCTCTTGAGCTTGATCTTGAATTCAAGGGCTTTAAAGCTTGATCTTGAATCTTCGATGAACTTGAACTTGAACTTTATCTTGATCTTGATTTTTATTTGGATTCAAGGGCTTCGAGCTTGTTCTTGAATCCGGTGGTCTTGATCTTGATCGTTCTTTGACTTTTATTTGGATTCAAAGGCTTCGAGCTTGTTCTTGAATCCGATGGTCTTGATCTTGATCGTTCTTGAACTTGAATACTTGAATTCTTAAGCTTGTAGCTTATAGAGAAATTTATGGCGTTTGTACCACAGGTTTTCTCTAGCTTCTTGCTTAGAATTTTCGGTCCCTTTTTTGAACTATGAGGACCACTATTTATAGTTTTAGAATAGAGGGGTTGTGATTGGAACAAGATTCCCTCCGGCCAATCAGATTTAAGTGACATGGCATATGGGCTTTATGGAGCGGGCTTGTAGAATTTGACACATGTCATGATCCTATTGTCTCATTTGTTTGACTTGGCATGCCACGTCATTTTCCACGTGGCACCAAAATGGGCCTCTAGGATGAGATGAAATTGGGCTTAGCACATTGGGCTCATTTATTGTAGCCCAATCACTTAATTTGGACTTTAATTAAATTCATATTTATTTAATTTAAATAATTAACCCAATTATATTAATCCATAATATTTATTTGGACTAATATATTCATGAATTTAATATACTCCGAATTATTTTATAAATTTATATTAATAAATTTTAAATGATTACAAATGCCCCCTGCTTCAAGTCTTGTCGAAATATTTTATTTTTTGAAGACTAGGCTTGAAGTATGAATCAATTATTAAATCAACTTCGAGTTAAATTAATAATAGAAATCATCCATGCAATTTATTTATTTATTTCTCCAATTGCAACGAAGATTACACTTAGCACATATCATGAACAGTGATAGGAGGGCATCATGTATATGTTTAGAGACAATGCTCCAAACATATATACATTTTAGATGTTTAGCAGAAAGAAAAAAGGGAAAAGGCATAAGTTCCCCCTTGAACTAGTCCGGAAAAGTCAGTTACACGCTTAAACTATCATGGTGACCTATTACACACCTTTACTTCCTAAAAGTGAATTTATTTATCCCCTAAAACTGACGTGGCAAAAAATAAAAAATAAAATAAAAAAAGTGCGTCAGAAAAATTAAAGTTAAAAAAATAAAAAATAAAATCCTTTTTACACTCCACACTCCCTCTACTCACACATCTTTCTTCTTCACACCCCCACCCATTACCCTCTTCTTCTTCATTCTTATTTTTCATCACAATTTTTTATTTTTTATCACAACCTCAAAGCATCACAACGGCGTGAGTTTGTTGTGGTTGTTCAGATCTTGAACCTGGGAGCTCATTAAAACGTTATTGGAGCCATGGTTGAAGTTTTGATCTCGCCGGAGCACCTGCAACAAAAACCAAAAGAAAAAATTGGAAAGGGGTTTGGTTCGATGTTTGTTGAGGACTGATTTGAGGTGGTGGCTGTTTATGGTGGTTTAGGTGGCTGATTGGTGGTTGTTCTTCGCCGGAGATGGGTTAGATGATCGGAAAAGAAATGGGGATGGCATTGTGGAGGTGGGTTTGTGGAGGTGATGGATTGGCTGTTCTTTGCCGGAGAAGACGAAGAGAATTGTTATATAAATTAAAATGAATGATTTTTCCGGTGAGATTAGAGATAAAATAGTGAGGAAGAAGGTATAATTATTACAGAATTTTAATAATTATTTAGGAATTAATTAGTCTAAAATAGAGTTAACAAAAGAAAAGTTAGTTAATAAAGAAAAGAAAATAAAAAGAATATAAAAAATTATAATTTCTAACGTGGAGCTGACGTGGCGCTGACATAGCAGCGAGTGTAATACACCACATACTGTGAGAGTGGTGTTACGCATCTTAGGGTGGTATTAAATTCACTTTTAAATAGTAAAGGTGTGTAATAGGTCGTCATAATAGTTTAAGCGTGCAACTGACTTTTCGGTACAAGTTTAAGGGGGAATTTATGCCTTTTACATGGCACCATGGAAATTGGAATCCTAATTCACGCCAATTACCGAATGTAGTCTTATGGGCCCACAAATTTTCTTTCCCACTTTAACTTCAAGTATGTTACTCACCGCCTCAAATAATGAATCCAATCAAGAGTAGGACTGTGGTAAATAAAAAAAAATTCTTTGTCGTTCTTTTCTTAATTCCGATAGTAGTAGAATAAGGAAAGCTGCCTAGCCCCACCGACCTATACAAATAATATTTTTTGAATTCTATTAGAAGTCAAATTGGGTTGACCCAATTTGTATTGGATACTAACTGAGAGACTCTTAATTCTTATTCCACTAGGAGTTAAAACCCCTATTTTTCAAATCTATAAATAGACCTCATGTCTCCATATTGTGAAAACACATTTAGAGATCGTGGAATCCATCTCACAACAAAGAGATTCTTGTGCTCAGGTATTTTATTTATTTATTATTTTATTTTATACTCTTTTTTTGTAGATCAATAGAAGCAATATTTCTCTTTTGCGGAGGTTACACAATGGAGAGCTTTATCACACAAGAATTTGATCTTGAGGTGTGAAAGGATGTGTTGAGCATCCCCGCCTTGAGATCAACATAAGCAATATTGCCAGAATTTGTAGACAGTAAAATTCGAGTCGAGAAAATAATAATCAAGACTTGAAAAATAATGCAACAATCATTTTATTGATTTCAAAGTGCGAGTGTTACAATCTCTATGATTCCTCTGATTCGTCTTTTCAGATATAATTCAAGGGCTCTTGAGCTTGATCTTGAATTTGACTTGAACTTGATCTTAGATTCAAGGGCTTTGGAGCTTGTTCTTGAATCTTCGATGATCTTGATCTGGATCGTTCTTGAACTTGAACTTTATCTTGATCTTGACTTCTCTTTGAATTCAAGGGCTTTGAGCTTGTTCTTGAATCCGGTGGTCTTGATCTTGATCGTTCTTGAACTTGAACCTTATCTTGATCTTGACTTCTACTTGTATTCAAGGTATTCGAGCTTATTCTTAAATCCGATGGTCTTGATCTTGATCGTTCTTGAACTTGAACCTTATCTTGATCTTGAATGCTTGAATTCTTGAACTTGTAGAGAAATCTGCGCGTTTGATCCATGAGCTCTCTCTAGCTTCTCGTTAGAATTCTTGGCCCCCTTTCTGAATTATGAGGACCCCTATTTATAGTTTTAGAATAGAGGAGTTTTGATAGGAACAAGATTCCCTTTGGCCAATCAAATTTAAGTGACATGACATATGGCCTTTATGGAGCGGGCTTTAATTAAATCCATATTTATCAGATTTAAATAATTAACTCAATTATATTAACCCATTATATTTATTTGGATTAATATATTAATAAATTTAATAATCTGAATCATTTTATAAATTTATATTTAATAAATTTTAAATGATTACAAATGGCCCCTGCTTCAAGTCTTGTCGATACTTTTTATCTTTTAAAGACTAGGCTTGAAGCATTAACCGATTATTCAATTGATTTTGAGTCAAATAAAATTATCCATGCAATTTATTCATTCAATATTTTGCCAATTGCTTGGAAGATTCCAATCAATATAAAAGTATATATATATATATATATATATATATATATATATATATATATATATCTGCCAAAACTTCCAACTTATGCATATACTTCAGATGGTCCTTTTGAACGGAGGAGGTTTTAATTCATGCCAATTTACGGGCCCACTTTCTACTTTTCCTTATTTTCTCAAGATAGGACTATCACCGCCTTAAAATAAAAGATTTTATCTCCTATTTGTATTGTGATAGAGCCACCATTATATGTCTCCAAATCTGTCAAGGATTCGGCCACAAATAAACAACCACCTAAGATATGAATGTTGATGTGGCATGTGAGTATATTAAATACGCATGTTATTTTATGATGCAAGTTTCTTAGTCCAAATTGTAGTTGGGGTAGGATAGTACCACCGCCTTAACAATACAAATAAGAAAAGGACAAGAAATATAAGAAAATCAACCGGTTAAAATCTTAGAGAAATAGGAATCATTGTTGATTTAGGAGGACTCCTTGTCGCTACCACCATATCGACATCTATAAATAGATGTATGTTGTTTATTCTTGCAACATCAATATCACCGGATTTGGAGCTCATCCCAGTGGCTTCTCTCTTCATTCAACGTGTAGCATCAAAGTCCAAGGTAACTTCTTCTTTTAATTTTTGTTGTCACCTTTTTTTTCTTTTTTTTTTTAGGTTAATGCAAGCAATATTTATTCTTCGTGGAAGCCACATAATGGAGAGCTTTATCACACAAGAATTTGATCTTGAGGTGTGAAAGGATGTATTGAACATCCCCGCCTTGAGATCAACATAAGCAATATTTGTATTTTGCGGAGGCTACATAACAGAGAATCTTATCACAACACAAGAATTTAGTTTTGAGGTGTGAAGGGATGGATATGCATCCCCACCTTAGTGGTAATCTTATGGCGTAAAGAGGATGGATACGCATCCCCGCTTTAAGAAAGGTAACTTTATGGTATCCTTGATGTGTACAGAGGATGGATACGCATCTCCACCTTAAGGAAGGTAATCTAGTGGTAATCTTATGGCGTAAAGAGGATGGATATGCATCCCCGCCTTAAGAAAGGTAACTTTATGGTATCCTTGAGGTGTAAAGAGGATGGATACGCATCTCCACCTTAAGGAAGGTAATCTTATGGCATAAAAAGGATGGATACGCATCCCCGCCTTAAGAAAGGTATTTTTATGGTAATCTTAAGGCAAAAAGAGGATGGATACGCATCCCCTCCCTAAGAAAGGTGATTTTATGATACTCTTAAGGCGAAAAGAGGATGGATACGCATCCCCGCCTTAAGCATGACAAAGAGCATATTTGACAATGATCCCTTTTTTTGTATGCCCAAGTTTGTTACTAACGACCTCTTTTTATTCCTTGCAGTTTGAAGGAATGACAGTTTTCAGGCAATACGTCTCTCCTTCCACCAAACTTAGGCATCTTGTAGTTGAGATTGAAGAAGGGGGAGAGCAAACCCGATTTGTGGCTCATACTCCACTAGTCGGTCCATATGCAAGTCCATGGCCCTCTTTGAGAAATCCATTCCATATGGCGAATTGGACTTCGGTACACACCCATAGTTCCAAAAAACTACTCAAGTTGTGGTCTCTTCAAGCGCCAGATCATCATCACGCTAATATTGCAACTCCCCTTCCAAGTTTAGGTCGTTGCATAATTCAAGGTGAGATACGCTGGGGGGACACAATGACAGTTGAGGGAGAATATCATCACATTCCAGGGTATTGGGAGTGGACTGAGGATATACTTAGTAAGAGCAGAGATGTATTGGGTACGACCCAAGTTTATGATGCCGTTTATGCAGCTTTATTCACTTACGGCCATAATTCAGATATTTTACAAGCATTTTGTGAAGCTTGGTGTCCAAAAACCAATACACTTCTTACTTCTGCCGGAGAATTATCTATTTCTTTATGGGATTTACATACTCTTGGAGGCTTACCGATTTGGGGGTCTCTTTATGAAGAAATAGTGCCTGAGGCCAGGGAACTTATGGGATACAATGAAAAGAGGGCAAAATACATCCCTCGGACTTGTGAATATTTATTTACGACCTTTCATCATCTTCGGAGGGCTAATCAAAAAGTATCTTTAAGCAAGTGGATAAGTTTTTGGTGCAAGAAGCCTCAAAGGTATGAAGCTGCTCCACCGAGGGAGGAAAAGAAGTCTGCTCGCCCCGAATCAACCCATAATCCTAGTGGGGGCTTACCTGATACAACCAGATGGTCACGTGTCAAAGAAAGGATGTTTTCTGGACTTGGGTGCAATCTGACAAAAGAGATGAAACGTATCTAGAAGCTTTCTTATCTTGTTGGTTGTGTGCTTTCGTCCTTCCCAATAAGGAAGGTGAGTTTATTCGTCCAGGGACTTTCAAGATGGCAAGCTTGATGGCGTGTGGAAGGAAGATCAGCCTTGCAATCCCGGTATTAGCTAGCATCTACAATGGTTTAAACACGATATCGACTTCATCACAACTTAATCAAATTAAAGTCTGCTTCCCCATCCACTATGTCTATGGTTGGCTTGCTCATTATTTCAAGACTCATTATGCATTTCCCAACGGGCCCCTTTGTTCCAACTATGGTAGTATATTCTGGAGAGGGTGGCACACGGTATTTTGACAGAAATGATGCGAGAAAATGCATTCATGGTGGGGAGAATGTGGCTTGGACATCTACCATGTTGGATAGAACACCCCCTTACTTTCACGTGGATAATAATCATGCACCAGAGTTGGAGTCGAGCTATTTTATGAGTATTCGTTTCAACTATCTCCCTCTTCGATGTAGAGATTCATTTATTATTAAGCCATATAGTCCAATTTGCTTCAGTCTTCAATTTGGATTCTACCAAAACATCCATGGCATTATGAAGAATGACATTTGTGATGCCTCTTTGGACAAGGGTCTTATGTTTTGGCTAATTTGCACTATGAATCAATCTGCATCACGAGCCACTTTTCCTTCAATCATGCCTAATGCAGGAAAGTCCTTTAGATTTGACTATCAGGCTTGGTGGAAGAAAACTCATGGGAATTTTCTTGATGATCATTTGCAGGCTTTAGTGGATGTTTCTAGGCCGATTCCTGTCGTACATTTGGAGGGTTCTGTGGAAGTATGTAAAAAGAAAGTCCTTAATATTGGTATGCCTTCTTCTTTAGGTGTTAAGTTACCCCAAAAGCATAAAATAATAAAGTCTCAATTGCCTTCAGCAGCACAAAAGAGGAAGACACCTATTCAAGCCGCTCACGTTTCCAAGAAGTTGCTTCAAGGTGAGAGTGAAAGTAGTAGCATGGAAATCTTTTGGAGGAGATTGAGAGTATCGGACGACACTATTCCACTTGTGGTTGAATCGTGTGACAATGCGAGCAGCAGTTCAAGGACTATAATAGTTTCTCTCAATGAGGTATGGTTAAGGCCTTCATTCTATCGACTATATCTTAACATTTTTCATTTATTTATTTATATATATATATTTACTTGATTGTTTATCCTCTTTTTTTTTTCTTTTATGTAGGCGAACAATATTTTGACACCACAACGAGGAAAATCACAAGATAGTGGTGAATCTATATCTCGCTCAGATTTAATGAAACCACCTCCCATGACTCAAGCGGAAAAGGGGATACCTCCCATCTCTTGCGATGAGGTTAAAGATGCTTTGGGATCTGAAGCACGCGAACGTCCAACCATTGCTATGTCCGTATTTGATGGAAAGAAAGTCATCTTAGATGCTCAGAAAGATTTTATTTATGCTCTTTGGAATGTCATCAAGAGCAAACTTTCAAGGAGTGACGTAGATTCTGCTTCTTCTATTAAAGATGAAATCCAATTAATTATCAAAGAGATGGACTGTAAGAACGTAGATGTTTCACCTTTAAAAAAGTTATTGAACTCTTTCTTTGAGTTTGCCGCTTCGTATGATAAAGCACGATCAACCCTTCATGATATGGATGTGGAAAGCGCTAGAAAAGAGTTGTTTATAGCAGCGGGATAACGTCTCACAAATTTTATATTTGAGGAGCAAGATAAAGTTGAAGTAGTGTCCTCCATTCATCGGTCGCTGGGTAATATGAAGAAGAGGATCAAAGCGTTATGCAAAAAGGCGCAAGATTCGCAAGTCCTTTTGGCTGCTGCCGTGGATAAAGCCAAAGGAGCCAAGCTAGCAACCTTATCTCAAATACAAGAATTTGATGCATGTTCTTACGCAGACTTGTCGAATGATCTAGGACAAAAAAAAGAGCGTCTAGAGGCTATGCGTCAAGAACTAATTAATTACAAACTATGCTTAGATTAGATTTTATTTATTTATTTGTTTGTTTATTTTATTTAGAGTTTGATCCTTATGCTAGATGCTTTTTTTATGAGAATAAAGTTTCCTTTTGTCTCATTTTACATCCTGCATAATATGAATCTTTTATTGCATTTTTCAATTTGCTCTTTATTCTTTGATTGCAAGTTATAATAATCCAAGCTCAATCCACATTTTTTTTATGTCAATAAGAATGGAAGTTCCTCTTTTCTTTTAAGTTTCCGCATTTAAATATGGCTTGCACATGTTACGGTTTCAATGCCTCAACTTGAAAGACTTTGAGGGCTTCAACTTGCTAGCTGGATTGATTTAGAAGACTTCAACTTGCAAACTTAGGGATTTTTGAAGACTTCCACTCGTAGACTTGAAGATTTTTGGCAGATTTAGACTTGATGACGTAGAGATTTTGAAGACTTCAACTTGATGACTTAGAGATTTTGAAGACTTCAACTTGCAAACTTGGGGGATTTGAAGACTTCAACTTGCAGACTTGGAGGATTTGAAGTCTTTAACTTACAGACTTGAAGAATTTGAAGACTTCAAGTTTTGAAACAACTCATATTCATAGTGGTTCGCCCCCATCGAGTCACCACCATTTGATTCAAGTCTAAAGTTTGATAAAAGATTACTCAGCTTTAACTTTCATGTGACAGATCAAGTGGGGACATGTGGTTTTTTGACACTCATGCAACTGAAGTTAGAATATGGTTCTAAGCTCTTACGTACCTCAGTGAAGAGGATCAAGTCACAACGTAGTTTTGGGAGAGTGTTTTTTTTTTTGGGTGTGCCGTACATAGTTTATACTCTTGCGGGCCAGAAGTGACATGCAGTTTAGGCTCGTACCTTAAGGAGCGTCATCTTCCTTCAAGGGTAGACAAGCTTGTAAGCACCGTTTGAATATGCTTCGACATATGGTCCGTCTCACTTTGAGGTAAATTTTCCCCCAGACTTATGCGAAGTAATGATGGGCCTTCTTACTGCGAGAACTTGATCTCCAACTTGGAAGCACCTCAAACGAACCTTCTTATTGAAAGCTTGAGATAGATGAGCTTGATAACATTCAAGATTTTGTTGAGCTTCTAGCCTCTTTTCATCAAGTGCTTCTAACTCCGCAAGACGTAGTCGAGCATTTTCTTCTTCAGTGAGCCCTTCTTGAATAGCAAGTCTTAATGAAGGTATTTGACACTCAAGTGGCAGGACTACTTCAACTCCGAAAGCAAGTGAATATGGTGTTGCTTGAGTCGGTGTGCGGTATGTCGTCCTATATGCCCACAAAGCTTCTTTCATTCTTTCATGCCAATCTCATTTGGACTTGGAGACAACTTTCTTCAACAGGTTGCATAGAGTCTTATTGAATGCTTCAGCAAGACCATTGGCGGCAGCATGATACATTGAAGATTTACGCTACTTGAAACCAAAGAGATCGCAAATCTTGTTCATTAACTTGTTGTCAAATGGCTTGCCATTGTCTGTTATTATGTAATGAGGGATGCCAAAGTGATAGATGATATTCACTCGAATGAAATTTGCAACATTCTCTTTCTTCACTTCTTTAAGAGTAACAACTTCGGCCCATTTTGAGAAGTAATCTGTTGCAGCTAAGATATATAAGTGACCACCAGAAGATTTTGGTAGTGGTCCAACAACATCCAATCCCCAAGCGTCAAATGGACAAGATGCGATAGTTAGGTGTAATACCTCAAGTGGCTGATGTATGAAATTTGCATGAAATTGGCAAGCCTTACACTTTCGAGCATAGTCTAAGCAATCTTTCACCATGGTTGGCCAATAATACCCCATTCTCTTTATGTGAAAGTGGAGCTTTGGTCCAGATTGATGTGACCCACATACTCCTGAGTGTGCTTCTTGCAGAGCTTGGATTGCTTCTTTCTCTCCCAAACATCGCAAGAGTACTCCCTCGAATGATCTTCTATATAATGTGTCCTTGTAGTAAAGGAAGCGAGGTGCATGACGACGAATATCAGTCCTTCTCCTTGGATTTTTCGAAAGTATCCCATAACATAAATAGTCAGTTGAAACGACCCCAAAAATGCCCGAAAATGTGCTTCGGAAACACCTATAATTGTAATTTCCATATATCTCAAAATCCGTGCATGATTTCGGGAATTCGACTTCATATTCTTATTTGTGGGGTCAAATTGAATGGGAAATGGGTCTAACCCGAATTTTAGAGCAACCGTATCAAAATTCGAAAATCGCAAAAATTGCGATTTGGAGGGTCAACTTTAAAGGGGAATATCTCTTATCACACAAGGAACTGGAAGGGCTGCAACCTATCAAATTAAAGCTCTTTGAGTTAGCTTTCCAACGCACTTGGTTTCACCTTATTCCGCGTTAGGATGAGGGAGTTATGACAATTTTCGTAAAACCTGTCAGTGCAGAATTTCCAATTCCAGTGAGCGAATTTTCTAGGCGGGTTGGAGTCATTTTTTATAAAAAGGGGATATGTCCCATATTTGGTCATTTTCTAAACTCCAAAAACACTCTCTAAGCCCTCTCCAAAAAATTCCACCAAGATCTTCAACCAAATTCAAACATCTCAAGCTCTAATTCCGGATTCAAGACTCAATCTCAAGCTTCGATTCTCCATTCCAATCTTCATCAAGGATTCTCCAAAGTTGAGGTATGTGGGTTTGATTGTGGAAACCTTCCTTTCCACAAGTCCAACCATTTATCCTCTATTTCTACTTCAAGTTTATGGGTCCTCATGATCAATTATGAACTCTTGAATTACGGAATTACTACTACACACCCTATTATGGTCCTTTTGCATATTATCATGAAATGGAATTTTTATGTGATGTTTATGGTTTACATGCTTCCATGATCAAATTATGAAGGTTGATATATATATGTATGTTGTTGGTGGGCTGATTTATATGGATTTTGGAATTGGTTGGACTTAGTATTCTTGAAATACATGATTTCATTTACATGAACAATTGCCCACCTTGTGTTTGATAAAATGCCCATTTATAGAATTCTTAGGAAAGGGAAGGTCCAAGGTACGTCCTATGAGACGGATGGTTATGTAATTACTGAAATGATGATGAAATGGACACATGTATATGATTTTCTCTAAATAAGTGTTGTGAGTCGACCATGCCTAGTACGGGGGGTAGTAGGCCCGTATAACCATATCGAGGGGTTTGTACCTTGGTTGCCTAGTACGGGGGGTAGTAGGCCCGTATAACCATATCGAGGGGTTGGTACCTTGGTCCCTAGCACGGGGGGTGGTAGGCCCGTGTAACCATATCGAGGGGTTTGTACCTTGGTCCCTAGCACGGGGGGTGGTAGGCCCGTGTAACCATATCGAGGGGTTTGTACCTTGGTCCCTAGCACGGGGGGTGGTAGGCCCGTGTAACCATATTGAGGGGTTTGTACCTCTTTCGCCTCTCCAAGGGGGTGGTAGGCCTTGGAAATACTATATTGATGGTCACTCGCCACACATGTACTACGTCCCACTAAATATGATTTTTATGTAAGCATCATTATACATATCATTTCATTAATATGCTATCTATTGGGTATGATTACGCATTTTTCCTATGATGTCCATCTAATGTAGCATTGCATTGCATCCCATATACTTAGTACATTCAAATGTACTAACGCATACTCTATGCCTACATGATGTCACCATGTAGGGACCGGAGCACCGCTTGACCATCCTCCTCCGCGTGGCTAGTACGATTTTCTATAGTGGTTATTGGTGAGTCCTCCATTTCGGGGACGTTGCTCATGATCTTTTGTTATGTATAAAACTTTTCCTTTTTAGGTATGTTTTGACTATGAGGGTGAGCCCGGTAGTTTGTCTTGGCCCCCGCTAAGTACTCATGTTTAGAGGTGGTGTTGGACAAGTCGTGTATTATGCTTGAGCTTGACTCATCTATGGTATTATGTATCATTTTATTTTTTTTTCTTTCTTGCTCCCTTAGTCCCGATTTCCCCCTTGATTATGCTTATCGCTTATGGTCATTTAATTGCTTCCGCGACCAAGGATGTGTAATGATACGCTATGAGGCTTGTTTGGGGTTCCTTCGGGTTCCCCATTCGCCGGTCACATCTAGGCCCTAGGCTTGGGTCGTGACATCAGTAATAGGTTGTCGCCAATCTTCTCTCGCAGCTTCAGAAACAACGACAAGATGCTCAAGCTCATCTTCATCCTCATTTGGAGGCGGTACTACCCATTTTTGGCAGATAGTAACTTGTGTCTGATCAGGAAGAGTTAGCGCTGAAGCCAAAGAAGCTAGAGCATCAGCTTTCTTATTCTCCTTTCTAGGCACATGTTGGAGGGTTACATCTCCAAGCCATCCTATCAACTTTTGAGCATAATCATGATAAGGACGTAGTTTGGGTTTCCTGACCTCGTAGCTTCCCAGGAGTTGATTAATCACCAGTTGAGAGTCACCAAAGACTTGTAACTGGAATTGCTTTATGTCGATAGCCATTTCGAGCCCAAGTATTAATGCCTGGTATTCAACGACATTGTTGGAACAACGTTGCTTCAAGGTAAAGGAGAATGGTAGAATCTCTTCTTGCGAAGTGACAAACACCACGTCGGTGCCAGCTCCGCCACGATGTGCGGCCCCATCAAAGTACATTTTCCAAGGAGATTGAATTTCGATAGCCATTGCATCTTCATCAGGAAGCTCATCAGTTAACTCCCAATCATCTGGTATCGGGTGGTCTGCCGAGAAATTCGCTAATGCTTGTCCCTTCACAGATTTCTGAGGGATGTACACGATTTCAAACTGTTGGAATTAGAGGTACCATCTTGCTAGTCGGTCACTAAGGACAAGTTTCGACATAACAAACTTGATGGGATTTGCTCTAGAAATAAGGCGAACAACATGAGCTTGAAAATAATGCTTCATCTTTTGAATCGAGAAGACTAGTGCCAAGCACAACTTTTCGATTGGCGAATAGTTCAGCTCATTTGGTGTCATTGTTCTACTCAAATAGTAAAGAGAGTTTTCTTTGCCTTCACTATTCTCTTTAGCTAAGAGGGCTCCTATAGACCTTTCTTGTGCCGCAATGTATAAAATCAATGGCTTTCCGGGTATAGGGGCTGCTAGAATGGGAGATTTTACCAGATTGGATTGGATACTTTTGAAGGCATCGCTACATGTTTGGTCCCACTTAAAGGGAGCGCCTTTCTTCATGAGATGACCAAAGGGTTGGCATCTTCCTGCTAGATTTGAGATGAACCTCCTCAAGTAGTCTAACTTTCCGTGAAGGCTTTTTAACTCATGAATGTTTTGAGGCTCGGGCATCTTCAAAATTGCATCAACTTTGGCTTGATCAATTTCAATCCCTCGATGTCTGACAATGAAGCCAAGGAACTTGCCAGAAGTAACTCCAAAGGCACATTTCAATGGATTCATCCTTAGTTGATATCTTCAGAGCAATTCAAACACCATTCTTAGGTCTTTCAAATGGTCGCTCCTCTTTCTCGACTTCACCACTAAGTCATCAACATAGCATTCAACATTTTTATGGAGCAAGTCATCAAATATGTTTTGCATAGCCCTTTGATATGTGGCACCAGCATTCTTTAAACCAAAAGGCATTACCTTGTAGCAATAAATACCTTTAGGAGTGCGAAATGCGGTGAGTTCTTCATCCTTTGGCGCCATGCGAATTTGATTATAGCCAGAGGAACCATCCATGAAAGACATCGCTTCATAACTGGTAGTGGCATCAATCATCAACTCCGGAATGGGAAGAGGGAACTCATCTTTAAGGCATGCATTATTGAGATCCCTAAAGTCAACACAAACTCAAATTTAGCCATTCTTCTTCCTTACGGGAACAATACTCGAAATCCATGTAGGATATTTGACTTTGCGAATAAAGCCTGCCTCAATGAGTTTGTTAACTTCTTTTTCTATTAATGGAACCAAGTCTGGTCTAAAACATCTTTGAGCTTGCTTAACAGGACGAGCACCATTCTTGATTGCCAATTGATGGACTGCTACTTTAGGATTTAAGCCAGACATTTCTATATAACTCCAAACGAAGACATCCCTATATTCTCTGAGTATATTCATGTAAGCAATTTCTTCATCAACTTCTAGAAAGGCACTCAAGAAAGTTGGCCTTGGGTCTTCATCAGTGCCAAGGTTAACTTCCTTTAGGGATCTATTGTGGCCTTCACTCCTCCTTCAAGTTCTGGTGGAGCATCTCCGACATCTTCCTCTTCTAGAGGGTCATTGTTATTGACAGATATGTGATAACACTATACAATATCTTCTAACTCTTCATCGATCATTATTTGAGGCAAGGCATCGTGCTCATTCTGGATTATAACATGATATGAGGAGCCTACACTTTCTTCATCTTCCTCGCGCTCCTTGGTGTAAACCACAGTGTGAGTCTTTGCCTTTAGTTCCTCTTAACAAGAAACCACAAGTTCCACTCGCTGCCTCATTCTAGAAGGAATCAAACTTCTGAAATCCTTTTGAACCATAGGTGAGGTTGTCACTCTTAGATAACTTCTCTGATGCTTGTTATTTTTCTTCTTCAATGGGCCTAATCTCTTAAGTACAGAAGTTCTTGTATTCGATTGTCCATGTCGATCAAATACGGAAGGCCTTTTGTTGGAACCAGCAGACTTATCTTCTATGGTGATATGGTTATTGCTGGCCCTTCTTATGGAAATGCGAACCGGCGGTGGTTGGCTATAGCCTAAGCCTTCACGTGCTTGTCTGGTTGTATCTTCCAAGGGGAGTTTCCCTAACTTTGATGGCTCATTAGGGTCGTATCCATCCTTCACAAACAACTTGTAAGCATTGGTATCAAAGCCTTCTCTTGTGCGTTTTGTGGGGAGTTCCACATCTTGCACTTGATTTTGAGCGATTGACTTTTCCAATAGCTTCGTATATAAGTTTATTGCATCAATCTGTCTGATAGGAAGAGTTAATCCTCTTAGTGCATTCTCTTGATGGTTAGATGATTGATCTTCCTCTTTCTTCACTTTTGGAACATAGCGAAGCACAGAAGTCAACTTCTTCTTCGAAGACATATTCTTTCTTTTATTCAGAATAGGACAAGGTTCTTTAGTGTCAACTTTGACCTTTCCGACAGCCACAACAGCTCTTTTGCTGGCGATTTTATCATACTTGATTGATTTAACGTCATCAGGTTTTGCCCCCTTGACAACATAACTCTTCAAATAGAATTTTGCATCGTAAAGTGTCTCAACTTCCGTGAAAAGATTATCATCCGCAACTATCTTCCTTTCAATTCCGCCTTCAAGATACTTCAAACATTGATAGTAGGAAGATGAGACAATTTTATTCTCATGTACCCAAGGCCTGCCAAGAAATATGTTGTACGAAGTCTTTGCATTGATCACATGCATCCATGCGTTTGATCACAAATCTTCCATGTGGATTTCTAATTTAATAGAACCTATGGACCTCTGTCCCTCTTGATTGAATCCTTGTATCAACAAACGACTTTCACTAAGTTTTTCAGTCGTGATGTCGAGTTCCTTCAATGTGTGGATAGGCAGAATGTTGACTCCAGATCCTTCATCTATTAAGATTATGTTTATCTTCTTATCTAGCACGTGACCCACAATATACAAAAGACGATTGTGTAATGTTTCGCCAAATAGAAGATCATCATCTGTAAATGTGATTTTTGTATCACATGCATGTGCTTCTTGGGAAGAAGGTTCAATAAGTTTTTCAGAAGATGAAGGAGTCATCACTGATGAGATTTCCCTCGTTTCCTCTTCTTCGTCACTAGGAGACACTTTTGGTGAGGGTTCACTCGTTGTTCCTTCCTTGTTAGTAGGAGACATCTTCTGTGTTTCTTCTTTAGCAGCATTAAAACATGACGCCTCGACATTATCTTGAGTAGACTTTGTGCGAAACCAACTTGGCAAGAATTCCTCTAGAATCACACGACGTCGGGGTTTTTGGTAGTGATGCACTTCTACTTTTGCCCTCTTTGGGCGCTTGATTGATTTATGCTTCTCCAATTTCCTCACCATCTTCCTCCTAATCGGTTGCTCGGATAATTTTTTTCGTAAGCTTGACTTTTTGCGTTTTCGCCTAGTCACAAGAATCCAGCCTTCATCACCATCTATATCAACTTGAGGTTTGTCTTGCTCCAATGACTCTTCTTCATGTTTTTCATAGATACATATTTCGACCGGATCGAGCGAGCCGAATGTGATAGAGATTTGGTTAGAACTAGCTTTCTCATCATCAAGGACGATCTTATTTTCGTTAACCAATCGCATAACTCTATCCTTGAAGACAAAACACTTTTCAAGAGGATGACTCACAAGTCTATGGTACTTGCAATAATTTGGGTCATCAATTTTTTCAGCTTCATCTGGTCGCTTCATCTCTGGCAATTCAATGAGCTTTAACTAGAGCAACTCATCAAAAATTTCAGAAACGTCAGAATCCAAGAAAGGGTATTTCTTTCCTTGCATCTCCCTCAGTGTTGATTTTTGATTTGAACGAGTTTGGAAAGTCGTTCTCAGACTTTGCTTCTTACTTTCCTTCATAGTAAACTTCACAGGTGACACATTGACATTCATGGATTCTTTGTTGTCATTCTTGGGCACAAATTTGCTCCATCTCTTGGCTTCCTGCTTCTCTCTTCCTTTGCGAGGATCATGGGCAAATGTCATATATTTTCCAGCAGAGGACATGCTCAACTCCATATCATAAACGCGAGTGGCTAGATCTTTAAAGGATTTTGGCTTTATTCCTTGTAAGATGTAAAGAAGCTCCCAGTGCATTCCTTGGATACACATTTCTATTGCAGAGGCTTCGCTAAGCCTATTTTTACAGTTTAGTCTCACGTTTCTCCATCGATTTATGAAATCTATAATTGGCTCATCCTTCCTCTGCCGAGTATTTGTGAGTTCTACCATGCTCACTGTACGCCTTGTGCTATAGAAGCGATTGAGAAGTTCGTGCTCTAGTTGCTCCCAACTATCGATAGAATTGGGCTCGAGATCCGTATACCAATCAAAGGCATTTCCCTTTAGAGAGCGGACGAACTGCTTGACAAGATGATCTCCATTAGTTCCAGCATTATTACATGTCTCCACAAAGTGCGCGACATGTTGCTTTTGATTTCCTTTACCCTCAAACTGTTGAAATTTGGGGGGTTGGTAGCCGACATGCATTTTGAAGCTATCAATTCTTGTAGTGTATGGCTTGGCATACATATGAGAAGACTTGGTGAAGACTTCATACTTATCTTTGATTGTGCCTTCAATGAACTCTTTCAAGCGATCGAGTGGGATCATTCCTTCAGAAGAAACTGGCATCTCCTTGACAAGCAGCACTTCCTTCGCAGGATTTTCGATCTCTTGAACTTCAACACCTTTCCCAGGCGCATGACTGGATTCTCCATCTAAAAGGCCTTCCATCCTATCCATCAATTTGTCAATTCGAGACTCTTGATGTTGTACATGCTTGGTTAACCCATCAACCAGCTTCATCAGATTTGTAAGTTGTTCTTCGGTGGAAGAAGCATCAGTAACCATTGCTTGCATGATCGTTGGGGATGTAGGAGAGTAGCATGGATTGTCACGCAAGTTGATTTTCAATGGACTCACATTACGTGATGCACGCGGAGATGATTCATTGGTTGAATCATAGTTTCCCTTTGTGGAAGAGTTCTTGGAGCCAGATTGCTCAAGTAGAGCTAAGGTCTTCTTGATCTTTTCAGCAACGCTGCTTTCTCCTTCGAAAGCATTTGTGGAGGACCTTGATCCTTTTGGAGTTGAAGACCCAAAAATAGGAGTTGATTGGACGATACTTGAAGTGTTTGTTATCCTAGCGTAGCAGCTTTGCTCCTCGTGACAGCTCCGAAGCTTCCGAAGGTAACACTGAGGATTCCTTCAACTTCAGCAGAGAATTTGGAGTTAGTGGCCTTAGAGGCAGTTGATTGAGAGTTGATCTTCTTGGAAGTTATCTTGATGTTCTTTGATTCTTGAAAAGTTGAGATGAGAGGCAGAGATCGTCCCACTGGGCGTGCCAGAATTTGTAGATAATAAAATTCGAGTCGAGAAAATAATAATCAAGACTGGAAAGATAATGCAACAATCATTTTATTGATTTCAAAAGTGCGAGTGTTACAATCTCTATGATTCCTCTGAATTCGCCTTTTCAGATATAAATTCAAGGGCTCTTGAGCTTGATCTTGAATTTGACTTGAACTTGATCTTGGATTCAAGGGGTTTAAAGCTTGTTCTTGAGTCTTCGATGAACTTGAACTTGAACTTTATCTTGATCTTGACTTTTATTTGGATTCAAGGGCTTCGAGCTTGTTCTTGAATCCGATGGTCTTGATCTTGATCATTCTTGAACTTGAATGCTTGAATTCTTAAGCTTGTAGCTTATAGAGAAATTTATGGCGTTTGTACCACATGTTTTCTCTGGCTTCTTGCTTAGAATTTTCGATCCCTTTTCTGAATTATGAGGACCCCTATTTATAGTTTTAGAATAGAGGAGTTGTGATTGGAACAGGATTCCCTCCGGCCAATCAGATTTAAGTGACATGGCATATGGGCTTTATGGAGTGGGCTTGTAGAATTTGACACAAGTCATGATCCTATTAGCTCCTTTGTTTGACTTGGCATGCCACGTCATTTGCCACGTGGCACCAAAATGGGCCTCTAGGATGAGATGAAGTTGGGCTTAGCACACTGGGCTCATTTATTGTAGCCCAAATCACTTAATTTGAACTTTAATTAAATCCATATTTATTTGACTTAAATAATTAACCCAATTATATTAATCCATAATATTTATTTGGACTAATATATTCATGAATTTAATTTAATCCGAATCATTTTATAAATTTATATTTAATAAATTTTAAATGATTACAACATATAAGAGGCTTGGAAGCACATAGCTCTTGGACAACATGTCTGCTTGAGATGTGTATTTCCAAGTCAAAGGTGGACCTCACTTCGAAAAATTGAATATTCTCTCCGTTTTAGTTTATTTATCTTACTTTTTTAAAGATTATATATTTTAAAATTATGTTAAAAATTACACTAATTAACAACTTATATTATTCTATTGTGTACTAAAAAATTACGTAAAAGGTACTTAAAATATTTTTGAAATACAATAACAGGCTACAAGGCACAAACCTCTTAATAGTATGTTATAAAAAAAATGAGAAAATACATCAAATCACTCTTAAATTTGGCAACCAAATTTACTTTACCTCTTTAACTACATGAGAAAATACCTCCCCCTAATTTTATTTTAAGTAAATTAAGTACCACCCTGAAAGTATAATATCAATCTCATAATGGAGAGTGCATTACACACGCGCCACATCAGCGCCATGTCAAATATTATTTTTATTTTTATTTTTGATTTTTGATTTTTGATTTTTTTCTTTTCTTTTTGTTTTGTACGATTTTCCAAAACTAATTAATTTTTCAAAATAGAGAATACTTTTTTCATGAAAATTTATTGAAGTTTTCAATTTAGCTTGTTAGAAAAGATGACTGTAAGTTTTTTTTTCTTTCCTACCCATCACTTGCATCCTCATTGTCGTTATTAGTTCTTAACTTTGAATTGTCCGATAAAATCAATTTTTTTCTCTATTGGGAGTCTTTATTTTTCAAGAAAATTTATTTTTTTTAAAAAAAAAATCAAATTTTGAAAATATAAAATAATTTTTTTATGTGGGTGTTGAAGTTTCTTGTGACTTTTATGTGTACGTTTGATAAAAAAAAATGATTGAAAATATAGGGGGGTTCAAGAAGGAGAAAAGGGATGAGGATTAAGAAGAAGATGACGATGATATGGCCAGAAGAGGGAGGGGGTGGCGGGGGTGGGTGTGAGGAAGAAGAAGGAATGGATGTGTTGGCTGAAAAAGAGAAAAGGGAATGGGGAGGGTGTGCATGGATGGGTAGATGGGTGTGAGGAAGAAGAATGAAAAATATATTTAATTAAAAGAAAGGGCCCCATTTGTTTCTTCCTTTATTTTTTAGCATTTTTACTTATTTAAAAAAATATTATCTGTTATGTCAGTTATGTGGATGGTACTTAATTCACTTCAAATAAGATTAGGGGGTGGTGTAAATAAGTGTATGTATAGTTAAAGTGCTAAAGTAAGTTTGGTTGACGAGTTCAAGAGTGATTTGATGAATTTTCTCTAAAAAAATTGTTGATTCTCAAAATTCGATGAAAATTATTCGACGGAGGATTATATTAAGTTGTATTTGAGGGAGATGGTTAGGCTGCATGGAGTGCCTTTATCCATCATCTCCGATCGTGGTGCACAATTTACTTCTCAATTTTGGAAGTCGTTCCAAAAAGGTCTTGGTACTCGTGTTAAGCTTAGTACGGCCTTTCATCTCCAAACCGACGGGCAAGCGGAGTGTACTATTCAAACTTAGGAAGATATGTTGAGAGCTTGTATAATTGATTTCAAAGGTACTTGGGATGATCACTTGCCTTTGGTTGAATTTGCTTATAATAATAGCTACCATTCTAGCATTGGTAGGGCTCCATTTGAGGCTCTCTATGGTAGGAGGTGTACATCTCCTATAGGTTGGTTTGAAGTTGGTGAAGTTGCTGTGATAGGCCCGGAGTTGGTGCATGAGGCTATGGAGAAATTTTGACTTATTAGGGAAAGGTTGAAAACTGCCCAAAGTCGATAAAAGTCCTATGACGATGATAGAAGAAGAGAATTAGAATTCGATGTTGATGGTTTACTTGAAAGTCTCGCCCATGAAGGGTGTAATGAGATTTGGGAAGAAAGAGAAGCTTAGTCCCCGTTATGTAGGCCCCTATCAGATTTTGAGACGTGTTGGTAAGGTTGCTTATGAGCTTGACTTGCCTAATGATTTGGCATCGATGCATCCGATTTTCCATGTCTCCTTGTTGAAGAAGTGTGTCGATGATCCGACCTCTATAGTGCCATTGGAGAATCTTGGAATAAAGGATAGTATTTCCTATAAAGAAGTTCCCGTTGAGATTATAGACCGGCAAGTCCAGAAGTTAAGAAATAAAGAAGTTGCTTTCGTGAAAGTTCTATGGAGGAATCAATTGGTTGAGGGTGCTACGCGGGAAGCCGAGGCCGATATGATGTCCCGATATCCTCATCTCTTTCCTTCCGATCCTACTCTAGCTTGAGGTATTTTGATCCTCATGGTTCATTCTTTTGGTCTCATGTGTCATTGTTTATTTCCATGATTCCTTGATTATGCATGTTCATGAAAGAGTCATATATGATTATGTGCATTTGAGTATGAGTTACATAAAGTCTTCATGATATGATGTGTTGATCATGCTTTAGCTTGGAGTTGATGTTTCCTCCTCGGATATGTGCACTTATGTGATTGCATGCTAGGTTGGGTTGTTAGTCCGTGTCTATTACCCTTCTCAAGATGTCTTGATTCTCATTCGAGGACAAATGTTCCCAAGGGGGAGATATTGTAATACCCCAAGCTTTCAAAGAATTTTAAATGCAGAACTCACCGGAAGACAGTGACCTACGGAGTCCACCTATGGGCCGTAGATGGATTGACGGGACGTAGGTGGGGACCGTCAATGGCATTGTGAACTTTCAGGATTTCCAAGTTTCTGAACTTTGACCTACGGAATAGCAGGACGGTTCGTAGTTCAGTTGACGGACCGTAGATGGGTTCCGTAGATGCCTTCCCAACTTAGACAAATTTTCAGCTCAAAATGAACTTTCTGAATCAATTGACGAAAGAGCAGGACGGTCCGTCAATTGATGTACGGACCGTAGAACCTGTCCATCGATTGGCCCCGACAGTTTTTAATTAAGGGCTTTTTTGTCTTTTCCCTAATAGTTTACCTATTAAGCTAAGTCGATTATACCCTCAATATAAGACCTATAAATACTTTCTAAGCCTAATTTCTTTCATTCTAACTCATTCCTAAACTTTCCACTCAAATATTTCTCTCTCTAAAAGAAACTCTCTCAACTCTCAAGGAAGAAGAAGAAAGCTTGAATCCTCCATTGAAGACCTTCAATCTTCTCCAATTTCTTGTGGATTGCTTTGAGGTATGTTAGTGTTAACCATTAGGAGTTCTTTCCTCCAATGGGCCCTTCCTCTTCTTCATGATTTTCAAAGGTTTACTCTAACCCAATTGAGTTAGGGTTTTGATCAATCATTGTGGTTCTTCAATTACGATTTCAATTGTTGATTTTATGATTCCTAGTGCACGATCTAGCGTGATAAAGTAACTTAGTGCATGAATTAGCATGTATTCTATGATTTGATGTAAAGATTGCATGAACCCCCATGATCCCAAGCCAATTCTCCCAAATTTGATAATCTATGCTTTGATTGTTAGGTTGAGCTATGATTTGATGAAGTTTATGAATTCTCTATGAAATCAAGCATGAATTATGAATGAATTGAGGATAATCTTATGAATTTAGCATGATCAAGTCAAAAGAATGATTTTCCTCTATTATGTGAATTCCTTCAAGTATGGGTAAATTGTCTGAATTATGGCTTTCTAAGCATGAACTTGCATTAATTTTCAAGATATAAGTTGAACTTGCATGAACCCATATGAACTCAATGATCTATGAACTATGAGCATGATGAACTAAGTAAAGATAAAGCTAATGACCTTATGCATGTCGCATATGAAGTTGATAATGAGTTAAGGATACTTTGAGAGTAAAGTACCAAAGTTATGATTCGATGATGTTATGGTTGAGTGGTGAAATGTTTTCTCACGTAATTCTCCAAACATTACTAATAGATGAACAAGAGGCGATTACCCATGTTCTTAAGGAGCTATTCTAATGAATGAAGAGGCAAGAGGTGATTACCCATGGACCCTAATGTAGACAAAGTGGCGATTACCCAAGTCTACCAATAATGAGCTTATGACTAATGTAAACAAGGTGCGATTACCCATGTCTACCTAAGATAAAATGAACTATGATTAATCCGTGGGAAGTATGCTTAGTACCGAGTGGACAAGTGGCGATTACCTATGTTCCATAACCTATGTGCCTCGATAGGGTGATGATCTATGATAGACAGTAGCTAGTGGATCCACATAAGCTAAGAAGTTCATGGTCTTACCTTGGCAAGTAGAACACCTCTTTTCGGTGTGGGATAGACACCGGATTCCATGTTGATAGCTCACATGGTCTTATATGTCGGTTAAGGCTTTTCTCCACAAGTTAATGAACAAGTGTTATCATGATGAAGTAAAGAAAAGAAGGAAAGATGATTTAGCTTGCTTTGGCCTTGATATATGCTTTATGTTTCATGTTTTTCATGATTTTAGCTTTGCCATTGCATGCCATAATTATGTCTCTCTCTCTAGCATGATTTATGTGTTTATCTGCATTGCTATCATATTTAGTACTTAATTGTGCTAACGCACACTTTTGACTACATTAACTTCTTTGGTGTAGGAGGTGGCGATTCACCTTCCACTCGTGGGTAGAGCTTGATTAGAGAGTTGATAGAAGACTTGGTGAGTCCTCATCCATCCGAGGACATAGCCTAGCTCTTATTTCTTTTTCATGTATTTCCTTTCTGTTTTGAATTGTATTGGGTTACGTCCCAAACCTCGTTCTTTATATTAGATTGTCTTTGAGACATGATATGTAGACTTTCGCTGTTTCTTTTAAAAGCTTTGATATGAAATTCTTTTTCAAACTTTTATTCTCTATTTTCTTGTATATAATGTATGCTAAGGGCTTGTATGAGGCCTCTCGGGGTCTTGTACGCCATGCCACATCTTGGGGGTACCTTGGGTCTTGACAAACTTGGTATTCATAGCACAAGGTTTTAGAAAGATCCTAGGATGTCTCATAAGGCGCGTCAAGTAGAGTCTTGTTCATGAGTGTGAAGTGCGCCACATTTATGAATGAGAGTCTATAAGACGTTTAAGAAATTCCACTTCTTTCATTACGCTTAAGTTGTGCCATAGAGTTTAACTATATATATCTCTCTCCTAATCCCTATCCTACGCGTTTCAGGATATGGCGACCCGAAGAGTTTACGCTAGAAGAAACATGGGAGAGAATGTGGAACAAGAAGCTCCTCCTCAAGCTCCTCAAGTTCCAGCCGACCCTTTGGTGGAACAAGTGACTAATGCGGAGTTTAGGGTTGATTTCCAAGTGTTGGCTCAAGCCGTGACGGCTCAAGCCAATTGAGAGGTGGTGGCTCCCGTGAACCCAAATATGGGTACGGTGGCATCAAGAGTGAGGGACTTTACGAGGATGAATTCTCTGAAATTCCATGGTTCGAAGGTTGAGGAAGATCCTGAAGAATTCATTGATGAAGTATACAAGGTGTTGATGATCATGGGTGTGACGCCGGAAGAAAAGGCGGAGTTGGCCGCTTATCAACTCAAGGGTGTTGCCCAAATTTGGTTCAATCAATGGAAGAGTGAGAGGGCGGTTATTGAGGGTCCTCTTGATTGGGAGAAATTCAAGGTTGCTTTCCTTAATAGGTTCTTTCCCCTTGAAATGAGGGAGGCAAAGGTGCTTGAGTTCATCAATCTTCGACAAGGAAATACGAGTGTGAAAGAGTATACTTTGAAGTTCGCACAATTGTCCCGATATGCTCCTTCCATCGTTGCCGATCCAAGGGAAAGAATGAGTAAGTTTGTTTCGGGGGTGTCCAAAATGTTGGTTAAAGAATGCCGCATAGCTATCCTTGTTAATGATATGGACATTTGTCATCTCATGGTGTATGCTCAACAAATTGACGAAGAAAAGCTTAGGGAAAGGTCTAGAGAAACTAAGAGGGCTAGGAACGGTGATGGTAACTTCTCGCACTCAAGGTCCGATGGACATGGCCGTTCTAGATTTCGATAAAGGTTCTCTAACCAAGGCTCTTCCAATGTTCCTCCTAAGTTCAACAAATATATGGTGTCTAACCCTAAGTCTTAAGGAGAAAATGGTGGTGGTTCTTCATTGTCTACCAGTCCTAAGTGTGGGAGAAAGCATGAGGGAAAATGTCTAGCCGGGTCTAATGCATGCTTTGGTTGTGGTAAGACAGATCACAAGATAAGGGATTGCTCCTTAGCGGCTAAGAATGAAGAGGATAACCGTCGACGCGTTCAATCCAAAAATCCGTAAAGTTCCAGTGGGAATCAGAAGCAAAACCGATTTTATGCAGTTCAAGCTCATCATGAGCAAGAGAGCTTTCCCAACGTGGTTATCGGTATGTTAATAGTTTTCCATTTTGATGTTTATGCTTTGCTTGATCCCGGTGCTACCTTGTCTTTTGTGATGCCATATGTGGCTATGAGGTTTGATGTTGTTCCGGATATGTTGCTAGATCCTTTTCGTGTCTCTACTCCGATTGGAGAATCTGTCATGGCTAAGAGAATTTATAGAGATTGTCCCGTCTCTTTATCCCATAAAGTCACTCATGCTGATCTTGTAGAGCTTGATATGCTAGATTTTGATGTTATTCTTGGGATGGATTGGCTGCATGCTTGCTATGCCTCTATTGATTGTAGGACCCGAATGGTCAAGTTAAAGTTTCCAAATGAGCCTGTCCTAGAGTGGAAGGGGGGAAATTCTATGTTTCGAGGTCAATTTGTTTCTTATCTAAAAGCTAGAAAGATGATCTCTAAGGGGTGCATTTACCATTTCGTTAGGGTGTTGGATATAGATTCTGAGACCCCTACTCTTGAGTCGGTCCCTATTGTTAATGAGTTTCTGAAAGTGTTTCCTGATGACTTGCCCAGTATTCTTCGCGAAAGGGAAATAGACTTTGGTATTGACCTTCTCCTTGATACGTAACCTATTTTTATTCCTTCTTATAGAATGGCTCCAGTGGAAATTAAGGAACTAAAATAGCAGTTGAAAGACTTGTTGGATAAGGGTTTCATCCGGCCTAGTATTTCTCCATGGGGTGCTCCGGTCTTTTTTGTAAGGAAGAAAGATGGCTCACTCCGTATGTGTATCGACTATGGCCAATTGAACAAGGTTACCATTAAGAGTAAGTATCCTCTACCAAGTATAGATGACTTGTTTGATCAACTTCAAGGGGCTAGTTATTTCTCTAAGATCGACCTTCATTCGGGCTATCACCAATTAAGGGTGAAAGAAGATGATCTTCCTAAAACAACTTTCCAAACTAGGTATGGTCACTACGAGTTCTTGGTGATGTCGTTTGGGTTGACAAATGCTCCGGCTGCATTTATGGACCTGATGAATAGAGTGTTTAGGCAATACCTTGACATGTTTTTGATTGTGTTTATTGACGATATTTTGATCTACTCAAAGAATGAGGGTGAGCATGTTAATCATTTGAGGATTGTGTTACAAGTCCTCAAGGACCAACAACTCTTTGCGAAGTTTTGTAAATGTGAGTTTTGGTTAAGGTCCATGGCTTTTCTTGATCACATTGTTTCCGGTAAGGGCGTAGAGGTAGATCCAAAGAAGACGGATGCGGTTAAGAATTGGCCTAGATCTCTATCACCTTCGGATATCCATAGTATCTTAAGCTTAGCTGGTTATTATAGAAGGTTTGTTGAAGGTTTTTCATCTATTGCTTCTCCATTGACGGCTTTGACTCAAAAGAAGGTTAAATTTGTATGGTCAGAGGCATGTGAGAAGAGTTTCCAAGAGTTGAAGGATCGACTTACTTCAGCTCTGATATTGACTCTACCGAAAGGATTCAAAGGTTTTGTGGTTTATTCTGATGCCTCGAGAATTGGGCTAGGATGTGTTCTTATGCAAAATGGGAAAGTCATTGCTTATGCTTCAAGGAAACTTAAGGTGCACGAAAAGAACTATCCTACTCATGACTTTGAATTAACGGCGGTTGTTTTTACTTTGAATATAAGGAGATATTATTTGTATGGGGTACATGTAGATGTATTCACCGACCATAAGAGTTTGCAAAATGTGTTTAAATAGAAAGATTTGAATCTCTGCCAAAGAAAGTGGCACGAGTTGTTAAAAAACTATGATATGAGTGTTCTCTATCACCCCGATAAGGCTAATGGGGTGGCGGATGCTCTTAGTCGATTATCTATGGGTAGTGTTGCTCATGTTGAGGATGGTAAGAAAGAGTTGGTTTGCGATGTCCATAGATTGGCTCGATTGGGTGTTAGATTGGTTGATTCTATTAAAGGAGGTGTTACGCGTCATAATGGTTCCGAATCCTCTTTTGTGTATGATGTGAAAGCTAAGCAAGGTCTTGATCCTAACTTGGTTGAACTAAAGGAAGCGGTACTCAAGAAGTCCGTAGAGGTTTTCTCCTAAGGGGGAGATAGTGTGCTTCGATATCATGGTCATTTGTGTATTCCCAATTTAGAGGGTTTAAGAGAGAAAATTTTATCAAAAGCCCATAGTTCTCAATATTCCATCCACCCAGGAGCTACCAACATGTACCGTAAATTGTGGGAAATTTATTGGTGGAACGGAATGAAGAAAGATATTGCAGCGTTTGTGGCTAAGTTTCCTAATTGCCAACAAGTAAAAGTGGAGCATCAAAGGCCGGGAGGTTTGACCCAAGATATTAGCATTCCTACTTGAAAGTGGGAAGATGTGAATATGGATTTTATTATGGGTTTGCCTCGCACGAGGTGACAATATGATTCGATTTGGGTTGTTGTTGATAAAATGACAAAGTCAGCCCATTTCATTCCCGTCAAGACTTCTTAGTCGGCGTAGGATTATCCTAAGTTGTATTTGAGGGAGATGGTTAGGCTGCATGGAGTACTTTTATCCATCATCTCCGATTGTGGTGCACAATTTACTTCTCAATTTTGGAAGTCGTTCCAAAAAGGTCTTGGTACTCGTGTTAAGCTTAGTACGGCCTTTCATCCCCAAATCGATTGGCAAGCGGAGCGTACTATTAAAACTTTGAAAGATATGTTGAGAGCTTGTGTAATTGATTTCAAGTGTACTTGGAATGATCACTTGCCTTTGATTGAGTTTGCTTATAATAATAGCTACCATTCTAGCATTGGTATAGCTCCATTTGAGGCTCTCTACGGTAGGAGGTGTAGATCTCCTATAGGTTGGTTTGAAGTTTGTGAAGTTGCTTTGATAGGCCCGGAGTTGGTGCATGAGGCTATGGAGAAATTTTGACTTATTAGGGAAAGGTTGAAAACTGCCCAAAGTCGACAAAAGTCCTATGCCGATGTTAGAAGAAGAGAATTAGAATTCGATGTTGATGATTGGGTTTACTTGAATATCTCTCCCATGAAGGGTGTAATGAGATTTGAGAAGAAAGGGAAGCTTAGGCCCCGTTATGTAGGCCCCTCTAAGATTTTGAGACGTGTTGGTAAGGTTGCTTTTGAGTTTGACTTGCCTAATGATTTGGCATCGGTGCATCCGGTTTTCCATGTCTCCTTGTTGAAGAAGTGTGTCGGTGATCCGACCTCTATAGTGCCATTGGAAAATCTTGGCATAAAGGATAGTCTTTCCTATGAAGAAGTTTCGGTTGAGATTATAGACCAGCATGTCCAGAAGTTAAGAAATAAAGAAGTTGCTTCCGTGAAAGGTCTATGGAGGAATCAATTGGTTGAGGGTGCTACTTGGGAGGCCGTGGCCGATATGATGCCCAGATATCCTTGTCTCTTTCCTTCCGCTCCTACTCTAGCTTGAGGTATCTTGATCCTCATGGTTCATTCTTTTGGTCTCATGTGTCATAGTTGATTTTCATGATTCCTTGATTATGCATGTTCATGAAAGAGTCTTATATGATTATGTGCATTTGAGTATGATTTTCATAAAGTCTTCATGATATGATGTGTTGATCATGCTTTAGCTTGGAGTTGATGTTTTGGCCTCCTCGGATATGTTTACCTATGTGAGTGCATGCTAGGTTGGGTTGTTAGTCCGTGTCTATTACCCTTCTCAAGATGTCTTGATTCTCATTGGAGGACGAATGTTCCCAAAGGAGAGATATTGTAATACCCCAAGCTTTCAAAGAATATTTAATGCAGAACTCACCTGAGGACAATGACCTACGGAGGCCACCTACGGGCCGTAGGTGGGGATCGTCAATGGCAATGTGAACTTTCAGGATTTCCAAACTTCTGAACATTGACCTACGAAATAGCAGGACGGTTCGTAGTTAAGTTGACGGACTGTAGATGGGTTCCGTAGATGCCTTCTAGACTTAGCCAAATTTTACGCCCAAAATGAACTTTCTTGAATCAATTGACGGAAGAGCAGGACGGTCCGTCAATTGATGTACGAACCGTAGATCCTGTCCGTTAATTGGCCCTGACAGTTTTTAATTAAGGGTTTTTTGGTCTTTTCCCTAATTCTTTACCTATTAAGCTACGTCGATTATACCCTTAATCTAAGATCTATAAATACTTTCTAAGCCTAATTTCTTTTATTCTAACTCATTCCTAAACTCTCCTCTCAAATATTTCTCTCTCTAAAAGAAACTCTCTCAACTCTCAAGGAAGAAGAAGAAAGCTTGAATCATCCATTGAAGAACTTCAATCTTCTCCAATTTCTAGTGGATTGCTTTGAGGTATGTTACTATTTACCATTAGGAGTTCTTTCCTCCAATGGGCCCTTCCTCTTCTTCATGATTTTCAAAGGTTTACTATAACCCAATTGAATTAGGATTTTGATCAATCTTTGTGGGTTCTTCAATTACGATTTCAATTGTTCATTTTATGATTTCTAGTGCACGATCTAGCGTGATAAAGTAACTTAGTGCATGAATTAGCGTGAATTACATGATTTGATGTAAATATTGCATGATCCCCCATGATCCCAAGCTAATTCTCCCCAATTTGATAATATATGCTTTGATTGTTGGGTTGAGCTATGATTTGATGAAGTTTATGAATTCTCTATGAAATCAAGCATGAATTATGAATGAATTGAGGATAATCTTATGAATTTAGCATGATCAAGTCAAAAGTATGATTTTCCTCTATTATGTGAATTCCTTCAAGTATGGGTAAATTGTCTGAATTATGACTTTCTAAGCATGAACTTGCATTAATTTTCATGATATGAGTTGAACTTGCATGAACCCATATGAACTCTATGATCTATGAACTATGAGCATGATGTACTAAGTAAAGATAAATCTAATGAACTTATGCATGTCTCATATGAAGTTGATATTGAGTTAAGGATGCTTTGAGAGTAAAGTTCCAAAGTTATGATTCGATGATGTTATGGTTAAGTGGTGAAAGGTTTTCTCATGTAATTCTACCAACATGACTAATAGATGAAAAAGAGGTGATTACCCATGTACCCTAATGTAGACAAAGTGGCAATTACACAAGTCTACCTATAATGAGCTTATGACTAATGTAGACAAGAGGCGATTACCCTTGTCAACCTAAGATAAAATGAACTATGATTAATCCGTGGGAAGTATGCTTAGTACCGAGTGGACAAGTGGCGATTACCCATGTCCCATAACCTATGTGCCACTATAAGGTGATGGTCTATGATAGACACTAGCTAGTGGATCCACATAAGCTAAGAAGTTCATGGTCTTACCTTGGCGAGTAGGACACCTCTTTTCGGTGTGGGGTAGACACTGGATTCCATGTTGATAGCTCACATGGTCTTATATGTCGGTTAAGGATTTTTCCCACAAGTTAATGAACAAGTGTTTTCATGAAGAAGTAAAGAAAAGAAGGAAAGATGATTTAGCTTGCTTTGGCCTTGATATATGCTTTATGTTTCATGTTTTTCATGTTTTTAGCTTGGCCATTGCATGTCATAATTATGTCTCTCTCTAGCATGATTTATGTGTTTATGTGCATTGCTATCATACTTAGTACTTAATTGTGCTAACGCATACTTTAGCCTACATTAACTTCTTTGGTGTAGGACGCGGCAATTCACCTTCCACTTGTGGCTAGAGCTTGATTAGAGAGTTGATAGAAGACTTGGTGAGTCCTCATCCATCCGAGGACATAGCCTAGCTCTTATTTCTTTTTCATGTATTTCCTTTCAATTTTGAATTGTATGGGGTTACATCCCAAACCTCGTTCTTTATATTAGATTGGCTTTGACACATGAGATGTAGACTTTCACTATTTCTTTTAATAGCTTTGATATGAAATTATCTTTTGAACTTTTATTCTCTATTATCTTTTATGTAACGTATGCTAACGGTTTGTACGAGGCCTCTCGGGGTCTTGTACGCCATGTCACATCTAGGGGGTACCTTGGGTCGTGAAAAAATTGGTAATCAGAGCACAAGGTTTTAGAAAGATCTTAGGATGTCTCATAAGTCACGTCAATTAGAGTCTTGTTCGTGAGTGTGAAGTGAGCCACATTTATGAATGAGAGGCTATAAGATGTTTAAGAAATTCCACTTCATTCATTACTCTTAAGTCGTGCCATAGAGTTTAACTCTATATATCTCTTTCCTAATCCCTATCCTACGCGTTTTAGGATATAGCGACCCGAAGAGCTTACGCTAGAAGAAATATGGGAGAAAATGTGGAACAACAAGCTCCTCCTCAAGCTCCTCAAGTTTCGGTCGACACTTTGGCAGAACAAGTGACTAATGCGGAGTTTAGGGTTGCTTTCCAAGTGTTGGCTCAAGCCGTGACGGCTCAAGCCAATAGAGAGGTGGTGGCTCCCGTAAACCCAAATGTGGGTACGGTGGCATCAAGAGTGAGGGA
Organism: Solanum appendiculatum; assembly: GCA_018342035.1. Taxonomy (NCBI): domain Eukaryota; kingdom Viridiplantae; phylum Streptophyta; class Magnoliopsida; order Solanales; family Solanaceae; genus Solanum; species Solanum appendiculatum. The sequence continues at coordinate 535,828 of JAGDQO010000900.1, forward strand.
CTTTACGAGGATGAATCCTCCAGAATTCCATGGTTCTGAGGTTGAGGAAGATCCTCAAGAATTCATTGATGAAGTATACAAGGTGATGATGATCATGGGTGTGACGCCGGAAGAAAAGGCGGAGTTGACCGCTTATCAACTCAAGGGTGTTGCCCAAATTTGGTTCAATCAATGGAAGAGTGAGAGGGAGGTTATTAAGGGTCCTCTTGATTGGGAAAAAATCAAGGTTGCTTTTCTTGATAGGTTCTTTTCCCTTGAAATGAGGGAGGCAAAGGTGCTTGAGTTCATCAATCTTCGACAAGGAAATACGAGTGTGAAAGTGTATGCTTTGAAATTCACACAATTGTCCCGATATGCTCCTTTCATCGTTGCCGATCTAAGGGAAAGAACGAGTAAGTTTGTTTCGGGGGTGTCCAAAATGTTGGTTAAAGAATGCCGCATAGCTATCCTTGTTAATGATATGGACATTTGTCATCTCATGGTGTATGCTCAACAAATTGACGAAGAAAAGCTTAGGGAAAGGTCTAGAGAAACTAAGAGGGCTAGGAACGGTGATGGTAACTTCTCGCACTCAAGGTCCGATGGACATGGTCGTTCTAGATTTCGATAAAGGTTCTCTAACCAAGGCTCTTCCAATGTTCCTCCTAAGTTCAACAAATATATGGTGTCTAACCCTAAGCCTGAAGGATGAAATGGTGGTGGTTCTTCATTGTCTACCTATCCTAAGTGTGGAAGAAAGCATGAGGGAAAATGTCTAGCCGGTTCTAATGCATGCTTTGGTTGTGGTAAGAAGGATCACAAGATAAGGGATTGCCCCTTAACAGCTAAGAATGAAGAGGATAACCGTTGACGCGTTCAATCCAAAAATCAGTCAAGTTCGTGTGGGAATCAGAAGCAAAACCAATTTTATGCACTTCAGGCTCGTCATGAGCAAGAGAGCTCTCCCGATGTGGTTACCGATATGTTAAGAGTTTTCCATTTTGATGTTTATGCTTTGCTTGATCCCGGTGCTACCTTGTCTTTTGTGATGCCATATGTGGCTATGAGGTTTGATGTTGTTCTGGATATGTTGCTAGATCCTTTTCGTGTCTCTACTCCGATTGGAGAATCTGTCATGGCTAAGAGAATTTATAGAGATTGTCCCGTCTCTTTATCCCATAAAGTCACTCATGCTGATCTTGTAGAGCTTGATATGCTAGATTTTGATGTTATTCTTGGGATGGATTGGCTGCATGCTTGTTATGCCTCTATTGATTGTAGGACCCGAATGGTCAAGTTTCAGTTTCCAAATGAGCCTATCCTAGAGTGGAAGGGGGGAAATTCTATGTTTCGAGGTCAATTTGTTTCTTATCTAAAAGCTAGCAAGATGATCTCTAAGGGGTGCATTTACCATCTCGTTAGAGTGAGGGATATAGATTCCGAGACCCCTACTCTTGAATTGGTCCCCGTTGTTAATGAGTTTCCGGAAGTGTTTCCTGATGACTTGTTCGGTATTCTTCCAGAAAGGAAAATAGACTTCGGTATTGACCTTCTCCCAGATACGCAACCTATTTCTATTCCTCCTTATAGAATGGCTCCGGCGGAACTTAAGGAACTAAAATAGCAGTTGAAAGACTTATTGGATAAGGGTTTTATCCGGCCTAGTATTTCTCCATAGGGTGCTCCGGTCTTGTTAGTAAGGAAGAAAGATGGTTCACTCCGTATGTGTATCGACTATCGCCAATTGAACAAGGTTACCATTAAGAATAAGTATCCTCTACCAAGGATAGATGACTTGTTTGATCAACTTCAAGGGGCTAGTTATTCCTCTAAGATCGACCTTCATTTGGGTTTTCTCCAATTAAGGGTGAAAGAAGATGATATTCCGAAAACGACTTTTCGAACTAGGTATGGTCACTACCAGTTCTTTGTGATGTCGTTTGGGTTGACAAATGCTCCGGCTGCATTTATGGACCTGATGAATAGAGTGTTTAGGCAATACCTTGACATGTTTGTGATTGTGTTTATTGACGATATTTTTATCTACTCAAAGAATGAGGGTGAGCATGTTAATCATTTGAGGATTGTGTTACAAGTCCTCAAGGACCAACAACTCTTTGCGAAGTTTAGTAAATGTGAGTTTTGGTTAAGGTCCGTGGCTTTTCTTGGTCACATTATTTCCGGTAAGGGCGAAGAGGTAGATCCTAAGAAGACGGATGCGGTTAAAAATTGGCCTAGACCTCTATCACCTTCAGATATCCGTAGTTTCTTAGGCTTAGCCGGTTATTATAGAAGGTTTTTTGAAGGGTTTTCATCTATTGTTTCTGGATTGACGGCTTTGACTCAAAAGAAGGTTAAATTTGTGTGGTCCGAGGCATGTGAGAATATTTTCCAAGAGTTGAAGGATCGACTTACTTCAGCTCCGATATTGACTCTACCGAAAGGATTCGATGGTTTGTGGTTTATTCTAATGCCTCGAGAATTAGGCTAGGATGTGTTTTTATGCAAAATGGGAAAGTCATTGCTTATGCTTCAAGGAAACTTAAGGTGCACGAAAAGAACTATCCTACTCATGACTTTGAATTAGCGGCAGTGTTTTTGCTTTGAATATATGGCGATATTATTTGTATGGGGTATATGTAGATGTCTTCACCGACCATAACAGTTTGCAATATGTGTTTAAACAGAAAGATTTGAATCTCTGCCAAAGAAAGTGGCTTGAGTTGTTAAAAAACTATGATATGAGTGTTCTTTATCACCCCGGTAAGGCTAATGTGGTGGCGGATACTCTTAGTCGATTATCTATGGGTAGTGTTGCTCATGTTAAGGATGGTAAGAAAGAGTTGGTTCGCGATGTTCATAGATTGGCTCGATTGGTTGATTCTACTAAAGTAGGTGTTACGGTTCATAATGGTTCCGAATCCTCTTTTGTGTATGATGTGAAAGCTAAGCAAGGTCTTGATCCTAACTTGGTTGAACTAAAGGAAGCGGTACTCAAGAAGTCCATAGAGGTTTTCTCCCAAAGGGGAGATGGTGTGCTTCGATATCAAGGTCATTTGTGTGTTCCCAATGTAGAGGGTTTAAGAGAGAAAATTTTATCGGAAGCCCATAGTTCTCGATATTCCATCCACCCAGGAGCTACAAAAATGTACCGTGATTTGCAGGAAATTTATTGGTGGAACGGAATGAAGAAAGACATTGCAGAGTTTGTGGCTAAGTATCCTAATTTATCAACAAGTGAAAGTGGAGCATCAAAGGCCGGGAGGTTTGACCCAAGATATTAGCATTCCTACTTGGAAGTGGGAAGATGTGAATATGGACTTTATTGTGGGTTTGCCTCGCACGAGGCGACAATATGATTTGATTTGGGTTGTTGTTGATAGAATGACAAAGTCAGCCCATTTTATTCCCGTCAAGACTTCTTATTCGGCGGAGGATTATGCTATGTTGTATTTTAGGGAGATGGTTAGGCTGCATGGAGTGCCTTTATCCATCATCTCCGATTGTGGTGCACAATTTACTTCTCAATTTTTGAAGTCGTTCCAAAAAGGTCTTGGTACTCGTGTTAAGCTTAGTACGGCCTTTCATCCGCAAATCGATGGGCAAGCGGAGCGTACTATTCAAACTTTGGAAGATATGTTATGAGCTTGTGTAATTGATTTCAAGGGTACTTGGGATGATCACTTGTCTTTGATTGAGTTTGCTTATAATAATAATTACCATTCTAGCATTGGTATGGCTCCATTTGAGGCTCTCTATGGTAGAAGGTGTAGATCTCCTATAGGTTGGTTTGAAGTTGGTGAAGTTGCTTTGATAGGCCCGGAGTTGGTGCATGAGGCTATGGAGAAAGTTCGACTTATTTGGGAAAGGTTGAAAACTGCCCAAAGTCGACAAAAGTCCTATGCCGATGTTAGAAAAAGAGAATTAGAATTTGATGTTGATGATTGGGTTTACTTGAAAATCTTGCCCATGAAGGGTGCAAAGAGATTTGGGAAGAAAGGGAAGCTTAGTCCCCGTTATGTAGGCCTCTATAAGATTTTGAGACGTGTTGGTAAGGTTGCTTATGAGCATGACTTGCCTAATGATTTGGCATCAGTGCATCCAGTTTTCCATGTCTCCTTCTTAAAGAAGTGTGTTGGTGATCCGACCTCTATAGTGCCATTGGAGAATCTTGGCATAAAGGATAGTCTTTCCTATGAAGAAGTTCCGGTTGAGACTATAGACCGGCTAGTCCGGAAGTTAAGAAATAAAGAAGTTGCTTCCGTGAAAGTTCTATGGAGGAATCAATTGGTTGAGGGTGCTATGTGGGAAGCCGAGGCCGATATGATGTCCCGATATCCTCATCTCTTTCCTTCCGATCCTACTCTAGCTTGAGGTATTTTGATCCTCATGGTTCATTTTTTTGGTCTCATGTGTCATAGTTTATTTCCATGATTCCTCGATTATGCATGTTCATGAAAGAGTCTTATATGATTATGTGCATTTGAGTATGAGTTACATAAAGTCTTCATGATATGATGTGTTGATCATGCTTTAGCTTGGAGTTGATGTTTCCTCCTCGGATATGTGCACTTATGTGATTGCATGCTAGGTTGGGTTGTTAGTCCGTGTCTATTACCCTTCTCAAGATGTCTTGATTCTCATTCGAGGACGAATGTTCCCAAGGGGGAGATATTGTAATACCCCAAGCTTTCAAAGAATATTAAATGCAGAACTCACCTGAAGACAATGACCTACGGAGGCCACCTACAGGCCGTAAGTGGGGACAGTCAATGGCACTGTGAACTTTCAGGATTTCCAAGTTTCTGAACTTTGACGTACGGAATAGCAGGACGGTTCGTAGTTCAGTTGATGGACCGTAGATGGGTTCCGTAGATGTCTTCAAGACTTAGCCAAATTTTCAGCCCAAAATGAACTTTCTTGAATCAATTGACGGAAGAGCAGGATGGTCCGTCAATTGATGTACGGACCGTAGATCCTGTCCGTTGATTGGCCCTGACAGTTTTTAATTAAGGGTGTTTTGGTCTTTTCCCTAATTCTTTACCTATTAAGCTACGTCGATTATACCCTTAATCTAAGATCTATAAATACTTTCTAAGCCTAATTTCTTTCATTCTAACTCATTCCTAAACTCTCCTCTCAAATATTTCTCTCTCTAAAAGAAACTCTCTCAACTCTCAAGGAAGAAGAAGAAAGCTTGAATCCTCCATTGAAGACCTTCAATCTTCTCCAATTTCTTGCGGATTGGTTTGAGGTATGTTACTATTCACCATTAGGAGTCCTTTCCTCCAATGGGCCCTTCCTCTTCTTCATGATTTTCAAAGGTTTACTCTAACCCAATTGAATTAGGATTTTGATCAATCATTGTGGGTTCTTCAATTACGATTTCAATTGTTGATTTTATGATTCCTAGTGCACGATCTAGCGTGATAAAGTAACTTAGTGCATGAATTAGCGTGAATTACTTGATTTGATATAAATATTGCATGAACCCCCATGATCCCAAGCTAATTCTCCCCAATTTGATAATCTATGCTTTGGTTGTTGGGTTGAGCTATGATTTGATGAAGTTTATGAATTCTCTATGAAATCAAGCATGAATTATTAATGAATTGAGGATAATCTTATGAATTTAGCATGATCAAGTCAAAAGTATGATTTTCCTCTATTATGTGAATTCCTTCAAGTATGGGTAAATTGTCCTAATTATGGCTTTTTAAGCATGAACTTGCATTAATTTTCATGATATGAGTTGAACTTGCATGAACCCATATGAACTCTATGATCTATGAACTATGAGCATGATGTACTAAGTAAAGATAAATCTAATGAACTTATGCATGTCTCATATGAAATTGATAATGAGTTAAGGATGCTTTGAGAGTAAAGTTCCAAAGTTATGATTCGATGATGTTATGGTCGAGTGGTGAAAGGTTTTCTCACGTAATTCTCCCAACATGACTAATAGATGAACAAGAGGCGATTACCCATGTTCTTAAGGAGCTATTCTAATGAATGAAGGGACAAGAGGCGATTACCCATGTACCCTAATGTAGACAAAGTGGTGATTACCCAAGTCTACCAATAATGAGCTTATGACTAATGTAGACAAGAGGCGATTACCCATGTCTACCTAAGATAAAATGAACTATGATTAATCCGTGGGAAGTATGCTTAGTACCGAGTGGACAAGTGGTGATTACCCATGTCCCATAACCTATGTGCCACGATAGGGTGATGGTCTAAGATAGACACTAGCTAGTGGATCCACATAAGCTAAGAAGTTCATGGTCTTACCTTGGCAAGTAGGATACCTCTTTTCGGTGTGGGGTAGACACTAGATTCCATGTTGATAGCTCACATGGTCTTATATGTCGGTTAAGGCTTTTTCCCACAAGTTAATGAACAAGTGTTCTCATGATGAAGTAAAGAAAAGAAGGAAAGATGATTTAGCTTGCTTTGGCCTTGATATATGCTTTATGTTTCATGTTTTTCATGTTTTTAGCTTGGCCATTGCATGTCATAATTATGTCTCTCTCTAGCATGATTTATGTGTTTATGTGCATTGCTATCATACTTAGTACTTAATTGTGCTAACGCATACTTTAGCCTACATTAACTTCTTTGATATAGGACGTGGCGATTCACCTTCCACTCGTGGCTAGAGCTTGATTAGAGAGTTGATAGAAGACTTGGTGAGTCCTCGTCCAACCGAGGACATAGCCTAGCTCTTTTTTCTTTTTCATGTATTTCCTTATAGTTTTGAATTGTATTGGGTTACGTCCCAAACCTCGTTCTTTATATTAGATTGGCTTTGAGACATGAGATGCAGACTTCCGCTGTTTCTTTTAAAAGCTTTGATATGAAATTCTCTTTTGAACTTTTATTCTCTATTATCTTGTATGTAATGTATGCTAAGGGTTTGTACGAGGTCTCTCGGGATCTTGTACGCCATGTCACATCTAGGGGGTAACTTGGGTCGTGACATTAGGTCAACTTCAAACAATCATATCTCTCAGCACAAAAATAATTAGGTGACTCATGGCCTATCAAATTAAAGGTCTATGAGTCCTCTTCCCAACTCCACCAAGTTTGCCTTATTTCGAAATCGGAGTAAAATGTTATGACCATTTTACCAAAGAATAGCACATCAGAGTTTCCTAAAGTCAATTCCTACGAATTGCTTCTACGGGTCGTAGAAATTTTGACAACCCGTACTTTCAACTCGTCAAAAACATCAAAGAAGTCTGATTTTTGGGTCCAATTCCTACGGATCCATTCTAAGAGCCGTAGGAACTTCTATGGGTCATAGATTGGACCCGTAGAATGAAATTTTGAACCGTAAAATTCAATATAAATTCCACGGATGGGATCTACGGTCCGTAGAACAAACCAAGAACCGTAGATGGACCCATAGAAGGTTGTCGTCAGCTTTTAAGAGGGGTAGTTTAGTCTTTTCCCACTCCTTTTAAGCCTAAACCCCGACGTTTCCCTATTACTCTCATTAACGCTTCCAAGTCTTATAGCAAGGATCCAAGAGGAGAAAGTTAGGGTTTTCAAGCGTTCTTCCAGTTTCGTCAAGAACTTTGTTCTTCCAGGTATGTAAGGCTATTGGTAGTTTTGAACTAGTTCGTCCTCACGCCCTACATCTAAATTCAGTTAGTAATAAATTGAATCTAGGGTTCTGCCCTCAGTTTTATGATTTAGATTTCAACCATATTAATCTAAATATGTGAACTAATGTATATTTTGAAGTTGCCGGATCAAAAATTGGTATTTTTCTATTATATAGAAATGTGAAGTTGAGGACGATCAAGGGTAATATGGTCATTTCATATATATATATTTCATTTTAAAATTCTATAAATTCTATTTTTAAATTTATCAAAATATTTTTTTCAAGTGGCTAAATTTCCTCCACAAGTTACATGATTTTCTAGAAACTATAAATTATAAGATTTTTCTAGAACTAAGTCTATTACACAAATAAATAGACACTAACCCATTCTCCATTACATTCACTCCTTAATTCTCTCCCCTCTCATGTCTTATACCAATAAATTTCTCGCCCTTTATTTCTAATTTGCATTCTAAACACACTCCGATATAGATCTCTTATTAAGAAGATCAATAATGCAATTTTTTTTAACACTAAGAACTTCATTTGTGATCAGTTCTCTCTATAATGACCCAACTTTTGTAAAATAATTATAAGACAAAAGTAAAATTCACTATTTCTTAGTGAACACATCACTTCTGAGACTTGTCCATATAGCAAATTTTCAGCAAAATTCAACAGCTTCACACTTTTCAAACACCCTAATGAACATTATAATGAACCGGTTAACATGTTAAATCCAATATCAATCATAATTGCTTTACTCAAAAGGCCTAATTAATAAGGAATGCAACTAGTGAGCAAGCTCTTCAAGAACAAAATTTCCAACAATTTCGGAGCATGTTATGTCCTTTCCTTTTGTTCTCCTTAGACTTTTCAATTTCATGGTGTTGCTTTTTATTTTTTTTGGGTTGTAAAGATAAATTTTGAATTATCTAATTTACTTGATTTCTCTTTTTATGTATAATCCCAAAACTTCACATAACATATATGGCATCATATAATTTATTAAGAAGCATATATTTATTTATTATTATTATTTTATCACAGTTAAAAATCATTTTAAGCAAGTTATATAAATTATTATACTAACTACCTCATGTCAAATTACTCTGCAGTATATATTATATTAACTTTTGTTAATATTTTTAAATTCACTTTATTTGAGGTAAAATATTCATTCATCAAGTATATAAATTACTTTAGAAAAAATTCTTTCCTTACTATACTAAATTGTTCTCCTAATTTTAATGAATTTAAAGACAAGACATAAAGTCATAACTTTTTTTTTCATCCTTTTATCACTTTGTAAAGAATAAGATAATTCATTCTAATTTTCATCAAGTAGGTCATTATTTTTGTTTGTTAAACACCTATAAAAGATAATTCATTCTAATTTTCATCAAGTAGGTCATTATTTTTGTTTGTTAAACACCAAAAAATAAATTTTGAATGTATTTAAAATTAATCTATAGATGGATCAGTAGACTTTATTGCTTCATATTGTTTATGAAAAATATTAATATATTGACACTAATAATATTAATCTATTCTCTTGAATAATTTTCAAATAAAATAGAAAATGAATGTCATTAAATTAATTATTTAATTTGAATGTATATGTTTGACATGATGTTAAAATAATCACAGGAGCATGTGATATTTTATTGTTGTTTCTTATCATGTTTATTTGAAAATATCATATTAAACTTTCTTTTCGAAAACTAATTAAATTTCTAATATATATATATAAGATTGTAATATTGGGCCGAAAACGGGCCCTTCATTATCTAGTTATTTTTCTATTATATAGAAGAGTGAAGTGGTAGAACGATCAAGGGTAAAAATGTAATTTTATTCTAACAAAAATCTATTAAGAAAAAAAGCAAGAAAAATAAATAATTCTAGAAACATCTTTCTATATATGAAGTAAGTGATGATCAAGGGTAAAAATATAATTTCACGCTAACAAAAATCTACCAAGAATGATAACAAGAAAACTAAATAGTTCTAGAAACATCTTTAGTTATTGTTATTACTATTAACTCATTTTGTTATTACTTCAGTTTCTTTTCTTTTATGAGTTATTGTGATATTTATTCATTACTCTATTTTACTATCTTTAATTTAATTCATAATATTTTTTCTATTCATTATGCTTACTAAAAATGTCTAATTTAACATAAAAATTCATTATTTAAAAATATAATTAATTATTTTCACCTTTATTTTGGCTCTAATTAATATACCTAAAAAGAAATAAGTGTGATAAAATTAATAATATATGTTAGATTGAAATTAAAGAATAAATAAAATTAATTTCAATATTTAAAAAAAATATATTTTAAAAGATGTCAAAAAGTAACTTTACAAATAAAATGAATAGCATGGTATATTTGCATTTAAAGTAAATTGTAGTTCTTCATTAAAATATATAATCAAGTTTGTACTTTTATTTGATTTAAAACATATTAATCTAAATATGTGAACTAATGTAAGTTTGATTTAAATTTTGAAGTTGCCGTATCAAAAATTGGTATTTTTTTATTATATAGAAATGTGAAGTTGAGGACGATCAAGGATAATATGGTCATTTCATATATATTTCATTTTAAAATTCTATAAATTCTATTTTTAAATTTGTCAAAATACTTTTTCAAGTCGCTAAATTTCCTTCATTGTTACATGATTTTTCTAGAAACTATAAATTATAAGATTTTTCTAGAACTAAGTCTATGACACAAATAAATAGACACTAACCCATTCTTCATTTCATTCACTCCTCAATTCTCTCCCCTCTCATGCTTATACCAATAAATTTCTCGCCCTTTATTTCTAATTTGCATTCTAAACACACTCTGATATTGATCTCTTATTAAGAAGACCAATAATGCTGTTTTTTTTTCAATACTAAGAACTTCATTTTTGATCAATTCTCTGTATAATGACCCTACTTTTGTAAAATAATTATAAGACAAAAGTAAAATTCACTATTTCTTAGTGAACACATCACTTCTGGGACTTGTCCATATATCCAATTTTCAGCAAAATTCAACTGTTCCACACTTTTCAAACACCTTAATGAACATGATAATGGACCAGTTAAAATGTTAAATTCAATCTCAATCATAATTGCTTTACTCAAAAAGCCTAATTCATAAGGAATGCAAATTTCCAACAATTTCGGAGCATGTTATGTCCTTTCCTTTTGTTCTCTTTAGACTTTTCAATTTCATGGTGTTGGTTTTTTTTTTTTTTGGATTGTAAAGATAATTTTTGAATTATCTAATTTACTTGGTTTCTCTTTTTATGTATAATCCCAAAACTTCACGTAACATATATGTCATTATATAATTTATTGAGAAGCATATATTTGTTTATTACTATTATTTTATCATCAGTTAAAAATCATTTTAGGCAAGTTATATAAATTATTATATTAACTACCTCATGTTAAATTACTACAGTATATATTATATTAACTTTTGTTAATATTTTTAAATTCTCTTTATTTGAGGTAAAACATTCATTCATCAAGTATACAACTTACTTTAGAAAAAAATATTTCCTTACTATACTAAATTGTTCTCCTAATTTTAATGAATTTAAAGATAAGATATAAAGTCATGACTTTTTTTTCATCCTTTTATCACTTTGTAAAGAATGAGATGATTCATTCTAATTTTCATCAAGTAGGTCCTTATTTTTGTTTGTTAAACACCTAGAAAACAAATTTTAAATGTATTCAAAAAACAAAAATCTATAGATGGATTAGTAGACTTTATTGCTTCATATAGTTTATGAAAATTATTAATATATTGACACTCATAATTTTAATCTATTCTCTTGAATAATTTTCAAATAAAATAGAAAATGAATATCAATTAAATTAAGGGAAAAGGGACAAATATACCCCCGAACTATCGTAAATGGTATACAGATACCCTCCGTCATACTTTTGGGACATTGGTGCCCCTGCCGTCCAAAAATTAGAGCATATTTTCCCTTCACTCTAACGGAAGACCAAATAGGGACACGTGACGCAATCCTACGGAGGGACCCGATTTGACCAATTAATTAAACCCAAAATTTAAATAATCACCCGTATCCGCCCATCGACCCGATTAACCCACCCGTATAACCCATTACTTACACTTAGTTTATGAAAATTGTTAATATATTGATACTCATAATTTTAATCTATTCTCTTGAATAATTTTCAAATAAAATAGAAAAAATATCATTAAATTAATTATTTAAATAGAATGTATATGTTTGATATGATGTTTAAATAATCACTAGAGCATGTGATATTTTATTGTTATTTCCTATTATGTTTATTTGAAAATATCATAATTTCTTTTCGAAAACTAATTAAATATAGTGAAAATTACAAGAATATACTATTTAAGATTTTAATTAACAATATATGTACATACTCCTCTTTAATTACAAAAGTAGTTTTTTAATTACAAATATAGCAAAAAAATAATTTTTTGAATTTTATTTATATAATTAATTTAGCATTACTTTTTTCCTTCTTTTTTGGGTTATGTGCGTACTTTATGGTGATGATAATTATGATATTAATTTTCCGTACTTTTTATCTTCCCAACTACATTTTAATTCATTGTTATACTTATCTTTTTTTTCCATATATTATTTTTATCTCTCTTCTTTTTTGATTCAATTTATGCAATTAAAGAATCCTCTTTGTTTATACCACCATATATTCTCTCTATACCATTAAAATTAATTACTTTCTATGTAGTTTAGACTTGATAGAATATATTCTCTATTGTTATATTCTTCATTGTTATCTTCTCCGTTCCGATTCTAATTTTTTTGTTTGGTATTATGAGAAAACACCATATGGAGATGACGCCTAAGGAAAGCCCTAGGCTTAATCAGTCTATTATAGTTTTTGATAGTCCTCCGATGTATGTTCAAGGCCATCGTCTGAATTGAATGCATTCACTCCATCTTTCGTCACTGAAGATGGAAGCGAAGATACCGAAATTGTTAAAGGAAGATGATCGTCATTGTTGATGTTGTATTATTGTTGGTCATCTGTCATTTTTAGACACAAAAATATGTATATAATTTGGTATACGATTTGATACAATTGTTGATGATCTGTTTTTTTTTAAATAGTGATATGTATTAGTGTATACTTTGGTGGCGGATATGATACAATAATTGATAATATGTTGATTTTTAAATGTGATATATACTTTAGCATATATATTTTGACGGATGGTATGGTTAAATTATTGGAGATCTGTTGATTCAAATTTGTGATATGTTAGCATATGTTTTGATTGATGGTATGGCTAAATTTTTGGTGATATGCTGATTTAGAACTATAAAAAAATCGATTTATAATTGATGGTAAAGTTGGTTTTGGTTTTATGTTCCAACCTTACAATGCATATCAACATAATCTAATCAAGTATGTACCAATTTTTAAGTATCATCAAGTTAATTTATATGGTGTATAATGTAGTTTAACATTGGTGTCAAGTTCAAATTAATTTATAACTATATAACTATTAAAAATAATAGATCATCAATGCTATTAACAATTAATTTATATTAAAAGATAGTCTACAATGTCTTGCAACCAAAAAATAGTCTACAATAATTACCAATGATTGTTTTGTTTCAACGCCTAAACACAAAAAAAAAACTGTTGTCTATACCAATTCTTATATGCAAAATAAAATTCCTTATGAACACTGTGAATCTTGGCACCATCATTATTGAACTGTATATCAATTTCTATATACAAAATACAAATTTATAAATTATTATACAAAATGACATTCCTTATAAAATTATCAGTTCATAAATACATAAAATGGTGTACATTATAGTATAATATTGGTGTCAGTATATATTTCACAATCAGAATGATTAAAATCAAAATATGTTTAACTATATGTATGAAAACGGTGTATATTGAGTTGTAAAATTGGTGTTATTATCAATTCTTAGGTAAATAAATTGGTGTACAATATGGTGTAATCTGGTACTCCCCTTCTATTTTACAATTATAATGTGTTACACCATAATATAAACATCTATAAAATAAGTATTTTTGTACCAAAATTATACAATTTTCTAATAATAAAACACCAATTAAATTACAATTATTTTAAATGCCAAACTTTAGGTGAAATGGTGTATGTTAAAGTTCATAGTACGTGAAAAAAAATTATTTTACAGATTGATATGTTGCGAATTTTCGTCATTGATTTGATTTTTCATACGATAAAATGTCTTTGAATAGATTGATATTTTGATTCGTGAATAGAATATGTATTTTTGTGGTTATGAGAGAGAAGATATTGTAAAAAGATTGAGAGAGAATCATGGAAGTTGAAAAATTGATCGGGAGAAAATTATGGAAGGAAATTGAAAAATTGATAGGGAGAAAATTATGGAAGGAATTCAAAAAAATCAGATCAGACGTTGGTTTAAAAAATGGGATTTACTGTGTCTTTTTTTTATTCTTACCTAATTTGTTGTGTTTTGTTAGAATTCTATTGCTATGTTTAGGAAAAAGTAACTATTGTTATATAGGGGTTATTTTGTTTCTTAAGTTGTATATTTATGTTTTTTACCCTTAAAAAAAATAAAATAATAATAATAAAAAATAAATATATATATATATATATATACCCCTACAAAAAAAATTTAATTTATGAATTATTTATATCTATATATACTAGATAATGAAAGGCCCGTTTAGTGGCCCGTATTACAATCTTTTATATATATATATATAGGGGTGACACCTGACACCTGGCACCTTTTCTTCTCTCATATTATATATAGAAAATAAATACAGATAAATTATGTTTTTTTTTTGTTGCTAAATACAATAAAGACCCAAGTATACAGAAAGGCAATTGTTCTATCCCGCGTTGTTTTGGCTTTACTTCTCTTTTTTTTCCTATGATTTCATTGATATTTTGAGGCCTTATTGTTATTGTTGATCAAGATTTTGGCTAATTAGTGTATGATCAAGATTCTGGGTAATTATTGTATGATCAAGATACAGGTAATTATTGTATGATCAAGATTCTGGGTAATTATTGTGCCTTATCGTTATTGTTGATATGGGTCATTATTGCTGCCTTATTGTTATTGTTGATACTGGCTAATTATTGTTTGATCAAGATATTGGGTAGTTATTGTTGATTAAGATTGTGGGTAGTTATTGTTTGATCAAGATACTGGGTAATTATTGTTGATCAGGATAATGGGTAATAATGTTTGATCAAGATATGGGTAGTTATTAATGATCAAGATACTGGGTAATTGTTGTTGATCAAGATAATGGGTAATAATGTTTGATCAAGATATGGGTAATTATTGTTGATTAAGATATGGGTAATTACTATTTGATATAGATAATGGGTAATTACTGTTTGATCAAGATAATGGGTAATTATTGTATATGATTCTCTTGGGAAGATAAGCTGATGCCTTCTTTTGGGGAGCGATCGCTTCTGCAATGATTCCATTTTTGTATTCCGCGCTTCAGAATGTCTTTTTTGATGTATCTGTAGTAGCCTATGTGTTTGCTTTTTGATTTCTTGGCCATCTCATAATTATATAAATCTCACGATATCTACTTTCGAATCATTGGAACTCTTTGATCATCTCTTTAGAGAAGGAACGTTAGGGGTTTGGGGAGTTCTTGACCTTTTTAGTTTGCAATTATTTTTGTTTTTTTGCTAATTTATTTATTCATTATTGTTGTTTGTTTGATCAGGTATGGGTAATGACGCTTGCTGTTACTGTTACCTTCGTCTCAATGTTAATTCTGCGGTTTTTGTTGTGAGAATTGTGTTTTGTCACACTTTGAAACCTAGCAATTTCCTTTTGTTGAATCAGAATATGAGTAGAATTGGAAATTTGGCTCCCCAGGCATTGCCTACTTGGATCTTCTAGTCTAGTCTAGTGGAGCTATCAGTTTGGATCTGATATCTTGACTTCCATCTTTAATGCTAATTATGATGCTAATCACGTGTCTCCTCACATCAACTTCTTTTACCTTGTTATTTGGTTTGGTCAAGAATACATAGATGGGCATCTAGGTGCAAGTGGTTCTATAGGAACAAGTGTCTTGCTATGGTATTTGTGGTCGGGAAGATGGGGCAGTTCCCAGGTCTGTAACTATAGGTATTGGAGTGTTCAGTCTCTCAAAACTTTGCTCAAAACTGGTACGAAATGGAAGTTCTCAACTGTGATAATTCTTTTCACAAGTGTGTATAGTGTGTTCTGCTGCCAATTAGTTTTAGTTGTTAGTTCAAATGCTCGTGTTCTTTGATGATCCTGGTGTCTTTTATGGTGTTATAGGCACTGGATAAAGTCAAAAGTCAATTCTGGATCTTTGATAGTGCTGTAAAGTGCTCCTCTGCTACTTATCATCTCGCCGTTTTCCCTTTGTTATCATGCCAGCTTGATTTGTGTTCATTGGTGAATGAATGTGTAGACCACATGGTGACAGTAACAGAGGAGTATCCGGTATGCATTCCTGTGCACCTTGTTTATTGGTCTTTGCACTCCAAGATGGATATTGTTAGGCTTCAATCAAAATGGGGTTCTTAGTCCTTGTCTCTTGTATCTCTAGTGATTTCTTAGGTGATACAGGTTGTGTCAGCTTTGCACTTAACTGATCTCTTCTTTTTGTGCTTGCAATTGGGTCTTACCGACCAGTGAATTATTTTTTTTCATGGAGGAGCTTTATTTGGCCATTTGTGTTGAGGTTTCTTTAGTTCAGATAATTGTTAGTACTGAGATACTCATTTCAGTTTTTTCACCAAATCAGAGTGGTCCCTCTAATTGAAAAACTAATGATAGACTACTGTATGGAACTTGCCAAGCTAAGATAGTTTTTCCTGCACTCACTCTGGATGTGTATGTTCCTCGATAATCCAATTGATGAGATTCCTGGTGGTTGATGGGCTAAGTTGCTCGGACTCTTCACTTTTGGTGCCGCACCGTGTCGACACGACATGGGTGTGGGTGTGGGTGTGGGATCCGTGTCTGATTCAGTCAACCAAATTTGGGTACTTCGACCAAAATCGATGGGGAAAGTCTAGACAGTTTTATGATTTCTGTAATCAATACAAAAACTAAGGTGAAATTGAAGAAAATGAAATACCTTTTATATAGAAATTTCTATGTCACTCTTTTTCCTTTAATCTCCTTCCAAGATTCTCCTCAAGTTCTCCCCATAATATCTCATAATTTAGGTCTTATAACTCTATTTTTAGATGTTTTAAATATTTTTAAGTGAATCCCCTCACCCATATCCATACATGGATCCATATCCCCGAATCTTAAAAATTAGATCATGAAGGATCCGACCTTTAGATCCGCACCCATATCAGACACCGACACCCGAGTCCGAGTAACTTAGTTGATGGGTATATGATGCTATTAACACCTGATAAATACTCGAAACACAATCCTGGATCTCTTCACAGCCCGGTCAAGTGGGTCCCTGTTAGACCCTCTCTTTTGGTGTTCTTTCTGCCTCATCTTATCTACTTCCTTTTTCTTGCATCACCCCAGCTTGATTTTGTTTGTTGGATGGATGCCAGTTGAGAGGACTAGATTTGGAAAATTTTGAAGGTTGATGCCCAGTGTCCGTTCCTGTGCACGCTGTTTCCTTGCCATTTTTGTGCTTGCACTGAAATTTGAATATCATCAGTCTTCGATAGAGGGGTTTTCCAATTTTGATTCTTTGCCATTTTTATGCTTCGAGAGAGGGTTTTTTCAATCTTGTGTGTGGCATTTTCTAGTGGGTTTTGTCAGCTTTGCATGTAACTTTTCCCTTCATTCCTTTGCTTGCAGCCATTGGATCTTACAAAGCAGTTAATTCTTCTTTTCATGGAGGTACCTTATTTGTCCATATGTGTTGAGGTTTCGTTAGTCAGTCTTCTACGAGTATAGATAATTTTCAATCTTTCTTCGCTATAGACTCCTTTATCTCTGTCATAACTACTGTTGTATGGTAGTTTCTCAATTAGGACATTATTTTCACCAATGTGTGCTGTATTCTGCTGCCATGAAGTTCTTAGTTCAGATGCTTATATTCTTATGGTGATCCAATTGATAAGGTCTCTTACTCTCTTATGGCTATGGATACCTGATAAGTACTTGACCAATTCTAGATCTTTCGATAGTGGCATAAAATGCTTCTGAACTTTTGTTCTTTTAGCTACTCATCAAACTGCTTTCATTTTTTTCGTTATCACACTAGGTTTTTTTGGTTTTGACACTGTTATGGACGTTCAGATTTGGAAATTCCAAAGCTTGGTTAACCAACATGTGATCGTTTGCCTCCTTTTGGTCTTTTTGGTGCTTGCATTGCAATCTGGATGTTTTCTGGGCTTTGACAAAGGGGGTTTTTTAGTCTCGTCTATGACATCTTTAGTGATTACTTAGGCGGTTTGGGGTTCGTCAGGTTTGCTTTGAAGTGTTCCCTTCTTTCTGTTCTTGCAACCATTGCTTACAGGGCAGTGAATTCTTCTTTTCACGGAGCAGCCATGTTTTGTCGGTTTGTGTTGAGGTTTCTTTAGTCAAGTCTTTTATGAGTATGGAGATTTCCGATTCAATTTTTTTCCCTAATGGCCCTTTGTCGTTATCAGAACTAGTGTTGTATGGAAGTTTCTTAACTAGGACATTATTTTTCACCGTTGTGTGTTGTATTCTGTTGTCATGAAGTTTTGTCCAGATGCTTATGTTCTTTGATCATCCAATTGATGAGGTCTTATATGGCTATGGACCCTTTCTAAGTACTCGGCCAATTCTAGATCTCATTTGATAGTGGTGTAAAATACTTCTTTACTTTTATTCTCTAGCTACTTACTTATCTTCTCTGCTTCCATATATTTTTCGTTATCACACTGGTTTGTTTTGGTTGGATGGATGTGTAGTAGACCATGTGGTGACACTGTTATGGACGTTCAGAATTAGAAATTTCAAAGCTTAGTTTACCAACATGTGATCCTCTGCCACCTTTTGGTCTTTTTGGTGCTTGCACAACAATCGGATATTGTCTGGGCTTTGATACGTCCAAACTTATACCTCAATTAAGAGATAAAAACGGTCGAAGTCAACTTATAGAACTCAACTGGAGTTGAGGTCGATCCCACAGGGAATTTACTACAGAAATAGCTTTACTGGAGCTTTTATTCAATTGTGGTTGATATTTCCAAAAATAAAAATAAAATGCAAGAAAGTAAATAATGGGAGTTTGATATTTTAACACTAATTGTTGAATTACTAACACTTTAGTTAAATCAGAGAAATGATGTTCGTAAGGTTCTCAAGTTGTGAATGAGACTAGGGTTGTGCTTCCCATGACATTACTGTACTCTTATGATTTAGCCCGAATGATTTCTGCTCATTTAAGTCTAATGTTCCTAGCAAGATAGTTACATCTAAACACTTCTCAGACTTACTAGATGCTTTTCCACTCTTTTCTTCTCAATCTCGAAGTGTCTAAAATCTAATATTTACTGATTTGGTGTAACAATTATCTTCTCTTGAACTCTAACAAGCTACACCACTTATGTGGAGTTTGTTCTCGCTTTATCCCAATTATTACTTCTCTCTCGAACAAGTAAGGAATCTAGGCTGCCTCTAATGCGTGCACTCATTAGAGATTAATTATTTCGGAAGCAAAAACAACATAGACAATGAACAAGTTAAAATTACTCTTGCTAAATCCGGAGCTACATTCACGTCATGGTTCCCACAACCCTAGTTGTGGTATTTAGCTGCTCATTTTATCGAGGAACATAGTGTAGAACAGTATTGAAGGCATAATAATATGACTTACAATAATAGATATCCAAAAGTTCCTTGAATATTGATGCTAAACCAAGAACAACAAAATCCAAATCCAACAATAGCAGTAACTCTGATCCTTTTTTTTTCGAAGATAGAGTTTCTCCGCTCCCAAAATATTCAAAAACCAGTCGATAATAAAAGATACCATAAAACAATAAACTCTGAATAATTTAAATAGTCTGTGAAAACAATCATGTTCTAGTTAAGACTCTTCTGTTGCCAGCCTCCACGAAAGCCTTCACGAGTCGTGTACTGTTGTACGGTTCATATAATGCTCCGTGGTCCAGACTTCGACTCTCCTGTTGTACATCTCCACAAGGATGGTTACGACTCGTTATGTACTCCATGACCGTGGAGTGTGTCGTGGTTCAGTGTTAGGAGAAACAGACTCAAACTTTACTTGGTACACTTTACGAGACCTCGTACGGATCGTGTACTTCTCCACTACTCGTCAGAATGGTCGTGGTCTTCACTTGGACATGAATTTCATGGCTTCATTATTTCCCTCCCACGAGCCATCAGATGACTCGTGGTCATGATCACGGTTCGTGAAGAGCTTCGTGAAGCTTGCTTTCAGCTCATTCTTCATCATTTCTTCTATCTTTTGCTTGCACGTGCTTTACCTGTACTAACACCAAAGAAAACATCATATCCACATCGAAACACTTGATTTCTCGCTTTAATCATTTGTTTTGAGCTTCAAATGTGCCGTGAAATCACGACACATCAGGCTTCGACAAAAGGGGGTTTTCAGTCTCATCTATGGTAATCTCTAGTGATTACTTAGGTGATTTGGGGTTCGTCAGATTTGCACTTAACTGTTCCCTTCTTTCTGTTCATGCAGCCATTGGTTACAGGGCAGTGAATTATTCTTTCCATGGAGTGGCCGTGTTTGCCCGTTTGTGTTGAGGTTTCTTTAGTTTAAGTTTTTATGAATATTAAGATTTTCTATTCAGTTTTCTTCAGGAGTTTCTCGACTAAGATAATATTTTTCACTAGTGTGTGTTGTTTTTCTGCTGCTGTGAAGTTTTTAATCCAAACACTATGTTCTTCGATGATCCAATTGATAAGGTCTCCTATGGCTATGGACACTTGATAAGTACTCAGCTAATTTTGGATCTTTTCTTTAGATAGTGCCATAAACTCCTCTACATCTGGTCTTCTAGCTATACATATTTTGGTTATCACAACTTGTTTTTTTTGTTTGGATGGATGTGTAGACTATATGATGACAGTAATAGAGGTTAAGATTTGGAGATTTCAAAAGTTGATGATATCCAGTATGGTATCTCTGTACCCTCTTGATCTTTTTTGTTCTTGCACTGCAATTTGAATATATTGGTCAGGGCTTAAACAAAAAAGGAGTTTTAAATCTTGTCCATATGAAGTCTCTAGTGATTTCTTAGATAGTATGGGTTTTGTCAGCTTTGGACTTGATTGTACCCTTCTTTTTGTGCTTGCAGCCATTGGGTCTTACAGAGCAATGCATTATTCTTTTCATTGAGCGACTTTCTTTGTCCATTTATAACGAGGTTTTCGTGGTGCAGGATTTTATGAGTTCTGACATTTTCAACTAAAATAGTTTTTTTTTCCGTTAGTGTGTGTTGTATTCTACTGCCATTTTTAGTGTTCAGTCCAGATGCTTATTTTCTTCGATGATCCAATTGATGAGATTCCTGATGGTTGATGGTTATGGTCTCATGGACACTTGAGAAGTACTAAATTTTGGATCTTTTGAAACCTCATAAAATGGTCCTCTCTTTTGGTATTCTTGCTGCTTATCTTCTTTGCTTCATTTTTCTTTTATCACGCTAGCTTGATCTTGTTTGTTGAATGTGGATGTGTCGTGACAGTTGAGAGGAATAAACTTGGAAGATTTTGAAGGTTGGTGGCCTGTGTGCATTTCTCTCCACCCTGTTTCTTGGCCATGTTAGTGCCTGCACTTCAATCTGGACATTATCAAGCTTTGAAAGAAGGCAGTTCTCAATTTTGTCTGGCATTTGTAGTGAATTCCGTGGTGGTATGGTCTTCGCTAGATTTGCACTGAACTGTTCCATTCTTTCTGTGCTTGCAGCTGCCGGATCTTATAGAGCGATAGATTCTTCTTTTCATGGAGCGGCATGATCTGTCAATTTAGTGTTGAGGTTTATTGTTTGATGCTCTAATGATTGAGATTTTCAATTCAGTTTTCTTCCCTGATCAGAATGGTTCACTTCTCTCTTGTCAACACTGCTTCACTAGTGTGTATTTTGTTGCGATATTTGTTTTTTAATAATCCAGATGCTTATGTTCTTTGGTGATCCAACTGATGAGATCTCCATGCTTATGGTCAACACTTGATAAGTGTATTCAAACTCAATCATGTTCTTTTGATGGCCCTGTAATGCATTCCTGTACTTTTCGTGTTCTTGATACTTACCTTCTCTGATTTCGTTTGGCCTACCAGTTGATTTAGTTTGGCCTACCAGTTGATTTAGTTTGGTTGGACGAATGTCTTTAGGCCACATGGTGGTAGTAAGAGGATACGATTTGGAGATTTTATAGTTTGGTTTGGGTGTGCGTCCCTCTGTGGACTATGTTTCTTTCCATTTTGATGCTTGCACTGCAATCTGTTTATTGGATATCACAAGGCATCAAGAATAGGGCGCTTTGCAATCTTATCTTGTTAGGCATCTCTAGTGATCTTTCCTGCATCGTAATTTCCACTTGTTACATTCTTTTTGTGCATGTAACGGTTTGGTCTTCCAGAGCATGAACTTTAACTCAGATTTCTTCCTAGTCAGCAGGTCCCTTTTCTCTATGTCAAAACCAACTGTTGCGTGGAAGGTCTCAAGAATAATAATATATTCCACTAGTGTGTGTTGTACTCTGCTTCCATGAAGTTTTTTGTCTAGATGCTTATTTCTTGGATTTATCCAAATGATGATGAGATCTCTGATTGTTATGGACACTTGAGAAGTACCCAAACTTAATTTTAGATCTTCTTATGGCCCGAGGAGCTCCTCCTACTTCGGTATTCATGCTACTTGTCTTCTCTTTTCTCTTTTCTTATGTTTATCCATCCACTTGATTTTGTTTGTTTGGATGCATGTTTGTAGTCCACATGGTGACCGTGATGGAGTCAGATTTGGTAATTTCGAAGTTTGGACTCAGTGTGTGTCCTTCCCTTGTGCACCCTGTTTCTGTGCCATTTTGGTGCTTGAGATTGCACTGCAATTTGGATATCACCAAGCACTGGCAAAAGAGTTACGCTATCTTGTCTGGCACCTCTAGTGATCTCTCCTATGTTGCATGGGTTTCGCAGCTTCAACTGTTCCTTTCTTTTTGTGTTTGCTGCCGTTGGGTCTTTCAAGATTAGTGAAGTCTTCCTTTCATGGAGCGGCCTTGTTTGTCTTAGCGTTGATGTTTTCCTTAGTTCAGGCTTTGTGTTATTATCTAGCTCTTCGATTAAGTTTTCTTCCCTAGTATTAGAGAATCCCCTTATCTCGTTGTCGAAAGTGCTATTAAGCGGAAGTTTTCAATCATGATAACTCTCTCCACAAGTGCATTTTCAGCTATTAGTCCAGATGCTTATGTTTTGTGATGATCAAAATGATGAGTTCTTTTATGGTGTGGATCTCTGGTAAGTACTGGCTTAGTTTTGGATCTTTCCATCATCTACCGTTTGTGTTCTTGCTGCTATCTTCTCTACTTCCATTTTCGTTTTGCTCATCACACCAGTTTGTGTTTTGTCTATTGGAAGGATGTATATACCACATAGTGAACAATATTGGAGGATTAGATTTGGAAATTTAAAAGCTTAGTGTTCAGTAAGCTGGTCATTGAGGTGCTAGCACTACAATCTGGATACCGTTAGGGCTTTGAGAAAAAGGGGGTTTCTAAATCTTTGCATTTAAGTGTTCTTTCTGTGCTTGCAACTGTGTTCTTAAAGATCTAATTTCTTCTTTTCGTGGAGCAGCCTTGTTTGTTGATTTATGTTGAGGTTTCGTTTGGTTCAAGCTCCTGTGAGTGTTCGGTTTTCAGTTCGGTTCTCTTCTCTAATCAGTATGTTTTCTTTTCTTACCACACTCTCTTCAAAAGTGGTGCTCTTCTAGTAGTTAGTTTAACTTAAAATTTACTTGTCAGTGGGTTACAATACATGGTTAGTTTCATTCAATTTCTGGTTCATTTATTGGGTGCAACATCTGCACCATAGTCACTACAATTTTCAGACTAATTATTGTTAGGTAAATGAAGCCTCTTTTTTTTAATCTATTCTCACCATACTCTCTTCAAAATGGTGCTCTTCTAGTAGTTAGTTTAACTTAAAATTTTACATGTCAGTGGGTTACAGTACATGATTATTTTCATTCAATTTGTGGTTCATTTATTGGGTGCAGCATCTGCATCATAGTCACTACTATTTTTAGACTAATTATTGTTAGGTAAATGAAGCCTCTTTTTTTGTTTAAACACGTGCATTATATTCAGACATTCAATCATTTGACGAGTTGCTTCAGACTGTTAGATATTATGTAAAACTTTAATATAAAAAGAGAGCTCCTGCTCACTTTTTTTCCCATAAAGCATTGCCATTTGAACAGTCTTTGCACCAAAGAGAGAAATTCATTGAATCTAGAACAGATCAAGTAAAAAAACTTGGCTCATCTTTTGTGTGACAGGTCATGTACATTCTTTATGTATTTATATCACAAAAGTAACTATTGTTTTCTTTGTATTAGATCTTCTCATGAGATGCCCTTGTAAATCCATTACATATCCGATCGTTGCACAAGTTGGAAATTTTTTCTATGAATCTTGTTCTTCTAAATACTCTTCTGAGTTGAACTTTGTACTATTTTCTTGATACGGTTGAAATTGCCATTGATTATAGGTAACTATTGTTCTGTCATTCTCCGTGTTTTTGATGTATGTTTAGTCAAATGTCACTTCACTGATTGTATGTTTCCTAAAATGTCAGTAAACAGATAATTTGTTCAGCCAATGTTAGTTCACAGATCTATCACTGATGGTTTCATTACTTCGTTCTCGTCATGTTCTATTACCAGCTATAATTCATTTCTTATCTTAGAAATTGTTCCTTGCTCCTTGAATTTCTTGTATTGGTGAGCGATTAGGAACCTTGCACAAGTTAAAAGGGGATATTCTAAGAAGTCCCACCCAGACCGAGTTTAGATAGTTTTGAAAAGTGCTGTTGTCTTGGCCTTCACTCATCAAGTGTAGCTCTCCATTCACCTTATTTTACATATGGCTGTTATAATTTAGATATCTATGGTTATAGAGGGGTTTCCAGTTTTATCATTTTCCCTTGTATATATTTATGAGTCTGTTCCACTGTGCTTTAATTTTCTTTGTTGCATCATTAAGACAACACTTTGGTAAAGAGGGATCCGACTATGATTTCAGGCATTCAGGTGCTTAGGAGTTGTCATATTTGTCCATATGTGTTGAGGTTTCGTTAGTTCAATCTTTCAGTCATTTGCGAGTATAGATAATTTTCAATTCAGTTTTCTTTCCTAATGACTACTTTGTCTTTGTCATAACTAATGTTGTATGGAAGTTTCTCAATTAGGACATTATTTTCACCAATGTGTGTTGTATTCTGCTGCCATGAAGTTCTTAGTCCAGACGCTTATGTTCTTTGATGATCCAATTGATGAGGTCTCTTATGGCGATGAGGTCTCTTACTCTCTTATGCTATGGACAGCTGATAAGTACCTGACCAATTCTAGATCTTTTGAGAGAGGCGTAAAATACTTCTTACTTTTGTTCTTTTAGCTACTTATCTTCTCTGCTTCCATTTTTTTCGTTATCACACTTGTTTTTTTGGGTTGTATGGATGGGTAGACCATGGCCGTTCATATTTAGAAATTTCAATTCTTGGTTAACCAACATGTGATCCTTTACCACTTTTGGTTTGCTCTACAATCTGGATTTTGTCCAAGCTTCGATGAAAGGGGTTTTTTTCAGTCTTTTCTATGGCATCTCTAGTGATTACTTAGGTGGTTTGGGGTTGTCAGATTTATTTTAACTGTTCCCTTCTTTTTGTTCTTGCAGCCATTGGTTACAAGGTAGTGAATTGTTCTTTTCACGGAGCGGCCATGTATTTCTGTTTGTGTTTGAGGTTTCTTAAGTTAAGTCTTTATGATTATCGAGATTTTCGATTCAGTTTTCTTCCTAATGGCTCATTTTATCTTTGTCAAAACTACTGTTGTATGGAAGTTTCTCAACTAGGACATTATTTTTCACCGGTATGTGTTGTATTCTGCTGCCATGAAGTTTTTGGTCCAGATGTTTATCTTTTGGTAGTGGCATAAAATACTACTTTACTTTATTCTTCTAGCTAGTTACTTATCTTCTCTATTTCCATATATTATTCGTTATCACACTGGATTTTTTTGGTTGTATGGATGTGTACCATGTAGTGACATTGTTATGGACATTCAGATTTGGAAATTTGAAAGCTTGATTAATCAACATGTGTTCATCTACCACCTTTTGGTCTTTTTGGTGTTTGCACTGCAATCTGGATACTGTCCAGGTTTGACAAAAGGGGTTTTTCAGTCTCGTCTATGGCATCTCTAGTGATTACTTAAGTTGTTTGTGGTTCGTCATATTTGCACCTTAACTGTTCCCTTCTTTCTGTTCTTGCAGCCATTGGTTACATGGCGTTGCATTATTCTTTTCATGGAGTGGTCGTGTTTTACCTTTTGTGTTGAGGTTTTTTGAGTTTTAAGGATGATAAGGGTTTCGTCAACTTTGGACTTGATTGTACCCTTCTTTTTGTACTTGCAACCATTGCGTCTACAGAGCTATGAAATATTCTTTTCATGGAGCGTCTTTCTTTGTCCATTTATGTCGAGGTTTCCTTGGTTCAGGCTTTTATGAGTTCTGACATTTTCAACTAAAATAGTTATTTTTCCGTTAATGTGTGTTGTATTTTACTGCCATTTTTAGTGTTTAGTCCAGATGCTTATTTTCTTCAATGACCCAATTGATGAGATTCTTGATGGTTGATGGTTATGGTCTCATGGACACCTATCAAGAACTCAATTTTGGATCTTTAATGGTCTTCTCTTTTGATGTTCTCACTGCTCATTTTCTCTGCTTCATTCTTCTTGTATTATGCTAGCTTGATTTTGTTTTGTGAGGTATAAGACTTGGAAGATTTTGAAGGTTGGTGTCCAGTGTGCATTCCTGTGCACCGTGTTTTTTGGCCATGTTGGTGCTTGCACTACAATCTGTAGATTATCAAGCTTCGAAAGGCGATTCTCCATTTTGTCTAGTATTTGTAGTGAATTCCGAGGTGGTATGGTCTTCACCAGATCTGCACTTAAACTATTCCATCTTTCAGTGGTTGCAACTGCTGGGTCTTACAGAGAGATGTGTTCTTCTTTTCATGGAGCGGCATGGTCTGTCAATTTTGTGTTGAGGTTTTTGTTTGATGCTTCTAATGATTATTGAGATCTTCAATTCTATTTTCTTCCCTAATCAGAATGGTTCCCTTCTTTCCACTACTTTACTTGTGTGTATTTTGCTGCCATATTTGTTTTTTAATAGTCCAGATGATGTTCTTTGGTGACCCAACTGATGAAGATCTCCATGGTTATGGACAACACATGATAAGTGTATTCAAACTCAGTCGTGCTCTTTTGATGGCCCTCTAATGCACTCCTGTGCTTTTTTTGTTCTCGCTACTTACCTTCTCTGAGTTCGTATAGTCTACTAGTTGATTTAGTTTTGTTGGATGAATGTCTGTAGGCCTCATGGTGGTAGTAAAGAGGATAATATTTGGATATTTTGTAGTTTGGTTTCGGTGTGCATCTTGTGGACCATGTTTCTTGCCATTTTGGTGCTTGCACTGCAATCTGGATATTGGATATCACCAGGCATCAAGAAGAAAAGGGTGCTTTGCAATCTTATCTTGTTTGGCATCTCTAGTGATCTCTCCTGCGTGGTATGGGTTTCCACTTACCTGTTATGTTCTTTTTGTGCATGTAACCGTAGGTCTTTTGGAGCATGAACTTCAGTTCAGTTTTGTTCCTAATTAACGAGTCCCTTTTCTCTTTGTCAAAACTACTATCATATGGAAGTTTTCAACAATGACAATATTTTACACTAGTGTGTGTTGTACTTTGCTTCCATAAAATTTTTAGTCTAGATGCATTTTTTGGGATGATCCATATGATGAGATCCTTGATTTTCATGTACACCTGAAAAGTACCCAAACTCAATTTTAGATCTTCTTATGGCCCTAAGAGCTCCTCTACCTTGGTGTTCTTGCTGCTCTTATGCTTGTCATGCCACTTGATTTTGTTTGTTTGGATGCATGTTTGTAGACTACATGGTGATCGTGAGGGGATCAGATTTGGTAATTTTCGAAGTTTGGTTTCAGCGTGTCCTTGTTGTGCACCATGTTCCTTCGCCATTTTGGTGCTTGCACGTGCACTTCAATTTGGATATCATTAGGCACTGGCAAGGGAGTTATGCAATCTTGTCTGGCATCTCTAGTGATCTCTCTTATGTGGCATGGGTTTCGCAGCTTGCACTTTAACTGTTCCCTTCTTTTGTGCTTGTGTTGTTGTGTCTTTCAAGATCATTGAAGTCTTCCTTTCATGGAGCAGCCTTGTTTGTCTTAGCGTTGAAGTTTCGTGAGTTCAAGCCTTGTATTAGTATCTAGCTTTTCGATTCAATTTTCATCCCTGGTCATAGAGATACCCTTATCTGGTTGTCAAAAGTGCTGTTAAATGGAAGTTTTCAACTTCGTTAACTCTCTCCACAAGTGCATTTTTAGCTTTTAGTTCAGATGCTTATATTTTGGGATGATCCAACTGATGAGGTCTCTTATGGTGTGGACATCTGATAAATACTTGCTCAGTTCTGAATCTTTTCATCATCTACCTTTTGTGTTCTTGCTACTTATCTTCTCTGCTTCCAATTTATTTTACTTATCACACCAGTTTGAGTTTTGTCTGTTGGAAGGATGTATATACCACATAGTGAACAATATTGGAGGATTAGATTTGGAAATTTAAAAGTTTAGTGTTCAGGAAGCTGGTCAGTTAGGTGCTTTCCCTGCAATCTAGTATCGTTAGGGCTTCGAGAAAAAGGGGGTTTCTAAATATTGTCTATGTCATGTCTAGTGATTTCCCAAGCACTTTAGTTTAACTGAAAATTTTGTAGGTCAGTGGTTGCTAGTACATGGTCATTTTCCTTCAATTTCTGGTTCATTTATTGGATGAACTATCTGAAGCCATAATCACTACTATTTTCAAACTAGTTGGTGTTAGGTACATGAAGCCTTTTTTTATTTTTGGAGATCTCTCCCCTACTTTTTTTTGAAACATGTATATTAGGTTCAGATATTCAAACATTTGAGGAGTTGCTTCAGACTATTAGCTATTTTGTAGAACTATAATATAAAAAAAGAGAGCTCCTGCATACTTTTTTCCTCCATAAAACATTGCCATTTGAACAGTCTTTTGCACCAAAGAAAGAGAGAGCAATCCATTGAATCTCGAACAGATCAAGTAAAAAACTTGGTTCATCTTTTGTGTAATACACTATTTATGTTATTTATATCAACACAAAGGTAACTATTTTTTTCTGTCTAAAAGATCTTCTCATGAGATATTCTTGTAAATCCATTACATGTCAGATCATTGTGCAAGTTGGGAAGTTTATTAATGAATCTTGTTCTTCTAAGTACTCTTCCGAGTTAAGTTTTGTACTAATTTTCTTAATACTGTTGAAATTGCCATTGTTTATAGGTAACTGTTGTTCTGTCATTCTCCATGTTCTTGCTATATCGTGGATGTATGTTTAGTCAACCGTGTTTCCTAAAATGTCACTAAACATATAATTTTTTCATCCAAATGTCACTTCAAAGATCTGTACTACCAGATAGAATTCATTTCTTATTTCAGGAACTGTTCCTTGCTCCTTGGTTTTCTTGTATTGGTGATCTATTAGGAAACCTTGCACAAGTTAAAAAGGGATCTTCTAAGAAGCCCCATCCAGACCGAGTTTCGACTGTTTTGAAAAATGCTACTATCTTTGCCTTCATTCATCAAATATAGCTCTCCATTCACCTGTTGCACTTCACTTTTATGTCACGACCCGATTTATCAAGTCATGATGGCGCCTACCAACCCACCTGTAGACAAGCCAAACTATATCCCGGAACTAAGCAGTAATGGGACTAAGAGTGGGAACTAACCCTCAGCTAAAACGGAAATACAAATAAGGAACACATAAGAGAAAGCGAAAGCAACCCAAAACTATAAATATAACGATACCTCCCAGAACCTGGAAGTCACATGTACAGAACCACTAAATGAGTACAAGTCCCAAAAGTGGACCAAAGAAACTAGACTGTCTTAAAAGCAAAAGACAATACAAAATATATCAACAGATGGAGACAGGTAATCCCAGAACGCCATGTGCTCACCCTCGTCTTCGGAACAGACTGCTGCAGGCTCGAACTCAATGCTGGTGACTGGTGCTCGAACCTGCGTCATGAAAATAGATGCAGACTATAGCATGAGTACCAATACAAATGGTACCTATTAGGCATTATAGGCCGACTGAGCAAGAAAGGTAAAAATGAGCTGAAAGGATAGAATCTACAATAACAGAGGTCAAGCGAAACTGATACAAAGCACACGA
The DNA here is from genome assembly GCA_018342035.1 of Solanum appendiculatum. Lineage (NCBI taxonomy): Eukaryota > Viridiplantae > Streptophyta > Magnoliopsida > Solanales > Solanaceae > Solanum > Solanum appendiculatum. The sequence goes on from JAGDQO010000900.1 coordinate 565,970, forward strand.
TTGCACCGGAAGTAAAACTAAGTACAACTAATCTAAACCTAACTGGACCACCATAAGCCCAAAAGGTACACTCATGAACAAATTTAAATAAAACCCGAACGGACCCCATAAGCCCGACAGGTACATAGAAGAGCTATTCTACAAAATTGAAGGAAGACCCACGCCACAAATCGAATCCACCAACCAACTCAGCCGAATCAACCAGCCAACTCCAACCCGGTCACAAGTCTGACTTTCAAATCGGATCGCTGGTCAAACAACAAATCTCGGGGGCCCTACCAAAGCTAGTAGAGTGCCAAGGCACGACGACTCCGACAACCTTAATCCTGAAATGGAACAACCAGTCAATGCCAAGCCTTAATACTCCGCTTCCCAATCAGCCAACACTCTCAGGGGCCCTACCCAAGCCAGTAGAGTGCGCCGGTACTCCCGGGGGCCCTACCCAAGCCAGTAGAGTACACTGGACAACCCAAGTATCTCAAATGCAATCGTCCATTTCGCTAATACTCCCAGGGGTCCTACCCAAGCTAGAAGAATACGCGGGCTCATCCAAATAACTTCAAACATCAAGCCAAGGTGGATCATTGTCCACTACCAACCGCAATACCGCCGAACCGATCTCAAAACATATGAAAGTCGGGGAGAAACAACATGCCTTCATGACCCATCGGCACCATAAAAAGGGGAGAGAATACAGAAGGATCACAAACAATACAAAACTACAACCAGACTCAACTATCAGACCCAAGTCTGCTATCCAGTCTACAAGGACCTAGTCCATCTGAATCGACGTCGGATACTTAACAAAGTCAACAGGTACATGGTTCTAAGTCAACTCTAACCTAACCTAATCTAAGGCAAAAGATATAACTCAACAGAATTAGATAGTCAACCAGAGACTACGCATGCAACAACAGATAAACAGTCCAACCGATAATCCACTACTGACTCAGCAACACCCAAAGATCATCAAACCTGCCTATAACATGGAACTAACCCTGAACAGCCCAAAAATCAACCCTAAAGCAAGAATTCGGAGAAGAAGAGCAGAAATACTAGCTACCCAGCCCAGATTCACACAAATCAGCATGCATTTAGACAATCATGCTCAATCTAAAGGAAGGGAAGCCGTAACCTACCAGAAGGCCGATCGCACACGCTCCAAATCACTCTGCCAGAGCTTTTCCTTTCGAATGTCCTCAGAACGCTGCCGCGCTATCAAAAACAGAATCACAGCGTCAGTACGGTCATTTAAACATTAAAATCATCAAAATTGGACACAAACCAATTTCGGAGTCAAAAGTGGGACCCGCTCCAAATTTTCCAGAATTGACTCGATGAAAAGGTCCTAAATCCTCCCTTGAGTTTGTGTTCCAAAATAGAAAACACATCGGGGCTCGGATCAGCTCCATGCAACATAAACAAGAAATGCAAAACTTTACACAATTAGCCCAAAGGTAGCAACTTACGCCTCAAAGTCATGGAAATCAAGGAACACCCAAAACTCTTCGAGCCAAGACCCACACAACCAACAAGTTTTCGAGCACCTGGGACTTCGAATCACCGGAAATCGACTTAAGATGAGAGAGATATGAATTTTTGAACTTCCATCCAAATGAACCTCGACCTCAACTTATGTAACCACTGCCAGTCACTGACCTCCGCGAACGCGGAGGGAAAACAAACAACACTCCGCGAACGCGGCCTGGGGCCCGTGAACGCGGAGGGAAAGGACCCACACCACTGCAAACGTGAAACCCTTTCCGCGAACGCAGAGAGGAAGACTCCCTAGACCTCCACGAACGCAGTGGCCTATCTGCGAACGCGGATAAGGAGATCTCAAACCTCCGCGAATGCGGAACCAAGCCAGCTAACGCGGATAAGGGCCCACACCTCTGTGAACGTGGAGCCAATTCCGCGAATGCGGAGAAGGAATGGGTTTGCAACATCAACTGTGCACCAGCTGAGTTTGGGCATTCCCAAAACTCCGACGGGGTGCTCGGGATTCGTTCGGAACCCCGTGCACGCAAATGAGATATGCAACCCCATCAAATTCGACGTTCTAGATTCAATGGTGTAGTTAAAATTTCTATACGAGGTCGTTTCGACAAAAAGTGAGTCCCACACCCAAAGCACCAATTTAGTCAACTTCTACCGAGGGCCTCGAAATTAGATCAGAAGCCTCGAGAAGCTCAGGAAGGGTCATTCTTCACCAAACTCGGCATTTCAGAACTAACTGCGCTGACGGAATTCTCATCTGAGTGAGTTTACCAAGAATGTTGACCTCAAGCCAAATTTCAAAGGCTAAAGAGCTAAATGGCCCCAAAGTCACACCGGAAGCCCCGAGACTCGGGCCAACCATGCTTCTAGCTTAATTTAGCCACTCCGGAGCTAATAGAACTATCAGAATTCCCATCTGAGATCGTTTACCTGAGGTTATGACCGAAATCAACTTTTCAAGGTCCAAAAGCTCCAAAATAGGAAAACAGGCACAACACCCAAACGAATGACCAGGCAACCGAACCTACAATGCCAGCAAGTCAGATATAACTTGGGGTCACTACTGGAACGCTCTAAACGATAGAAAAGAGGTACAAAAACATAAATGACCTGAAGGTTACAACATCCACTACTAAAAGAACTTTTGTCTACGAAAGTAAGGGTCAAGAAGTACCTGAAGGCTCAAACAAGCTGGGGAACTGCTCTCGCATCTCCCGCTCAATTTCCCAGGTATCCTCCTCAATTGGACGGTGCCTTCAATGGACCTTAATCACAGGAATGGCTCTCGACCTCAGCTGCCTCACATTTCTGGCCAAAATAGCAACTGGCTTCTCAACATAGGTCAGGCGATCATCCAACTCAACAACATCATACTGGAGCACATGAGACTCACCTGGAACATATCGACGCAGCATCGAAACATGGAAGACTGGATGAATAGCTGAGAATGTCGGGGGTAAAGCTAACTTATAGGCCATATCACCCACTCCCCTCATGTTCTCAAAAGGCTCGATATACCTGGGGCTAAGCTTGCCCCGCCTCCCAAATCTCATCACGCCCTTCATGGGCGATACTCAGAGGAATATTCTATCACTAATGGCAAATCTCAGGCGCCGTTGCCTGTGATCCGCATAACTCTGCTGTCTACTCTAGACCGTCTTGAGCCGATCCTGAATCATTCTCACATACGCTAAGGTCTCCTGAAACAACTCTGTACCCTGCGGCCTAGGCTCCGTACACTCAAACTATCCAACTGGAGTGCGACAACGCCTACCATATAAGGCCTCAAACGGGGCCATCTGAATGCTAGAGTGATAGCTGTTGTTGTACGCAAATTCTGCCAAAGGCAAGAAGTGGTCCCACTGGCCTCCAAAGTCCAACACATAAGCCCACAATATCCTCAAGGACCTGAATAGTGTGCTCTGACTGGCCATCAGTCTGTGGGTGGAATGCTGTGCTAAGATCCACACGGGTGCCCAACTCCTCCTGAAATATCCTCAAGAAGTAGGAAGTGAACCGTGAACCCCGGTCTGAAATAATAGAAACAGGTACCCCATGAAGACGGACCATCTCTCGAATGTAGATACGAGCTAACCTCTCAGCATTGAAGGATGTATGAACTGGAATGAAGTGAACTGACTTGGTCAATCGATCCACGATGACCCAGATGCTATCAACACCTCTAGGCGTCCGAGGCAAGCCCACAATGAAATCCATGGTGATGCGCTCTCGCTTCCACTCAGGAATGGGTAATCTCTGCAACTCGCCACTAGGCCTCAAATGCTCGGCCTTCACCTGCTGACAACACAAGCAATGGGACACATAATCAGAGATGTCCCTCCATACACCGCTCCACCAATAGTGCTGCCTCAGATCATGATATATCTTAGCGGTGCCCGAATGGATAGAATATCTAGAATCATGGGCCTCGCTAAGGATCAGCAGAATCAAATCACCGACTCTTGGAACACAAACCCGGCCAGCAAATCTCAAAATCTCATCAGAATCTATGGAAGCCTGCCCGACATCACCCGCTAAAACTTTATCTCTAAGTTCCACCAAAGATTCATCCTCAAACTGACGACTACGGATCTGCTCTAACAGAGAAGACTGAGCTCCCACATAGGCTAACACCCGACTGCAATCTGAAATATCTAGCCTGATCATCTGATTGGCTAAAGACTGGATGTCCAAAGCCAAAGGTGGCTCTAAAACTGAAAGGAAGGCTAGGCTACCCATACTCACTGCCTTCCGGCTCAAGGCATCCGCTACTACATTCGCCTTGCCCGGATGGTAGAGAATAGAGAGATCATAGTCCTTCAGGAGCTCAATCCAGCGGCGCTGCCTCGAATTAAGATCCTTCTGGGTCATAATATACTTAAGGCTCCTGTGATCAGTGTACATCTCACAATGAACTCCATATAGGTAATGCCTCCAGATCTTAAGCGCGAAAACTACCGCTGCTAACTCCAGATCATGAGTGGGGTAGTTGCGCTCATGCAGCTTAAGCTGCCTCGACGAATAAGAAATAACCTGGCCCTGCTGCATCAGAACACAACCCAAACTAATGCCGGATGCGTCACAATAAACTGTGAAGCCCACACCCTCAACTGGAAGAGCCAATATAGGAGCGGTGGTAAACAACTCCTTAAGCCTGAGGAAGCTCCTCTTACACTCCTCCGACCACACATAGGGGACATCCTGGCGAATTAACCAGGTCAGAGGCGCTGCTTTAGTAGAGAAACCCCAAACAAAACGTCTATAGTACTGTGCTAATCCGACAAAGCTCTGAACCTCAGTCACAGAAGTGGGCCTAGCCCAATCACGGATAACCTCAATCTTCACTGGATCCACCATAATGCCATCCTTGGACACAATGTGCCCCAAGAATGCTACAGACTCAAGCTAGAACTCGCACTTTAAGAACTTGTCATAAAGCCGATGATCTCTCAAAGTTTGGAGCACTATCCTCAATTGCTGCTCATGCTCACCATGGCTCCGCGAGTATACCAAGATATCATCAATGAAAACTATGACGAATGAGTCCAGATACGGCCTGAATACACGAGTCATCAAGTCCATGAAAGCGGCAGGGGCATTAGTCAACCCACAAGACATCACTAGGAACTCATAATGGCCGTAACGAGTCCTAAATGTTGTCTTAGGGATGTCTGCTGCTCTAACCCTCAACTGTTGATAGCCATATCTCAAGTCAATTTTAGAAAATACTACGGCTCCCTGAAGCTGGTCTAACAGATCATCAATACGAGGCATGGAGTAACGGTTCCTCACTGTCACCTTATTCAGCTGCCTATAATCAATACACCTCCGCATGGTACCAGCGTTCTTCTTCACAAACAGAACTGGGGCACCCCAAGGTGATATACTAGGCCGAATGAACCGCTTACCTAAGAGGTCCTGAAGTTGAACACTGAGCTTCTTGAGCTCTGCAGGGGCCATAAGGTACGGTGGGATGGAAATAGGATGAGTACACTGCTCCAAATCAATGGCAAAATCAATATCTTGCTCTAGGGGTAGGCTAGAAAGGCCGGCAAGAAACACATCAGCAAACTCTCGGACTATAGGCACTGACTCCACCGTAGGGCTCTCCCTACTAACATCTTTAACATAAGCCAAATAAGCCAAACATCCGCTATCCACAAGCCTCTGGGCCTGAATTCAAGAAATCACCCCAACTGTTGTGCGACTGCGAGAGCCCTGCCACATCACCGGTGAAATACCAGGCCTGGCTAAAGTAACGGTCTTGGCATAGCAATCCAAGACCGCTCTGTTAGGGGATAACTAATCCATGCCTAAAATCATATCAAAATCAAACATACTCAACACAATAAGATCAGCCCGAGTGTCCTGCCCCCGGATAGTCACCACACAGGATCTACACATATGATCCACTACTAAAGAATCCCCTACCGGGGTCGAAACACACAAGGGTACCGCTAAAGGCTCTGGACTCACCCTCAATCGAGGAACACAAAAAGCAAATATATATGAATATGTAGAACCAGGATCAAATAAGGCTGAAGCGGACTAATGGCATAAGAGAATCATACATGTGATCACATTGTCAGACGCCTCGGCCTCTACTCTGTCTAGAGCTTCATAGAAATGGCCCTGGGCGTCTCTACCACGACCATCCACTCTGCCACTTGTCCGCCCGCCCTGATGCTGATCTCCTCCTCTATTTGGAATTGCTACTGCTGAAACCGGTCTCGTCGCCTGAGGAGCTGGTAAAGCTGATTTGGAGATAGGGCACTCCCTGGCTCAATGACCAAGCTCTCCACAAGTAAAGCAACCCTGAGAAGACCTGCTCGGAACTAGAGGCCGGCCACCCCAACCTGAGGAACCTGTTTGGAAACTACCTCGGCCCTGGCTCGGACCAGCACTGTAACCACCCTGGCGGTGCTGGTCACCCACTGACGTCTACAATGATGCCTAAAATGGATGACTGGGCTGACTTGGCTGGAACCTCTGCTTGACTTGGTCTTGAGTATCCTTGGACCTAGGACGGTGCCTAGTAGAGCCATCATCCTTCCTAGCCCTCTTGCCGCTGCCCCTTTGGGCCTCCCGACAGAGCTGCTCAATCGTCCGGGCATGGTCCACAACATCCAGAAAAGAATGGCCTGCTGATAACATAGACTGCGACTCAATACCCAGCGGCAATCTCAAACCCTGGACAAAGCATCTAGCTCTCTCCTCCTCTGTGGGCAGGATCATAGTAGCATGACGGGACAACTCAAGAAATCTGGCCTCATACTCGAACACCGTCATAGAGCCCTGCTCCAACCTTGAGAACTCATCACGGAGGTGATCCTTGACGCTTCGTGGGATGAATCTAGCGAAAAAGGCCTCTTAAAACACGGCCCACGATGCTGGCAGGGACCCTACAGGCCTGGTCTTAATGAACGAACGCCACCACTGTCTGGCCGGTCTGTCTAGCTGATAAACAGTGAAGTCGGCTCCTCTCGACTCCACTAACCCCAAAGCTTGGAATCTCTCCCGGCAGGAAGTAATGAACTCATGGGCATCCTCCCCAACAGCCCCAGAAAACCTCGGCGGTGTCCGTCTAAGAAACACCCCGAGCATCTTTTGCTCTCGAAATGGCATAACCCCATCTACTGCGTCCGGCTGAACTACGGCCGGTGATGGTGGCTGCTGAGCCTTTGGGGCCGCTGCTGAGCCTCTGGGGTCGCTGCTGCAGGCTGGCCCTGCGGTGCTGGAGTTGGCCCTGGAACTGCTGTTGGGGCCTGCTGCAAACCTCCTATCGCAGCCAGAATCTGTGCGAGCATACCCTAAAGGTCAGGGGTGGCAGCTGGTGTGGGCAGAGGCTGGGATGGCCCCTGCCCCACTGGCTGAAGAGGAATCTGCTCTCTACAAGGCTCCGCCTCAGCCTTCGGAGTCTTCGCTTTAACTCAACCTGGTGCCGCAGTACCACCTCAACCTCGGGGTCAACCTCTAATGCGCGTGCAAGCCATCCTGCGACAGAGTGAAACAAGTGAGATTTCATGAAACCAATCAGACAACGATGCACGGACAGGAAGCAAGACAACAAAACCTCCGAAAGACATCGTGTAGCCTTCCGAAGATAAGTCACTGACGTCTCCGCGCAGATCCGCTGGATCTGCTAAATGCTAGCTCTATACAAGTTGGACCAACGAACCTGGGGCTCTGATACAAACTTGTCACTACCCAATTTATCGAGTCATGATGGCGCCTACCAACCCGCCTGTAGGCAAGCCAAACTCTATCCCGAAACTTAGCAGTAATTGGACTAAGAGTGAGAACTAACCCTCAGCTAAAGCGGAAATACAAATAAGGAACACATAAGAGAAAATGGAAGCAACCCGAAAATATAAATATAACGATACTTCCAGAACCTAGAAGTCACATGTACAGAACCACTAAATGAGTACAAGTCCCAAAAGTGGACCATAGAAACTAGACTGTCTCAAAAGTAAAAGACAATACAAAATATATCAACAGATGGAGACAGGTAATCCCAGAACTCCATGTGCTCACCCTCATCTCCGGAACAGACTGCTGCAGGCTCGAACTCAACGCTGGTGATTGGTGCTCGGACCTGCATCACAAAAATTGATGCAGAGTGTAGCATGAGTACCAATACAACAGGTACCTAGCAGGCATCATAGGCCGACTGAGCAAGAAAGGAAAAAATGAGCTGAAAAGATAGAATCTACAATAACAGAGGTCAAGCGAAACTGAAACAAAGCACACGAGCGCACAGAAAGTAAAACTAAGTACAACTAATCTAAACCTAACTGGACCCCCATAAGCCCAAAAGGTACACTGTGCACAAGTTTAAGTAAAACTTGAACGGACCCCATAAGCCCGAAAGGTACACAGAAGAGCTATTCTATGGAAATGAAGGAAGACCCAAGCCACGAATCGAATCCACCAACCAACTCAGCCGAACCAACCAGCTTACTCCAACCCGGTCACAAGTCTGACTTTCAAATCGGACCACCGGCCGAACAACAAAACTCGGGGGCCCTACCAAAGCTAGTAGAGTGCCAAGGAGCGATGACTCCGGCAACCTCAACCCTGAAACAGAACAACCAGCCAATCCCAAGCCTTAATACTCCACTGCCCAATCAGCCAACACTCCCGGGAGCCCTACCCAAGCCAGTAGAGTGCGTCGGTACTCCTGAGGGCCCTACCCAAGCCAGTAGAGTACGTTGGACAACCCAAGTATCTCATATGCAATCGTCCATTTTAATAATACTCCCGGGGGCCCTACCCAAGACAGAAGAGTACGCGGAGCCATCCAAATAACTTCAAACATCAAGCCAAGGTGGATTGCCATCCACTACCAACCACAATACCGCCGAACCGATCTCGAAACGTCCGAAAGCCAAGGAGAAACAACAAGCCTCCGATGACCCATCGACACCACAGAAAGGGGAGAGAAGACAGAAGGATCACAAACAATACAAAACTACAAGAAGGCTCAACTATCAGACCCAAGTCTGCTATTCCAGTCTACAAGGACCTAGTCCGTCCAAATCGACGTCAGATACATACCAAAGTCAACAGGTACATGGGTCTAAGTCAACTCTAACCTAACCTAATCTAAGGCCAAAGATATAACTCAACATAATTAGACAGTCAGCTAGATACTATGCATGTAACAACAGATAAACAGCCCAACCGATAATCCACTACTGACTCAGCAACACCCAAAGATCATCAACCCCGCCTATAACATGGAACTAACCCCGAACAGCCCAAAAATTAACCCTAAAGCAAGGATTCAGAGAAGAAGAGCATAAATACTAGCTACCCAGCCCAGATTCACACAAATCAGCATGCATTTAGACAATCAAGCTCAATCTAAAGTAAAGAAAGCCGTAACCTACCAAAAGGCGGACCTCGCGCGCTCCAAATCACTCTGCTGGAACTTTTCCCTTCCGAATGGCCTCAGAACGTTGCCATGCTATCAAAAATAGAATCACAGCATTAGTACGGTAGTTTAGACATTAAAATCATCAAAATTGGAGACATACCAATTTTGGAGTCAAAATTGAGAAACGTGTGACCCGTTGTGGATTTTCCTGAATTGACTCCGAGAAGAGTTCCCAAATTCTCCCCCTAGTCTGTGTTCCAAAACGGAACACCCATCGGGGCTCGGATTAGCTCCATGCAACATAAACAAGAAATGCAAAACTTTACACAATTAGCCCAAGGTTGCAACTTACGCCTCAAATTTAAGGAAATCGAGGAACTCCCAACACTCTCTGAGCAAAGACACACACAACCAACAAGTTTTCGAGCACCTGGGACTTCGAATCACCAAAAACCGACTTAAGATGAGGGAGATATGAATTTTTGAACTTCCATCCAAATGAACCTCGACCTCAGCTTATATAACCACTGCCACCTCAGCGAACGCGGAGGGAAAACAAACAACACTCTGCGAACACAGAGGGAAAGGATCCACACCTTCGCGAATGTGGAACCCTTTCCGCGAACGCGGAGAGGAAGACTCCCCAGACCTCCCAGACCTCTGCGAACGCGGAGCCCTATCCGCGAAAGCGGAGAAGGAAATCTCAAACCTCCGCGAATGCGGAACCAAGCCCGCGAACGCAGAGAAGATAGGCCCACACCTTCGTGAACACGGAGCCAATTCCGCGAACGCGGAGAAGGAATGGGTCTGCAACATTAGCTGTGCACCAGCTGAGTTTTGGGCATTCCCAAAACTCCGACGGGGTGCTCGAGATTCGTTCAGAACCCCGTGCACGCAAATGAGATATGCTACCCCATCAAATTCGACACTCCGAATTCAATGGCGAAGTCAAAATTTCAATACGAGGTCATTTCTACAAAAAGTGGGTCCCATACCCAAAGTGCCAATTTAGCCAACTTCTACTGAGGGACTCAGAATTAGATCAAAAGCCTCGGGAAGCGTACAAAGGTACATTCTAGACCAAACTCAGCATTTTGGAACTAACCGCGCTGACGGAATTCTCATCGAAGTGCGTTTGCCAAGAATGTTTATTAAAGTCAACTTCAAGGCAAATTTCAAAGGCTAAAGAGCTAAATGGCCCCAAAGTCACACTGGAAACCCCGGGTCTCGGGCCAATCATGCTTCTAGCCTAATTTGGCCGCTCCAGAGCTGATGGAACCGTCAGAATTCCCATCTGAGATCGTTTACCTGAGGTTATGACATAAATCAACTTTTCAAGGTCCAAGAACTCCAAAATAGGAAAACAAGCACAACACCCAAACGAACGACCAGGCAACCAAACCTACAGTGCCAACAAGTCAGAAATGACTTGAGATCACTACAGGAACGCTCTAAATGACAAAAAAGAGACACAAACACACAAATGACCTGAAGGGTAATTACATTTTGGCTGTTATTTTACTATATAAATAAGTGGGAGTTTCCAATGCCAAAGCAGGCAGCAGGTCAACATGCCTGCTTTGGAATTTGGAAGGTATTTGGTCATTTTCAGTAAGATGGAATAATCTGATAAGTTTGAAAAGAATCTTCCTGTAGCTATTATCGGAAGTTTTGATGTGTATTGCCTAAATTATCCTCTACTTACATCATCCTTCATCATTGTACTTATTCTATCATTTCCACATGTGAGTTTGTGGGGACCAATTCTCACCTTTTAACTATTAAGTATTTTCTCACTTTTTCCCCTCACTATATCATTGGTTGTTTATGAAGAATTTCTCCAATAATTATAAATTATAGTAATAATTAATACTTTAAAATATTTAAAGAATATATTAAAATTTTGGTTAACTTTCAAAATTTTATCTGTGTCACATAAATTACGACAAAGGAAATAACATATATTATTTGAAAATTATGTTAAATATATTATAGATAACACTATTAACAACTTAAAATATTCAAAAAGCATATAAAAATTTGGTTAACTCTCCTAATTTCATTTGTGCTATATTAAATTGAGACAAAGTATGGGCTCTTGTGTCTAGTACTTTAGCTATTGTATGGTCATAGAGGGGTTTCCTATTTTTATCATTTTCCCTTGTATATATTTATGAGTCTGTTTCACAGTGCTCTGATTCTCTGTTGCATCATTAGAAAACAACATTTTGGTAAAGAGGGATCTGACTATGATTTCAGGCATTCAGCTTCTTAGGAGTTCTCTTGGAATTCTTTGTGTAATCAGGTTACGGTTAGACCTATCTTCTTTCTTCCCTCCCCCTAATGTGGATAGAGCTGTTGGTTGGCTGCCTCTGCCTGATGGTTAGAGATGTTGATGGTGGGTCAACGTGTGCAAGATTTTAATCAGGTTTTGCATAATGTGATAATGAGAATGTTTTGTCAATTTTGATTACATGATCTTACGTGTTTCACAAAGTTGTAACTGTCTTTGGTGGTTTGGAGTTGATATCTATTCTTAATGTCATACTCATCTATTTCATCTCCCGCTTCCCTCTATAAACATCCCTTCTTGGTCGGAATGGGGGGGGGCTGGCAACTCGAGTGGTTTTCTCCTTCCAGTTGTCTTATCTGATCCGGTGGGCTTTAATTTTGTCCCAGATGCAGGTTTCTACTCCTTGGTTGTGGCTATTGGAAATTTGGGCAGAGGGGTCAAGGATGTTTTTTTTGGAGGTTCCTGCCATAATGCAATTAGTCTTGTGTGACCAGCGATGGTTGACGATTTTGGGTATTTACTGAATTGGATAGGTCTTGATTTGTTGGTGTTGTTGTATCGGTAAGCTTTCTGATTTTTCTATATAGGTATGGAATACGAGCAGATTTATGAGTTGCAGAAAAGAACGTCTGGCAGAATGCTTGGCCTCCTGTGCAGGAAGTGATACCTGAAGGGTGAGCTTATGGTGTAGGGTATCTATTTCTGGATTTTGCAAATTTATTTTGACTTGGCTGTAAATTCTCACTTTTGTTGGTTTCTTGAGGCATCCAAGGACTTCCTGTGTTTAGGTTATGCCGATTCCTTTCTTGTTCTACCCGAGGTAATGATGGTAAGGGAACCTCATCTCTGGTACATGCAACAGATTATCTTTACTTGCATCTTCTCCTCTGGAACACTATCCAGTAGAAGTTTTTGAGCCTTCCCTTTTTAGGCCATTGACTCATTCAAAATCACAAAGAGGTCTCCCTCCTAAGTCTTTTGGTTTTCTTTATCTACCCATAAGCTTTAAATGGAGTACGGGTGCTAGAGTAGTGGAATTTTTACGTGTTATCTACCATGATCAAGTCTTAGTTGCACAGTGGTATTGTGTTATCCACCCAATTAGTTAGATGGGTTCATGCACCAAGCATGAGAAGGGACGATATCAAGGAGTTTCTGAGAAGCAGTCTATTATAGTCATTTACAATGGTTTTGATAATGTTTGACTCGTGTATTTAGAGCAATTGTTGAATTTTCTCATTTGGATCTCTTACCTGTAAAGAACCACTACAGATGTGAGTACTATTTTTGAAGTTGAGGAAGGTATTAGCATCTTGAAGTAGCTAGGATGCTTTCGCTTCAGTTTGTCATGATATTTCTTTTTTAAATATGGCCACTGAATCCTTCGAGTGAACTAGATGAGCTTCCCTTCTTTGTACTGGTAGTACTATCCTACTACTGGGTTCTTTGTGAGGTTAAGACAAAGTAACCACCGGGCTTGAGTAAACAGTCAATTTCAATAAGAAACAGCCCATCTGTTTTGTCAAATCATTGTCAGTTCCATGCTATTAAATTTATTTTCAAAATTTTAACAGGACTTGAAAGAATATTTAAATGTTCAGAAGGCGATATGAGATCTAAAATTGTTTCATCATGATAGCTGACGGATGAAAAGAACCTGCTTTTGATTTTCTCTACAGGAAATGTGAAAGAACAAAATCAACTATAGACTAGAATGCATCCGTAAACATGAGTATGTTGATGGTTTTTCAATCATCTGAGTGGGTATTTCTGTTTTCTCTAAGTTCCAGTTGTCCAAATTTGCCTAAATGTGCCAGATAATTTGAGTGGGGTATTTCTCTTTAAGCTCCAATTGTCCAATCTTGCCAGATAACTCTGAATGTGGTACTTCCTCTTCCTCTAAGCTCCAGTTGTCTAAATTAGCCAGTCAAGAATTATCAGCTCAAAGATGTTACTTTGGAGTAACTGTGGGTCCAGCTTTGTTCCGCTTTTCTCTCAAGTTCTTGTAGCTATTTTGATAGCGCTAGGATTAAAGGAAACATTTTTTTTGGCTAAAATACACAAATTCAGTTCCATAGAAGCGGATTTGCTCTCCTAAAGTGGAGAGAAGTTGGGAGGATGGTAAATCGGTTGTTGTGGAGCTTGTTAAATAGAAAAGGTCCTAGTATGATGTGAAGTATGTTAAACAGAAAAAGGTCCTGGTATGGTCACTTGGATTCCTGTTTTTACATTGACCCGTTCTAGTCATCTTTGCATGCTCACAGTATTTTAATATTGATTTTGGATTAACATTTTCGGATTAACATTACAAGTTCTTCTGGTTATTTTGAGTGGGGGTGTGTTCAGCTACACTCGAGTGTTCTAGTCACTCAGTTCTATCTAATGTGCTTTCTCCTAGAATGTGTAGTAATTTATTAATCTATGTGCACCTTGCAGTGTATGGGAGGATGAGTGTTCGATTAGGGCGGCAGTGTCGGTGATCGAGTTTTAATTATGAGTAAGAATGGAATGTTCTCAAAATAATTGTCTCCTCTCACATTTACGAAATGCAGTTACTGAATATAGGTGGTCTATAGGTAATATTTTAACTAGTATAGGTGTAAAGTAGCTTTTTGTTTTGGGTTGTTATGATTAGTTGGGTATCTCTTTCTTTGGCTTATGTCATATGCTTGTTTGGTCTCTTTTGGTTTGGATTGGTATCCGTGGATTAGTATCTTGGATGTGATAAAGCTTTTGAGTTTAGGGAAAACAAGGAGATACTTTTTCTCAAAACATGGACTAATGGAAGTTTAACTCTGCAAGAAGCACTTGATGAAGCATCTCAAAATTTGGCAGATATGAGACAAGGAAGGACCAAGATTCCATGTGTGTAGCGATGTTGCTGGTGCAAAAAAGTTGATTTCAGGGTACATATTGTTCTCTCTTTGTGCAGATACTTCGTTGCTTCGGAACTGGAGAATCTGATTTTTGGATATTATTTTTACTTTTAGTTGTTGAAGGTGCTATGGAATTGTGGTGTTCACCAATGCAACTTCTTCATAGTATGAGATGTATGTTGAGTTGTAAGATAGAATTGATTTTCACGTACTGGTCCAATGTTTCTTTCATTGCACAATTACCCCTTGGGCGATCTCATAAAAAGACAAGGACCAGTTGGAGCCATGACAATTTTGCTTTTTATCTGCTATGCATCTGTGAAGTAATATCTTGTCATTTGAAGTCGTCATGTTTTGCAGTAGCAAGGGCCCAAAAGTTGTCTTGACATTTTTACTTTTTAGCTGCTATGCATCTCCCAAGTAGTATCTTGTCATTTGAAGACATGTTTTACACTAGTCAGGGCCCAAAAGTTGTCTAATTTTCCTATTTAAGTTGTGAGAATGTTCCATAGTATTCTAACACGGACTTTTCTTCATGAGGTTTGCAACAATGTACCAGTACTAGAGTCTGTTCGGTTCTCCAATTTTATGTTTTGAGAATTTTCCAAGATAATGGGATACAGTCCTATTTTAACACCACGACTAAGAATTTTGGTTTTGACATGTAATTTTCTTCTTCACTTCTTTCCTAGAAGGGCAGTGCCAAGTCTACTTGTACAACAACAATAACATACCCAATGCAATTCCATAAGTGATCGTATAAGTGGGGTCTAGGAGGGTAGGACGTAAGCAGACCTTACCTCTTAACATTGAGGGGCAGAAGGACTTTTCTGATAGACCTTAGAGGTCACTTTCCAATCTTTTCCTCCCGGTTTTCATTTCCTTTTTGTGTAATCCATCTTATTTCCTAGTTGTTCCTTGAATCTGTTCTTTGTGTTTAAGTTGAATGCATTTTATTGAAGTTCATTTTGTTAGTTCTATATGATCTCGCATTGTTTCGGCACCAATTAGTAGTTCTCCTTGTGGTTTCTTTTGTAGTAGTGTTGGTTTATTTGTTGCTACATTTTGTGTTTAGGTAACCCTTATAACTTCGCCTATTAAATCAGCCGGTCCCAATCCCGGACCGAGGAGGAGGGAAGGTGTTTAAGTATGAAATTAGTTGTCTGTTCTTTTTAATTAGTAGAAACGTTTCTGGAGTTACCTATGACGTGGTGCCTCCCTAGTCAGAGTGGTTCCCTTCTCTCTTGTCAAAACACTGCTTCACTAGTGTGTATGTTTTTGCCATATTTGTTTTTTTAATAATCCAGATGCTTATGTTCTTTGATGATCCAACTGGTGAGGATTTTCATGGTTATGGACAAGACATGATAAGTGTATTCAAATTCAATCGTGTTCTTTTGATGGCCCTGTAAAGCACTCCTACACTTTTCGTGATCTTGCTACTTACCTTCTCTGATTTTGTTTAGCCTATCAGTTGATTTAATTTGGTTGGATGATGGTCTGTAGGCCACGTGGTGGTAGTAAGAGGAATGGATACTTTGTAGTTTGGTTTTGGTGTACATACCCTGTGGACCATTTTTCTTGCCATTTTGGTGCTTGCATTGCAATCTGGATATTGGATATCACCAGGTAGTAAGAAAAGGGTGCTTTGCAATCTTATCTTGTTTGGCATCTCTCGTGAATCTCTTCTGCATGGTACGGGTTTCCACTTACATGTTATGTTCCTTTTGTGCATGTAACCATGGGCCTTCCAGTGCATGAACTTCAAGTTTTCTTCCTAATCAATGAGTCCCTTCTCTTTGTCAAAACTACTGTTATGTGGAAGTTCTCAACAATGATAATATTTTACACTAGTGTGTGTTTGTACTCTGCTGCCATAAAGTTTTTTAGTCTAGATGCTTTTTTTGGGATGATCCAAATGATGAGACCCCTGATTTTCATGTACACCTGAGAAGTACCCAAACTCAATTTTAGATCTTCTTATGGCCCTAAGAGCTCCTCTACTTTGGTGTTCTTGCTGCTATTATGCTTGCCATGCCTCTTGATTTTGTTTGTTTGGATGCATGTTTGTAGATCACATGGTTATCATGAGGGGATCAAATTTTGTAATTTCGAAGTTTGGTTTCAGAGTGTCCTTTTGTTGTGCACCC
Organism: Solanum appendiculatum; assembly: GCA_018342035.1. NCBI lineage: Eukaryota > Viridiplantae > Streptophyta > Magnoliopsida > Solanales > Solanaceae > Solanum > Solanum appendiculatum. The sequence continues at coordinate 582,671 of JAGDQO010000900.1, forward strand.
TGTTCCTTCGCCCTTTTTGTGCTTGCGCTTGCACTGTAATTTGGATATCACTAGGCACTGGCAAGGGAGTTATGCAATCTTTTCTTGCATCTCTCTACTGATCTCTCCTATATGGTATGGGTTTTGCAGCTTGCACTTTAACTGTTCCCTTCTTTTTGTGCTTGCTGTTGCTGGATCTTTCAAGAGTAGTGAAGTCTTCCTTTCATGGAGCAGTCTTCTTTATCTTAGCATTGAAGTTTTCCGTAGTTTGAAGTTCCCTTAGTTCAGGCCTTGTATTAGTATCTAGCTCTTCGATTCTGTTTTATTCCCTCGTCATAGAGATCCCATATCTCGTTGTCAGAAGTGCTGTTAAACGAAAGTTTTCAATTACGATAACTCTCTCCACAAGTGCGTTTTCAGATTTTAGTCTAGATGCCTATGTTTTGCGATAATCCAACTGATGAGGTCTCTTGTGGTGTGGGCATCAGGTAAGTACTCGCTCACTTCTGGATCTTTTCATCATCTACCTTTTGTGTTCTTGCTTCTTATCTTCTCTACTTCCATTTTATTTTACTTATCACACCAGTTTGAGTTTTGTCTGTTGGAAGGATGTATATACCACATAGTGAATAATATTGGAGGATTAGATTTGGAAATTTGAAAGTTTAGTGTTCAGTAAGCTAGTTAGTTGGGTGCTTTCCCTGCAATCTAGTATTGGTAGGGCTTCGAGAAAAAGGGGGTTTCTAAATATTGTATATGTCATTTCTAGTGATTTCCCAAGCACTTTGAGTTTTGCCAGCTTTGCACTGAACTGCTCCTTTTTTCAATGCTTGCAGTTGTGGTCTTCACGTAGTGAATCAATTTTTTCATGGAGCAGACTTTCTTTGTTAATTTATGTTGAGGTTTTGTTTGGTTCAAGCTTGTCCGATTTTGAGTTTGGTTCTCTTCTCTAATAAATATGATCTTTCCTCACCACACTCTTCGAAGTGGTGCTCTTATAGTAGTTAGTTCAACTGAAAATTTTGCAGGTCAGTGGTTGTTAGAACATGGTCATTTTCATTCAATATTTGGTTCATTTATTGGGTGAACTATCTGCAGCCACAATCATTACTATTTTAAGAGTAGTTGTTGTAGGTAAATGAAGCCTCTTTTTATTTTTGGAGATCTCTCCCCTATTTTTAATTTTTTTTTGGAACATGTGTATTATGTTCAGATATTCATTCATTTACGGAGTTGCTTCAGACTGTTAGTGATTGTGTAAAACTTTAACATAAAAAGAGAGCTCCTGCACAATTTTTTTGTCATAAAACATTGCCATTTGAACAGTCAATTCATTGAATCTAGAACAGATCAAGTAAAAAACATGGCTCGTCTTTTGTGTAACAGGTCATGTACACTCCTTATGTTAATTATATCAACGCAAAGGTAACTATTTTTTCCAGTGTAAAAGATCTCATGAGATACCCTTATAAATCCATTACATATCAGATCATCGTGCACGTTGGGAAGTTTTTTTAATGAATCTTGTTCTTCTAAGTACTCTTCTGAGTTAAGCATTGTACTAATTTTTTCTTAATACGGTTGATATTGCCATTGATTATAGGTAACTGTTGTTCTGTCATTCTCCGTGTTCTTGCTATATCGACTATCATTGATTTATGTTTAGTCAAATGTCACTTCAATGATGGTATGTTTCCTAAAATGTCACTGGACAAATTATTTGTTCAGTCAAATGTCGCTTCACAGATCTGTATGTTTCCTATAATGTCACCTAAAATGTCACTGAACAGATAATTTGTTCAGCCAAATGTCAGTTCACAGATCTTTCACTGATGGTTTCGTTACTTTGTTCTCCACATCCTCTACTACCAGCTATAATTCGTATCTTATTTCAAGGATTGTTCCTTGCTCCTTGGTTTTCTTGTATTAGTGATCGATTAGGAACCTTGCACAAGTTTAAAGGGGGTCTTCTAAGAAGCCTCACCCAGACCAAGTTTCGACAGTTTTGAAAAATGTTGTTGTCTCTGCCTTCATTCATCAAGTATAGCTCTCCGTTCACCTATTGCTCTTTACATATGGCTATTACACTCTATATTTCGTATGGTTATAAAGAGGTTTTCCATTTTTATCATTTTCTCGTGTATATATTTATGAGTCTATTTCACTGTGCTTTGTTTTCCCTGTTGCATCATTAGGAAACTACATTTTGGTGAAGAGGGGATCCAACTATGATTTCAGGCATTCAGGTTCTTAGGAGTTCTCTTGGAATTCTTTATGTAATCAGGTTTCGGATGGACCTATCTTCTTTCTCCCCCTCCCCTTAATAGGTGTAGAGTTGTTGGTTGGCTGCCTCCTCCTGATGGTTAGAGATGTTGATGGTGGGTCAACGTGTGTAAAATTTTAATCAGGTCATACATAATGTGATAATAAGAATGTTCTGTCGATTTTGATTGCATGATCTTACATGGTTCAAAAGCTGTAATTGTCTTTGGTGGTTTGGAGTTGATATCTCTACTTAATGTTGTTCTCATCTTTTTCATCCTGCTACCTTCTATAAATATCCCTGGTTGGTCGGAATGGGGAGGGCTGGCAACTCGAGTTCTTTTCTCCTGCCAGTTGTCTTATCTGATCCGGTGGGCTTTAATTTTCTTTTGGATGCAGGTTTCTGCTCCTTGGTTGTGGCTGTTAGAAGTTTGGCGGAGGGGTTAAAGATGTTTTAATGAGGTTTCTACCATAATGCAGCTAGTTTTGTGTTACTAGAGACGGTTGACGATTTTTAAGTATTTAGAGAATTTGGTAGGTTTGGATTTGTTGGTGTAGTTGTATACATAAGTTCCCTGATTTTGTTATATAGGTATGGAGTATGAGCAAATATGTGAGTTGCAGAAAAGAACGTTTGCAGAATGCTTGGCCTCCTATGATGGAAGTGAGACCTGAAGGGTGAGCTTATGGCGCAGGGAATCTCTTCCTGGATTTTGCAATTTTATTTTGAAGTTTGAATTTCCTGTGAATTCTCACTTTTGTTGGTTTCTTGAGGCATCCAAGGAATCCCTATTTAGGTTATGCCAATTTCTTTCTAGTTCTACCCGAGGTAATGATGGTAAGGGTATAGACCATGCAGTTTCTGTTGTTGGACATCAACAATCTTTGTAACGCTGTAAACCTCATCTCTGGTACCTGCAACATATCATCTTTTCTTGCATCTTCTCATCTGGAACACTATTCAGTAGAAGTTTCTAAGCCTTCCCTAGTATATGTTGCTCTCTATATTCCGTGTTGTTAGGGGATTGACTCATTTCCCTCCCAAGTCTTCTGGTTTTCTTTATCTACCTATAAGCTTTAAATGGAGTACAAGTGCTAGAGTAGTGGAATTTTAATATGTTATCTACCATACACAAGTATTAGTTGCTCAGTGTGGGTTCATGCACCAAGCATGAGAAGGGATGAGATTAAGGAGTTCCTGAGAAGCGGTCAGTTATAGTCTTTGACAGTGGTTTCGATAATGTTCGACTCCTATTTTTAAAGTGTTTGTTGTATTTGCTTATTTGGATCTCTAACCTGTAAAACAACACTACAGATGTGAGTGTACTATTTTTTGAAGTTGAGGAAGGTATTAGCATCTTGAAGTAGCTAGGATAGTTTGTCTTCTGTTTGTCATGGTATTTCTTTTCTAAATATGGCCATTGAATGGGGTATTTCTATTTTATTTGAGTTTCAGTTGTCCAAATTTGTGAGATAATTTGAGTGGGGTATTTCTCTTTTTCAAGCTCCAGTTGTTCAATTTCCAGATAACTCTGAACGGGGTACTTCTCTACTTCTAAGCTCCAGTTGTCTAAATTGGCCAGTCAAGAGTTATCAGCCTCAAGATGTTGTGTTGGAGTAACAGTTGGTCCAGCTTTGTTCCTCTTTTCTCTCAAGCACTTATAGCTACTTTGATAACGCTAGGATTAGAAGGGAATATTTTTTTTTTGGGCTAAAATACATGAATTCAGTTCCATATAAGTGGATTTGATCTCCAAAAGTGGTAAGAAATTGGGAGGATGGTAAATCGGTTGTTGTGGAGCATGTTAAACAGAAAAGGACCTAGTATGATGTGGAGCATGTTAAACAGAAAAACGTCTTGGTATGATCACTTGGATTCCTGTGTATACATTTTGCATGTTGCATAGTATTTGAATATCTATTTTTGATTAACATTACAAGTTCTTCTTATTATTTTGTGTGGGTGGGTGTTCAATTACACTCGAGTGTTCTAGTCGCTCAGTACTATCTGATGTGCTTTCTCCTACAATGTGTAGTAATTTGTTAATCGATGTGCACCTTGCAGTTTATGGAGGATGAATGTTCTATTAGGGCGGTAGTGTCGGTGATAAGAGTTTTATCTTTGAGTAAGAACTGAATGTTCTCAAAATAATTGTCTCCTCTCACATGTATGAAATGCAGTTACTAAATATCGGTGATATATAGGTACTATTCTAAAAAAATATAGGTGTGAAGTAGCTTTTTGTTTTGGGTTGTTATGATGAGTAGGGTATCTCTTTCTTTGGCTTATCTCACATGCTTATTTGGTCTCTTTTGATTTGGAATTGGTATTTGTGGATTAGTATCTTTGATTTAATAAAGCTTGAGTTCAGGGAAAACAGGGAGATACTTTTTCTCAAAACATGGACTAATGGACCCAAGTAGTATCTTATTATTTGAGTTTCGCACTAGTCAGGGCCCAAAAGTTGTCTGTCGCATGACATCACATATGGGAAAATTCATTATTTGTCCAGCACAATAATCTCCAAATTAAGTTGTGAGAAAGCTCCACAGTACTCGAACACAATGACTTGTTGTTTTCAATGAGGTTTGCAATAATGATGTACTAGCATTATGAGTCTGTTCCGTTCTCCAATTTTAAGTTGTGAGAATTTTCCAAGATATTGGAATACAATACTAGCACCATGACCAAGAATTTCGGTTTTGACGTGTAATTTTCTCCTTCACTTCTTTCCTAGAAGGGCAGTGCCAAGTCTACTTAACTGCCGAGTCTACTTGTACAACAACAACAACAACAACAACAACAACAACAACAACAACATACCCAGTGCAATTCCAAAAGTGGTCGCATAACAGGGTCTGGGAGGGTAGGACGTAAGCAGACCTTACCTCTTAACTTTGAGGGGCAGAAAGGCTTCTCTGATAGACCTTGGAGGTCACTTCCCAGTCTATTCCTCCTTGTCTTCATTTCCTTTTTGTATAATCCATCTTATTTCCAAGTCTTTCCTCGACTCTGTTCTTTGTGTTTATGTTGAATATATTTTATGAAGTTTATTTTGTTAGTTCTATATGATCTCACATTGTTTCGGCACCAATAGTAGTTCTCCTTGTGCTTTCTTTTGTAGTAGTGTTGGTTTATTTATTTCTACATTTTGTGTTTAGGTGACGCTTGTAACTCCACCTGTTAAATTAGCTGGTCCCAAGCCTGGACTAAGAAGGAGTGAAGGTGTTTAAGTTTGCAATTAATTGTCTGTTTTTCTATTAGTAGAAATGTTTCTGGAGTCGCCTATGACCATATCTCCTTATTTGTCTTGAGCAATTCAATGGAACATGTGCTCCATTAGTCAGTGTAATTCGCTTCATCTTATAGCATCTCTAATTACAATTATAACTTATCAGTAATGTACATAGTTGTTGGATGAAATGTCAAGAGATGGGGCTTGTCAACTTGAGTGGTTAGGTGTTCTCGCTTATCATGCAATTGGTAATTAGAAATTGTGGCAACTTAGTTTCTTGCTTCAGTGAAAAACTAAATGCATTGCAGTCCTACAGTTGTTGCAATTTATTTATGATCCACCTTAACACTGGAATTGTTTGTTTCCCTCATTGGTGTCTATAGATGGTTTCTAACACGGTATTCAACTAGGGATTCGTGTTAAGCCTGGCAGCGTCTGCATGTGCCTATTCATGAATCATGTGTGTGCCATGCAATACATGGATGTGTCTGTTCAAGAATCATTACTGTGCTTTTCTCTCTTGATTGATCACCCATTGCAAGCTGATACTCTTTTCAACTGTTTCCTTTTTGTTTGAGGGGTCAGATGCAGGTTAGCGTTTAGCTGATAAGTCCGTTCTTGTAAGTTTCTGCGTCGAACAATGTTACAGCTGTGAGATGCAACACTGGATGCAAGAACTCCCTGATACTGTGACTTATTGTGGGATTGCAACAGGTAATTTAACAACTTTAAGTTTAAGGCAAAGTATGCTCTCGTCTTTTGGTCTTTAAAGGTCGATTGAAAAGTATTGGAACTTGCTTTCTCAGGTTCCTCAAGAAGGTACATAAAATGATGTGGTTAGTGAGTTTTTCCTTTCTTTTCTGTACATGTTTCAAACAATAATAATGGGGATTTGAAAATATCGTAATACCATATTTCAGGCTACTCTATGTAGTACCCAAGTTGTCATGTGAGGGGGCATACTCTAAAAAGTATTTTAAGGCGTTTATTCTAGATATATGGCCAAATTAATAGGTTGCATTTCATATTAGGGAGGGGCATAACAAGAAGTGAAATCTCATCATCACATGGTACTTAGTTGTTTAAGCATGTTGCTTATAATTTCCTTTTAGAGCCTGTTTAGGTTAGCTGAATTTGAGTAACTTTTAGTAAATTTGTGTTGAGCTGAATTTACGATTAAACAATTATGTGTTTGGATAGAAGTGCTGAAGCTAAAAATAAACATATGGTAAAGAAGTGTTTAAAAACTTTTTAATGCTAAATTGATTGAAGCATCCTTAAATGGGGAAACTAAGCAAATACCCCATAAATGCAAATTAATTATAAACATATACCCCATATCTCACTAAATAATCTATCTATCTATCTATAGTACCTTAAAAGTATGAACTCCCTAACTTGAATGTTAAATTACTATACTAATCCTACTTAAAACACCCACATATATTTATTTTAATAGCATATGTTCTCTTGAAAGGTTATGGCTTTTCCGATGAGTTGTGACTTTTTCGAAGAGTTGTGACTTTTCTGATGAGTTGTGAATTTTTCAAAGGGTTGTGCTTTTCTGATGAGTTGTGACTTTTTCAAAGGGTTGTGACTTTACTGATAAGTTGTGACTTTTCCAAAGTGATGTGACTTTTTCGATAAGTTGTGATTTTACAAAGGATTGTGACTTTTCAGATGAGTTGTGACTTTCCAAAGAGTTGTGACTTTTCCGATAAGTTGTGACTTTTTCAAAGGATTGTCACTTTTTCGAAGGGTTATGACTTTTCAGATAAGGCACAATAAGCACACGTTCATACTACCCTTTGTTGGCTATAAATAGAGGGATTTCCTCCCATTTTTCAACCACATAAATTTTCTAATATTCTACTCTTCTTCTTACACTTTAAAATTTTTTATGGGATTTATTATAGTTGAGTGAGTTTGAAGATCAGTGAAATTTGAGGTACCACTATTCTGATGAAGTAAATCATTTTATTCTAAAATGATATATTCTAGAACCCCTAGTACTTGAGGGAAAAAAATTTGGTGATATAATTATTAGTTTTCTATTTTTACTTAATATATACAGTAGTATGTAATGTTCCAATATATGAAGCTAACGCGAAGTAGTCTAAATTTATTTATTTTTCTTAACAGTTTCTCATATGCAGATATATGCTTCTGAATATCTTTTTTCAAAAATTATTGAACCTCTCATGAGTCAGAGAATTGTCACGAGTTGTTTTGTTGATGCTCAAGACATAAGAAAGACTTTACTTACAATGATATTTATGTGATTGAGATCGTCAGGAAGTTTGCTTCAAAATAGTTTCTACTATATAAACATTTTCCTTTTGTTTTACTTATATACTTTTTAAAAAAATAAATTATGTATTTTAGTCGAAGAAAAATTCATATGCTTTATAATGATGCTGCGTCGCAGGGTGTATTAGGTTAATTTTTATTTTTTATTTAATTGCTAATTTTTGTGAGATAAATATTTTTATTATATTCAAATCTTTATATATACATATTTGGATAGGTATTTGTATTTAAATTAAAGTATTATATATATATCACGAAAGTATCATCAAGCTAACAAGATCTTCTAACTTCAAAATATATTATTTTTAAATATTCTAATTTCTTCTTCTTCTTTTTTTTTTTTTTTAAAAAAAACTCATAGCAAATCGGAAAATATGTGAATCATTTAAAATTTATCATTTACAAAATAAATTTTATATTAAGTAGTATGGAATAGACTTGCAATGCACGGGAAGCTTTAAAGTACAAAAATTGATTACTATTTTGCCCCTACACTAAATTAAAATCTAATTAACTATCTAAATAAACAAAAAAATTAATTAGAAGTCATATTTAATTGAGTAAATTCAGAATTAATAAAAAATTTAGTTATTGCACTTTAATTCTTTAGTTATGGCATGATAAATTCTCTTAGTTGTTATTAATTATTACAAATGTTATTCACACCCATTTATATTCTTTAGTTATAGCATAATGAATTTCGTTAGTTATTACATCAATTATTTCAATCTTTCATTCTTTCTTATATTAACTTTTTTTCCAATAACTTTTCACATTCTTATACCACCCCTATATACCTGATAACACAATGTTGTTATTGACCCTTGAACGAATCATGCATGATTGAATAAATTAAAAATCATTTACACGAATATGAATAATATCTTTGTTGGGTGTAAGGTAAACAGGTGATTATATATATGATTTCACAGATTGAATATATTTTTTATATTTAATTTTTAGTTTATATCAATGGGGAAAAAAGAAATGAAAAGTTAAATAACTATCTTTGATTTATGTAAACATTCAATCGAGAAGTCAAATATGAGAACCAACAACAAGAACATCATCTATTATGTACCTTATAAAATAAAAATTAATTTACAGAAAAATAGTTCTAAAAAAATAAAATGTGGCTATTTTCTTCACATGTTCATATGACATCTAAAAAATTTAATTCAAATACTTTAACTTTTAAATATTTATACTATTAAGCGTGGAATACACGTGCAACGCACGTGTTCGAGAACTAGTTACAATAAATGCACCAACTAATAATTTCGCTTAACTGATACTCTACAAGTATATATATATTGTTGTGGTATCATTAAGGTTTCTTGTTCATAAATTACTCATTAGTCATTGATACTATAAGAGTATATATATATATATTTGTGGTATCATTAAGGTTTCTTGTTCACACCTTGCTCATTAGTCATTGATACTGTGCAAGTATGTATATATATATATTCTTGTGGTATCATTAAGGTTTCCTGTTCACACCCTGCTCATTAGTCAATGATATATATATATATATATATATATATGTGGTATCATTAAGGTTTCATTGTTCACACCCTACTCATTACTCAATGATACTATATAAGTATATATATTGTTGTGATTCATTAAGATTTCTTATTCAGAAATTAGTCATTACTGAGTTATACTATAAGAGAGAGTGTGTGTGTGTGTGTATATATATATATATATATATATACACTAGTCTCTAAGAACATGCGTTGCACATTTATTCCAAACAATAATGTATTCATCACATCTTCCACACAATCAACAAATTTAAAAGTTCAGAAATTGATATTGTTCCACATAAAAATATTTTCGTAAAGAAATAAGAGATTGAGATCAACAATTGAACACTACCAAGTTCTCGTTTAACTCAATAATAACTTATGTTTCATTAATCATCAATTGAATCTTTATTTGAAGATATAAGCTCCTTTCAAAAAGTGTAAATACATAAAATTTGTGGAGATGAAAATGTTAAATAATGGAGAGGTTTTCCATTGAGCAAACATGTCTTACTCTCAATGAGAGAAAATAAATTATAATTGAATACCAAAAAACTAATTACAACTATTTACTCTCAGCGCACAATAGCAAGGTCGCGATTGTGAGCTAAGATTACTACACCGATGGCCCGCCGACGACAACCACCACCTACGAACACACCCAAAACCGTCACACCCAATACTGGAACAACCCACCAACATTCACCTCCCACTTTTGGGGATTTTCTACCTCCGAAGTTTCAGACGATTGCGGAGGAAAATGATGCTAGCAGCTTAGAAGATGAAGTTCAACTGGGGATTGTTGATGGGAAGGACACACCGAAGAGAAGACTGCAGTTTTCTGATACCGGTACATCTGCGCAGCCTACTCCTGATGCCCCTGGACTTGTGAGAGGAAATCAAAGTAATGGTAAGACCTTGAACTTTATTCCCCCTGTGATTAAGGAGGGTATACTTACAGTTCAAATTGAGGATGAGGATATCCGACTGCAAGTTAAGGAGTGGGAAAATGCAATAATCAGGTATGTTATTGGGGGGAACCCATATGAACTTCAAATGGCAGAATATATCAGGAAGGTTTGGGATTTTATTGCTTTACCCCAGATCCTTTACCATGAAGATGGATACTATGTTTTAAATTCCATAACACTACTGATAGAGAGAAAGTAATGCAAACATGTCCGTATTTCTATGGAAACAAACCTCTGATATTGTGAAATTGGGAATTAGACTTTGAATTGAATGATGATATGTATAGTCAATACCAATTTGGGTAAGTTTTCCTAGGCTACCTGTGGGATACTGGTCTATCAGAGCCTTAAGCAAAGTTTCTAGTGCTATTGGGATGCATTTATACACTGATGGTTTCACTGCGAATGCTGAAAAAATATTGTATGCTAGGGTACTTATTAAGGTGGATATTACTAAGAGTCTGCCTGATGTGATAGTAGTTGAAACACCTTCCGGCCCTTGGAATCAAGCTATTGAATATGAATGGAGACCCAAGTTTTGTAATCACTGCATCAGGATGGGACACAAGGATGATGAATGTTGGTACAACCAAACCTCCAAGGAGACTCAAGGAGATGGACAAAAGAACATGGGGATGGGGGAGGAAAAGAGGGCTTGGGATAGGGGAAGAGGATGGGTAATAATAGAAGATTGGTGACCAAATGGGTGCCTGTTGAGCCTCATCCTATTATTGAAAATGTAGCCAGTACTGAAGCACTAGAGGTCAACCAGATGCCAACACCCCAGCCAATACCAAAGCCTGATCCTAGCCAAAGAGATGGTAAACAATGTGTAGTTGAAGAGGCATATGAGACACATACTATGATGGAAGAATTGCAGGACAATAGGAAGAGTGCTAGCAACTACATGTCATTCCTTCCTATATGATACTCTCCACATGGAACATAAGGGGCCTTAATCAAGGCCATAAGCAGAAAGAGCTCAAACTCTTTCTGAATAAATACAGAATAGACGTTGTAGGATGCCTGGAAACAAGGGTCAAGGAAAAGAGAGCAACACCAATCAAGAATAAAATAGCACATGGATGGTCTAGTGCTAATAATTACACAAATGATGCTAATGGTAGAATATGGCTTATGTGGAAATCATCCTTAAAAGTACAGATACTTGATATTAAGGAACAATTTATTCACTGCCTAGTTGAAGAACCAGGGAACCAGCTGAGCATCTATTATACTGTTGTCTATGCAAGCAATGAATTACAGAAGAGAGAGGTTTTGTGGCAGAACCTTATGCAAATAACTTTACAACATCAATATCCTTGGGTTATATGTGGGGATTTTAACCGTGTATTGAGCTTTGATGATAGGCTGGGGTCTCCTATTACACAACAAGAGGTGCAGGGGTTCCAAAATGTTGTTGATCATCTATAGCTAACACCAATAAAGGCAACTGGCTGGCATTATACCTGGTGCAGCAAACAAGCTGGGAATAATAGAGTATATAGCAAAATTGATTGGGCATTTGGTAATATGCATAGGTTGCAACAATTTGGGCATGTAGAAGTAGGGCTGTTCAAAACCGAATCGAAATCGGTAACCCGAACTGAAAAAAATTTATTGGTTTATCAGTAATGGGTTATTGGTTTAGAGGTTTTGATAACGGTTTTAATTTCTTTTGCTATAGGGTTATCGGTTCTTAACGGTTTGAGATTTTTTCTCAATGGGTTAACCGATAACCCGATAGTAAATTAAATAATTATATTTATATCATTTTGTATATAAAGTCCTTGACTTAGAGTTTAGTTTCCTACTTTTATTTCTGGCTGTCTCAAACTCTTGGATATTCTACAATGTAAAAGTGCTTGCTTTTTAGCAAGATGTAATCTGTGAACTCATGTGCATGGTTCATTTGGTTTGTCACCATGTTTCTAAGTGATTTTAATGACTTTTTTTTGGTGTCAAATCTTAACGGTTAAACCGATAACAATCAATAACCAATAAACCAATAACCGATAAGCCAATATATTAATGTTTCTTTAACAATTTAGCATCTCTACAAACCGATAACCAATAAGTCAAACCGATAAACTTCAAAACCGAACCGAACCGACCGATACGCAGGCCTATTTAGAAGCAAATTTTTTAAACCCTTCAGTATCAGACCATTCTCCCATCCAGATCAAATGTAAGCAATACAAGAACATCCACCCAAGGCCATTTAGATTCTACACAAATATGATGGAGCATCCTGATTTTTCTGATAGACTGGGGATTGCTTGGGGTGATAGTGAAGAGAAGAGTACAATGAAACAGGTATGGGAGAAACTCAAGAAGTTCAAAATGCAAAGCAAAGACTTAAATAGTTATATGGCCTCATATAAGCACAGGTTGCAGGCACTAAGGGAAAAGCTTGAGATCATCCAAGGACAAATGCAGACAAGTCATTCAGACCAAGGGCTCATTGATCAGGAAAAATTGACTTTAATTGAGATGGAGAAATGGAGCAACATAGAAGAGGCTGTACTTAGGCAAAAAGCTAGGGCAAACTGGATTGAACTTGGGGATTCAAACTCCAAGTATTTCCATGTCCAGTGGAAGATAAGAACTAGCCATAACACTATCTCCTCCATATACACTGAAGCTGGTATAAAGCTAACAGAACCACTGCATATTGAAGATGAATTCATATATGTTTTCCAGGGTTTGATGGGAACAAAAGCTACTGAATTAAAATGTTTAAACAATGGGGTTGTGAGAGGTGGACCTTGCCTCTCTATTATGCAGCAAAGAGAGCTCATTAAGGAAGTAACTACTACTGAGATAGTGGAGGCCATAAAGAGTATGCCCAAGGACAAAGCTCCTGGAGTTGATGGATTCCCTGTTGAGTTTTTTACTAAGAACTGGGGACTGGTCCAAAAAGATGTGATTTCAGCTGTTCAGCATTTCTTCCACACTAGTAAGCTTCACCCAGCTATTAATACCACAGTAGTAACTTTAATTACTAAAGTTAAAACTCCAACTAAGGTAAGAGACTACAGGCCTATTTCTTGCCGTACCACTTTATATAAAATCATAGCTAAAGTGTTAACTAGAAGAATAAAGCTTGTGATATATGGGTTGGTAGATAAAGCCCAATCAGCTTTTGTGGAGGGCAGAAGTATTGTTGATAATATCATGGTAAGTCATGAAATATTCAAGAGCTACAATAGGAAATGGATATCACCTAGATGTGTTTTCAAGGTGGATCTAAGGAAGGCCTATGATACCTTGGAATGGGGTTTCTTAGAGAGATTGATGAGTGATATGGGGTTCCGTGTAAAATTTATTCATTGGATCATGGAATGTATCTCCACAGTGTCATATTCACTACTTCTGAATGGAGGTCTTACTGCACCATTTCCAGCACAGAGAGGGCTTAGACAGGGGGATCCCATGTCCCCCTACCTCTTTGTTTTGGCTATGGAATACTTAGGGAGAGAACTCAAGCAAATGGCAACATATGTGGAGTTTAATTACCATCCAAGGTGTCAAAGCTTAAAAAGCATTCACATTTGTTTTGCAGATGACTTATTGATGTATTGCAAGGCAGATTTAGTATCTGTCAACCTGATGTGTGCTGCCTTTATAAAATTTTCTGAGGCATCTGGACTACAGGAAAACACAGACAAGAGTTCTATTTATATTGCTGGGGTGAATGACCACATAAAACAAAGCATAGTTGATGCCTTGGGATTCAATGAAGGAATTTTGCCATTCAGATATTTAGGTGTGCCACTAGCATCTCAAAAACTAGGAGTCAATGCTTACCTCCCCTTGATTGAGAAGATCACTGCTAAAATCACTTGTTGATCAGCAAAGCTACTATCCTACGCAGGGAGGTTACAACTCATTAAAGCAGTTCTATTTGGAGTACATGCTTATTGGTCTCAGATTTTCCTTATCCCCAAGAAAGTCATTAAGGCAATTGAACAGCTATGTAGGACTTTCTTATGGACTGGTGCTGTGACAGTTTCAAAGAAAGCTCTAGTATCTTGGACTAGCATTTGTCTACCAGGAGCAGCAGGAGGACTCAATGTAATGAACCTAGGCACTTGGAATAATGCAGCTATCCTTAAACTCCTATGGGACATATATAGGAAGAAGGATTGTCTATGGGTGCAATGGATTCATAGCTATTACATCAAAACAGGAGACATAAGTCAAGTCCGGATTCCCAAGAATGCTTCTTGGGTGGTAAGAAAGGTGCTAGAGGCTAGAGAGCAGCCGGAGATTAGGCAACATAGCCATGGGACAATAACACAGCAACTGTATGGTGTCCAACTGGGAGAAAAGTTCTCAATTCATAAGATGTATATTTCTTTGATGCCTGACTATCTTAAAGTCATCAGGAAACACTTGACAATGCATCCAAGGATACATCCTAGACATAGATTTTTCCTGTGGTTGGCCATACAAAAGAGACTGGCAACAGTTGAGAGATTGCTGAAGTTTGGAATCAATATCCCCCCTGATTGTGCTTTTTGTGGATTACATGTGGAGACGTTTGTACACTTATTCTTTGAATGCAGAGTTACCAAAAATATTTGGAGGCGAGTACTACAGTGGTTGGGATATAGCAGGCAACTCATGAGTTGGGATGATGAAGTGCACTGGATGAGCCAAATTGCAAAGAAAAGAGGTGGGATAGCGGAGATAACAAGTTGTGCTTTTGCATTAAATGTGAACAAATTGTTGCAAGCTCAGAACTATGCTTGATTTCAAAGGAGACCATTTCATTCAGAATTGATGATTAAAGATATGGTGCTTCATATACACATACGAGGCAGGAACAATGAGGCATGGAGAACGAGTTTACAAAAACTTTCCAATTACACTGATTAATTTACATTGATCTTTGCTTCTGGATTATAGATTTGATTGTAACTAGTGTAGCTTGTCCAGGCTGCCAGAACTATACTTGTATATTTTGGTGTTGAATGAATATATGCTAGTTAAAAGAAAAAAAATATAATTTCTTATCATAAAAAAAAATTATTTATAATAATGAACTCATAGATGTGAGGTTTATCCTTTTGAAGTTATAGCTAACACCCTAATACAACGTATGACGCTATAATATTGGTGAATTAAATAGACTAAACACTAAAATATATTGAACTAAAAAAAAGTATAAAACCTTTTGTTGTGGTATAATATACGAAAATGAAGTTTGGTGCAAATTGTAAAAGGAAAAAGTGGCTTAACTATTTTTCCCTCTACTAAATGGAGAAAGAGGGTGTGCTGAAGTCTTTCTTTTCTTAGCTTGAACAATGGATAGTCCAAAGACAACATGTATCAAATTGATTCCCTCTCTCTGTCTATTCCTCTCTTCAAAGAAATTAACGATCTATGAAATATGGAAGCAAGGGAAAATTTGAAGCCCATATATACTCTCAAAATTGAGTTGCAATTGCATACATTTGGAGTGAAAATCTTGTGAAGATAAAACCAAATGATTGCTCTTTACCATCCCGATCCAAGGCAAGTGCACAGGAGGTTTTACTATTTGACTCACATTCTTGCATAGATGGAACTTTTGCCATCAACCATAAATAAAACTCAGGGAATTGAAGGAGACAATTTCTTCATTTGGTACAGGAAAAATAAAAAGGTAGAAGATACAGAAGACAAACAACTCTTGAAAAATGAAAGGGTTTGAAAACTGAGAGACTTTATTTTCTTAAATGCCTTTAATTGAGAAATGAATATCAGCAAATGTTTTAAAAGGCAAAATAAGAGAAAAGTAAATAAAGAAAAGACCAAAAAACATAAATATAAAAGCAAGGGCATTTTGGTAATTTAACTTTTACCAAAATGAGGCTTCCACTTATAATAATAATAATAATAATAATAATAATAATAATAATAATAATATATATATATATATATATATATATGTGTGTGTGTGTGTGTGTGTGTGTATATATATATGTGTGTGTGTATATATATATATATGGTATCATTAAGGTTTCTTGTTCACACCCTAATCATTAGTCAATGATACTAAATCAATATATATATTCAATTGTTCATCAATGGAATCACAATCAACCATCGGTGCCTTCCCTTTTCTTTTCAAATCATTAGGAGTTCTACCACCCCCATTGTCAGGGTTTTCAGCACCCACAACTGGATCAGTTTGAGTTCCAACATTAACCTCTATTGTGTTGACATCCAACCGCAAATAAAAGTTTGGCCCAAACATTGCAGAAACTCTTGATTCTTCATCATCTACATTATCACTACCATTGTAAAAAATACTTGAATCAAGAACACGATGACCCCAACAACGAGTCGTTGCTATGTGTTTACGACCCATTTGAAAATAGTTTTAAAAATCGACAAAAAAACCACAAGAAACAAAGCTAAAAAATTGAAAAATCAAAATTAAGGTTATTGTAAAAAAAAATGAATATAATGGAGTGAAATGGAGGAAGAACTACCACAAGCTGATGATTTGTTTTGAAACTGAAATTGCCGGAAGAGAATCACTGAGAGCACGAACAAAGCGTTCTGTATGTAAGAGTCCCTTTAGTTAAACAATGTAATTAAGTCTCCTTAAGTCTATTTAATGATGAAAAGGGTTGGACTTGGATGGAGAAATTTGACCTAAACTCAAAGGGGACATGAGTTGTAATGTTTTGATGGGTATTTGCTGAATTAGTTTGGGCTGGACTATAAAATGTAATTATTTTGTGTTTTGTGGGCCATTTATGTAGTTTCCCCTTAAATCTATTTAATGTAAAAAATAAGTTTGTTATTTAGTTCTTTTAACTTTAAATTGACATATAACTCAATTCACTTTTAAGTTATAAATTGTTTTGAATAAGATTTTCTTTGGATAAATATAAGTTATTTTATTTAAATAACTATTATGTTATAAATTGACTTAAGTTTGTAAATAAAAAAATATACTCGAATATTACAAAAAAAAGTTCATATATAAATTACATGAATTTGGTATGAGATCAAATACCCAAAAGAAGCAAATCAATGGAAGAACTTAAAGTTTTCTTTACTGCATACTTGCTTCTATCTTGAAGACGATGAAGAGATTATGAGGTATTTAAAAAGGTTTCTGTTTTTAGAAAGTGTCATTAAATAACAAAATAATTATTTTAGTCAAACTAAAAAGTTGTTAAGTAAAATAGTAATAAGTTGAGTGTGATTAACTTACCTGGCTTATTTTGATTTAAAATCACCTACTCAAAAGCATTTTAAATGTTAAGTAAGTATCAAATTAAATTAAGAAAAATACTTAAAAGCATATTTGACTAATTTTAAGCCAACCCGACACCCTCTTAAGTCTCTTTTCTGATGCATTATTAGAGTTCTACACATATTAAGATTATTTGACAAGTCTAATTCAACATAGTTTATTTTTGGTTAATCCTTATATGGGGAGCATACCTAATACATCACATGATACACCACCAAAAGAACATTGTTATGTTTGTGAATATCCACAAAAATCATCATGGCTGGCTTTCTTCAAGGCTAGCTTTGTCTTATCCATTGTGATTGAACTATACGTGGGAGATCAATCAATGTTAGTGAGGCTTGGTCAAGCATCACGGTAGCAAAGCTATAAAGAGCTCAACTGCATTTCACACATTTCTAAATTGTTCTCAACACATGGTATTCATTGACTTGATATGGTAACTTACATTTTTATGCTTCAAAGGAATCATTTTTTGCTTCATTATATCTATGCATGCGGAGTATGGACTATGTTTTTAAAGATTTTTGGCATTACATTGGTAAAGGCCTATACAGATAATTGACACAATATCAATCAGATTTGGAACATCATTTTCCCACTTGCAAAATGACTAGAAGACGTTTTAATGGGAGAGAGCCAAAACAATATCTTTTGTGAAATATAAACCTATATAAAACTTATACTTCTATTGTTGGGGCGGTATGTTGGAAACTCTTCTTCTTTTTGGAATTTTTGTATTTCATTGTAAAAGGAAATTTACTTCTTTTGTTCTCTAGTATCTTTGCAGTACCAAGATACCGAGTCAATAATAATGGTCTTTTCTAAATGACCATGTGGTGGATGTGTAGGAGGTACTCCAATACAAAATAGTGTACTCGCCCCGTTGACCAATCATGGCATATTGGTAATAAACATGATGAGATGGCCGTAAATTGTAATAATTTTGAGATTCTCCTCTATTGGAAATTTACCTCTTGAGGTTGTTGCAAGGCTTGAGTTTTACAGTTGGTATAAGCTTTCTTTGTTAGTCATTGATTGCTAAGTTGTCCTAGATTCCCTTTCAGGTGACCTTGTGTTAAATCTCTTTACTAGATATGGTTCACTTGTGATCTTGGCATATTTATATGTCTAGGAGCCAAATAACACCCATGATTTAGCCGAGTTTGAGGACAAATTTGTTAGTTATGTATAGTGTTTGAGTCATGTTATTTCATAATGACTAACCAATATGATTAGTGTTTGTAGGTGGTGAAAACAAGGAGAAAATAAGCACAAAAGTGGAAGATCGTGAAGTGAAGAGTGGGTCCAAGTGCTAGCGCATAAGTGATAAAGTGCTAAATAGAAGTGGAAGTCATTATGGAACAAGATACACTGATGCGTATCACAGAGAGGGATTTAATTATTTCTCCACTTTTTTGAGTTGAGACAGAATACTGTGTATCCTCTCAGCGTCGCGGAGAGGACAAGTTTGATAGAAGCTGAAATTGGAAGGAAATGGCGCGTCGCGGACCCTGGTCTTAAATTTCTACCAATTTTTTCCAAACTATAAATAGAGTTGGATTTTATTATTTTTGTCACTCCCCAAGGTTACCCCCTAGGCGCAACATGGTGCTTAGTATCACGAGTGACCCAAAGCTTACCCATGGCATGCCATATCTATACAAATTCAATTAAAACAATACTAACATAAGCTAAAAACAGTTTAATGTTTGAAATGGGGAAAAATCCAACATGTCTGAATGTATATAAAATATACGAAGAGTTTAGTGATGACTGAAAACAAAAACAATGACTCAAGCTGAATCTAATCTATATCTAAAAGCCTTTAACTGACTTGAGTTGCTGGGACATGCCCCCAGCTAACTCTTACAAGACTAAAGCTGAAACGTAAAGACTGAAAAGTAAAGCATGTATATAATCCTCGATCTATGAGGACTCACCACTGTAGCTGCTGAGTAAGGACTAGAAGTCGAGCTAAGCGCGGTCTGAATGCTGAGCACCTGAACCTACATCATAAAATGATGTACTGCAAAAGTATGCATCAGTACTTTGAATGTACTAAGCATGCAGGATATAGATACTAAACTGAACAATGTAAACTGAGCAATATAAACTGAACATGGAAAATAGGTTGTACTGAAGTATAATTGAAAACTAGACTAGATGCAATGACAAAGTACTAATCATGAAGATAACATGCTGATCTGTATATTGAAGTAAATGCTGATAACATGGTCAATGCAATAAGAGTATGACTGTGGGAGCTACTATTAACCGACATAAACCACGTGAGCTAAACGTGGAGAACGATGTATATGCCCCATCGAGATGACCCAATTTACCTTGCCAGGGGTATAAAAACATGAGTGTAGCGTGATCACTAAAACCTTATGCCCAACAGAGGGGACTTCTGAACCTATGTTGGTACGTAGTTCTGGGACTTTGAGAGTACGCTGAACCCTAGTCCAACTCAGTGCTAAGTCTACTCCCAACTGAATATGTATAGCTAAAATGCAACTGAAATACCCAGTAGCTCAAAATACTGACATGCTATCTGAGAATGCAACATAAATATACTGAAAGCTATGGTATTTGAATTCTGAAGCATGATTTTCTGACTGATCTTCCTAGCGAGTATAATTCATAAAGTACTGTTAATTAGTACAAGCTAGGGTTCTGAATTCTATACATGGGAATATGTAAATTTTCCAAGAAATGTGTTATTTAGATTGTGGAAACTATAGAAGCTAAAATCACAATGAATCTCCAAGGTCTTGGAAACCCTAGGTCTGAATAATTATTGAGAAATTGAAGAACTGACTAAATTCTAGGGGCCTAATGGGTGAAAGGAACCCACTAGTGAAATCCCACATACATGGTGACGAAAATTACAGAGAAATCCTTTGGATTTTGAGGCTGAACTTCGAAGAACACCTCTGCTTGTTATTGGGAGAAGCTGTCGTTTCTTTCTCTTCTTTTCTTTCTAAGTTGGATGATTTTAATGAATGAGGGTTCTAGTAGTTTCTGACTAGGTTATTAGGCTTAGACTGAGTAAAACAACGTAGTTTAAGCATCAAACAACATAGTTTAAGTGTCCAATGCATAGGGGAAAAGACCAATACAACCCTGACTTAAAAGCTGATGAAGTGACTTCAAGATAGGCTTCACAAGCCGTCTAGAGCACGACGACCTGTCAAGTGGGTCGTGAAGAAGCTCTGCCTGGCTGTTCTTCACTAAAATAGGCATAAAGATTTACTCCAAACTTCAAATGGGGAAAACTCAGTGGCGTTGGAAAGAGGACCCAAAGACCTTTAATTTGATAGGTCATGGGCCACCTAATTCAATTTCTACTGAAAGATATGGTCGATTGAAGTTGACCCTTAAATCTAACTCTGACAAGTTTCCTTTACGGGCGACTTCACAGTCTATGTGAAGCTTCACCGGCTATTTAGATGTCTGTGGCCCTTTTTTCTAGTGACCTTGGGTTACACCCCACAAACTAGGTAACTAGTACGACCCACTTGACGGGCCGTCAAGTTCACCACGGGCCGTCTGGGTCACTGTCAAGGTGACCCCTGCATCGGGATGATTCTGGAATGAGTTCACGAGGCCCTTAACGGGCCGTGGCCCCCTTCACGAATCGTTTAGGGTGACGTGAAGGATCCATGGTCAGTTTTGGGCCCTTGACTTGCCCGGTTGACTCCTTTCTAGCCTTTCTCTAATCCGAGGTGTTACAATATCTCCCCCTTGGGATCATTCGTCGTCGAATGAAGAGTAAGCAAGCTAAATTTGGAGGGAAAGAGCTGTAATCCCTACCAACTGAGTACTAGAAACTGATACGTAACTGAACTGAGTTTCATGGACATGCAATTATGCGGAAATGCAAGGATAATTGAGGGGATAAGATACGGAGACTGAATTACACAGGAGTAAACTGAGAGACTGGATGGGAACTATTACCTCAAGCTGAAACTGAATCGAAGGGAAAAAGATGAGGATACTTGGCCTTCGTAGCTGCTTCTACTTCCAAAGTAGCTCCCTCCACGGACTGATTCCTCCATAAAACCTTTACTAAGGCGACATCCTTATTTCTCAACCTACGAACCTGACGGCCAAGAATCTCAACTGGAACCTCCTCATAGGTGAGTCTATCCTTCACATCCACACTCTCTAATGGTACTATCGATGCCTGATCGCCCACACACTTCTTCAATAAGGAAATGTGAAAGACTGAATGAACTGCTGCTGCTAGTTCTGCTGGCAACTCTAACTCATAAGACACATTACCAACCCTTTTCAGGATTCTGTAAGGACCTACATACCTAGGACTGGACTTCCCTTCTTGTCATCACCCCTTTCATGGGTGACACTTTCAAGAAAACCCAATCATCGATTTCAAATTCTAAGTCCCTTCTCCTCACATCTGCATAGGACTTCTAATGACTTTAAGCTATCTTTAGTCTATCTCTGATGAGCTAAACTTTCTCCATAGCCTTATGAACTGAATCTGGCAAAACCAAGGCTGCTTCACATACTTCAAACCAACCGACCGGAGACCTGCATCTACGCCCATATAGTGCTTCATAAGGGGCCATTTTAATACTGGAATGGAAACTGTTATTATAGGTGAACTCTATGAGAGGTAGGTGATCAGCCTAACTACCCTTGAAATTGATCAGGTAGGCTCTCAGCATGTCCTCTAAGGTCTGAATGGTACGCTCTACCTGACCATCCATCTGCGGATGAAGTGCTGTACTGAGATTTACCTGAGTACCAATACCTTTCTGAAATGATCTTCAGAAAAGAGAGGTAAATTGGGGACCTCTATCTGAAATAATAGACAAAGGAACCCTATGCAACCTCACTATCTCGTTAATGTTGAGTATGGCGTAGTTCTCCGCTAAATCTGTAGTCTTGATAACCAAGAAGTGAGCTGACTTAGTGACTCTGTCCACTATCACCCAAATAGAGTCATGCTGTCTGCGGATACGAGGTAAACCCGTAATAAAATCCATGTGTACCACTTCCCACTTCCAAGTAGGAATGCTAATCTCCTGAGTCACACCTGGTTTTTGATGTTCTACCTTAACTTGCTGACAGTTAGGACACTTAGCCATAAAATTTGCGATGTCTCTCTTCATGCCATTCCACTAATAGACTTCCCATAGATCATGGTACATCTTAGTGGCACCTGAATGAATAGAATATCTAGAATTATGGGCTTCTGTAAGGATCTGCTGCCTCAACTCACCCACATTAGGGACACATAAGTGATCCTGGTAACGAAGCACACCATCTCCCCCTTGAGAGAAAACCTCAACTCTCTGCTGATGAACTGTACCTTTCAACTGTAGCAATATAGGATCACTAACCTGTTTGTCCTTAACCTACGCTACCAATGAAGATTCTGATCCTTTCTGCACTATCACACCACCATCTGATGTGTCCATAAGGCAACTCCTAAGCGAGCAAGCCGGTGAACATCTCTGATAATTCTTTCTTGTCTTCCTCAACATGTACCACACTACCATGGATAGTCTACTGAGGGCATCAGCCAGTACATTGGCCTTACCCAGATGGTAGAGCACATTCATGTCATAATATTTGAGGAATTCAAGCCATCTCCTTTGATGAAGATTCAACTCTTTCTGGGTTAACACATACTGGAGGCTCTTATGATCTGTGAACACATCAACATAAACACCATACAAGTAGTGTCTCCAAATCGTTAAGGCAAACACGAGGGTTGCAAGCTCGAGATCATGAGTCGGGTAGTTCTTTTCATGACCCTTAAGCTGTCTGGAAGCATAAGCTATGACCTTACCCTACTGCATCAACACACAACCTAGGCCGACCCTAGATGCATCACAATAAACCACATAGCTGTCTGAACCCTCTGGTAGAGTCAAGACAGGAGCTGTAGTCAACCTGGTTTTCAATTCTAAGAAGCTTTTCTCACACTCATCTGACCACTGAAACTTGACCTTTTTCTGAGTCAACTTGGTCAATGGGGTAGCTATGGATGAAAATCTTTCAACAAACCTACTGTTGTAATTGGCGAAACCCAAGAAACTTCTAATATAAGTCGGAGAGGTGGGTCTGGTCCAGTGCTTTACTACCTCAATTTTATGAGAATCCACTCGGATCCCTTTGCTGGATACCACATGGCCAAATGTAACCAGAATTCACATTTGTTGATCTTAGCGAATAGCTGGTGATCTTTTAGGGTTTGCAGAACAACTTTTAGATGAGTCGCATGCTCTTCCCCATTCTGAGAATAAACGAGGATATCATAGATAAATATGATGATGAACAAGTCCAAATACTATTTGAACACCCTGTTCATTAAGTCCATGAAAGCTATAAGAGCATTTGTTAGTCCAAAAGATAACTACAAATTCATAGTGACCATGCCAAATCCTGAAGGCTTTCTTCGGGATGTCATATCTCTGACTCTGAGCTGATGATAGCTAGATATGAGGTCTATCTTAGAAAATAAACTATCACCCTGAAGCTGGTCGAACAAGTCATCAATCTTGGGGATGGGATATTTATTCTTGATTGTGACTTTTTTCAACCGACGATAGTCAATACACATCCTGAGAGAACCGTATTTCTTACGCACGAACAACACTAGAGCACCCCATGGAGAGATGTTGGGTCTGATGAAGCCCTTATCTAGAAGTTCTTTCAACTGTTCTTTCAATTCCTTAAGCTCAGTTGGAGCCATACTGTAAGGAGGAATCGAAATAGGTTGGGTATCTGGAAGGAGATCTATTCCGAAGTCGATTTCTCTTTTGGGAGGAACTCCGGGAAGATCTTCTGAAAACACTTCTGGAAACTCATTCACCACTGGGACTGACTCAAGAGTTAAGGTTTCGGAGTTTGAATCCTTAGGTCGAACAAGATGATAGATATACCCTTTGAAATCATTTCCCTGACCTTAAGGTAAGAGATAAATCAACCTACAGGTATTGGGTTACTACCCTTCCGCTTTAAGACTGGCTCGTTTGGAAATTGAAATCAAACAATCCTGGTTCTACAATCGATTGAAGCATAACAAGAATGTAAACAATCCATGCCTAGAATGATATCAAAATCTATCATTTCTAACTCTACAAGGTTTGCTGAGGTGACTTTTTGGGAAACTATGACAGGGTAATTTCTGTATACCCGTCTAGCTATAACTGGGTCACCAACTGGAGTTGAGTTTGAGAAGGGTTCTGGGAGAGTTTCTGGATTGACACCGAAGTTTACTGCTATATAAGGAGTTACAAAAGAAAGTGTAGCCCCTGGATCTAACAATGCATTAATATCTAAATAGAAGACTTGTAACGTACCCGTGGCCACATCAGAAGAATCCTCCTGATCCTAGAGCCTAAAGAGCATACAACCTATTTTGGTGCTTACCACCACCTGTACCAGACGAGGCACCCTACTGAATCAGGTGACCTGCTAGCGCTATTGAAGTTGTAGACTGAGCCCTTTTACCTTCCGATCCTTGCCTGGCAGAAGGGCAATCCTTCAAGCTATGACCAGACTGACAGCACCCAAAACACCTCTCTCTACCTGCAAGACACTCGTCCGGATGGTTCTTATATCATTTTGGACAAGATAGAAAAGTCCTGTTACCTGAATCATTCCCCTGGGACTTAGAGCTTGATGCCCTCCCTTTTTGATCCTGTCGAAACCTGGGGGATGGAGCGCTAGCTGATAAAGGCATGGGGTCTATAGACCTTGCTAATATTGTGAGCGATTTCCATCGCCTGACCTATGCTGAGAGTATTCATAGTTTCCTGTTCTAGCCTTCTTGTTATCCTTAGCCATTTCCTTGAGCTTATCTCCCTCAACCTACTGAGTGTGGGTCATTAGTCTGGAGATATTCATATCCCTAATAGCATAGCATTTTTGCACTCGGTCTTTACCTGATCAGATACTCCAAACAAGAACTTGCTCATTTGTGCTCTAGAATTGGCAACCATATGTGGAGCATACCCGGAGAGGTGGGTGAACTTTAGCCCGTATTCTTGGACTGACATCGAACCTTGCCTCAAGTTCATAAACTATTGATCCTTAGCCTCCCTCAACTCTCTCGAGAAGAACCTATCAAGAAAAGCTCCGGTAAAATAATCCCACACTGTGTGAACCAGATATGAGCCACATCCTTAATTTGCTAGGATGCTAGCTCAACACTATCAGTACCAGTCACTTTCATTACCTCAAGAATTTATTGACCTCATTAATGAAGTTCTGTGGGTCCTCACCAACCTTCGACCCTAGAAACTCTGGCGGATTCATACGAACAAAGTCTCGAAACTTGGCTGCAGCTGATCCACCAGTGGGGTTTACAGGAATTGGGGCCTGCTAATTATTCTGGTTGGCTACGATCTGAGCCAACATCTGGATCGCAGTACGAAACTCTGCAATCATAACCTCATGGTTCGGAGCTGGAGGGACTGTGTTAGCATTGCGTGCATTAGCATTTTGTACGTTAGCTCTGCGAGGAGGCATGATATGAAACGCATAACTATAGATTAGAAGGGAGAAGTTGATTCACACTTCGTCGCACGATAAGTATAGAAAAAGAAGTGACTTTTCTTAGAACACCTAGTAGCCTCTCCCTCATAAATGTGGCACCCTTCATACCCATGAAAGAGACTCTACATAGTGTGACTTTCAGACAACCTAGGACTTTTGAACCTGATGCTCTAATACCAAGGTGTTTAGTGTCACGAGTGACCCTAAGCTAACTCATGGCATGGCATATCTATACAAATTCAATTAAAACAATACCGGACGGAATCTAAAAATAGTTAAATGTCTGAAATGGGGAAAAACCCAACATGTCTGAATGCATATAAAATATACGAAGAGTTTAGTGATGACTGAAAATAACACCAACGACTCAAGCTGCATATAATCTATGTCTGAAAGCCTCTAATTGACTTGAGTTGTTGGGACATGCCCCCAGCTAACTCTAATAACATTTAAACTGAAATGTAAAGACTGAAAAGTAAAGCATGTCTATCATCCTTGATCTATGAGGAATCACCACTGTAGCTGCTGAATAAGGACTAGAAATCGAGCTAAGCGCGGTCTGGATGCTGAGTGCCTGAACCTACATCATGAAATGATGTAGCGCAAAAGTATGCATCAGTACTTTGAATGTACTGAGCATGCAGAATATAGATACTAAGCTAAACAATGTAAAAACTGAACATAAAAAATAGGCTGTACGAAAGTATAACTAAAAACTGGACTAGATGCAATGACCAAGTACTAATCATGAAGATAACATGCTGACATGTATATTGAAGTAAACGATGATAACATGGTCATGCAATAAGAGTATGACTGTGGGGGCTACTATTAACCGACATAAACCACGTGAGCTAAACGTGGAGTCCGATGAATACGCCCCATCCAGAGGACCCAATATACCTTGCTAGGAGTATGAAAGCATGACTGTGGCGTGATCACTAAAAACTGATATCCAACATAGGGGACTTCTGAACCTACGTTGGCACGTAGTTCTGGGACCTTGAGGGTACACTTAACCCTAGTCCAACCAGGTGTTAAGTCTACTCCCAACTGAATATGATAGCTAAAATTAAAAAAAAATACCGAGTAGCTCAAAATACTGACATACTATCTGAGAATGCAACATATATATACTAAAAGCTATGGCATTCGAATTCTGAAGCATGATTTTCTAACTGATCTGCCTGGCGAGTATAATTAATGAAATATTGTTAATTAGTACAAGCGAGGGTTCTGAGTTCTATACATGGGACTATGCAAATTTTCCAAGAAACATGTTATTTAGATCGTGGAAACTATAACAGCTAAAATCACAATGAATCTACAAGGTTTTGGAAACCCTAGGTCTGAACAATTTATGAGAAATTGAAGAACTGCCTGAATTCTAGGGAACTAATTGGTGAAAGGAACCCACTAGTGAAATCCCAGATACCTCTACTTGTTATTGGAAGAAACTGTCGCTTCTTTCTCTTCTTTTCTTTTTAAGTTGGATGATTTTGGAGAATGAGGGTTCTAGGTAGTTTCTGACTAGGATATTAGGCTTAGACCGAGTAAAACAATGTAGTTTAAACAACAAACGACGTGGTTTAAGTGTCTACTGCATAGGAGAAAAGACCAATACGACCCTAACTTAAAAGTTGATGAAGTGACCTCAAGACAAGCTTCACAGGCCGTCTAGAGCACCACGGCCCGTCAAGTGGGTCGTGAAGAAGCTCTGCCTAATAGTGCTTCATTAAAACGGGCATAATGTTTTACTCGAAACCTCAAATGGGAAAAACTCGGTGGCATTGGAAAGAGGTCTCAAAGACCTTTAATTTGATAGGTCGTGGGCCACCTAATTCAATTTTTGCTGAAAGATATGGTCGATTGAAGTTTACCCTAAACTCTAAGTCTTACACGTCTCCTTCACGGGTGACTTCACTGTTCGTGTGAAGCTTCACGGGCCGTTTAAACGTCCTTGGCCCTTTTCTAGTGACGTTGGGTCACACCCCACCAACTAGGTGACTTGTACGACCTACTTGACAGGCCGTCAAATCCACCACGGGCCGTCTGGGTCACTGTCAAGGTGACCCCTGCATGGGGCAGATTCTGGAATGAGTTCACGAGGCCCTTAACGGGCCATGGCCCCCTTCACGGACCGTCTAGGATGCTGTGAAGGATCCATGGTCCATTTTGGGCCCTTGAATTGCCCGGTTGACTCATTTCCAGCCTTTCTCTAATCTGAGGTGTTACAATTTTAATTATTCTTTTTCTGGTTTTTGGAGAACGACGACTTTGGGAGCTATTTCATCTATTTTTTGGGTTCATTCCTAACTTTTACTTACTTCGATTTCTCTTATGCTTACTGAATATTTATGGATTAAGAATCGTGTTATGAGTAGCTAAATTCCCTAGTTCTAGGGCTGTGGCTACTGAATGATTGTATCTTATTGACTCTGATGGATTGATTTTTTTTATTATCGTATAAATTACTCTTTTGTTCTTAATTTAGTATTTCGTGACTGGCCACAATTGAAATAAATGTATTGTCCGAAATGAACTCGGGAGAGGAATAAGAGCATAGAATGTGGGACAAAAGGAACATGATCCTCTCTAGTTATAGGGTTGATGTGTATCTGGGATAGAGATATACATAGAAACCTTGTTTGGTTATTAGACAGGATGAAAATGTAAAGCTCGGTAATTGGTTCAGTCTATCCCTGCTCAATGATGTTGTTAGGCTGCCAATTACGGTAGGCGATTAGAGGTCAAGAGACCATGATCATATATTTAACCTTGTAATCAGTGATTCGATAATCGATTGACATCCATTAAAGGAGATAATATACATGAATCCATAGCAGGCTGCAGCTCTGGAATTCCCCAAGTCATTGTTTGAACTTCAAGTTGAAATTGAATCGTAGTAGTTTAATTTGTTATTTAGATAATTGATCATTTATAATAATATATCACTCTTTCTGAAAACACTTGCTTTAAGTTTTAGTTATTGGAAGAATCAAATATAATCTGATCTTAAGTCTTCGTGGGTACAACATCCAGCTCTTGAAAAGAGCTACTTTATTACTTGCACGACCACGTACACTTGCGTGTGTTTGGGAACAAACAAGTCTTTGGCGCCATTGTCGGGGACCTAAGAATTTGGAAGTATTTAATTTATCTAATTTTGGAAGTTATTGTTCAAGTATTGACAACATGATCTTAGCTACTGTCATTCCAGGTTGTGTTTGAACTTCAAGCTGGAAAATGAACGGGAACTGGTAAAGCCACTCGCTGAACCAAAAAGATTTGTTCATTACCGGAGAAGGCAAGTACGACTAACTTACCATGTTCCTCAAGTAGGGAGCGAACCAGGGACACCAATAAATAGGGTTGAACCAATTGCACCAGTAGCAATGGCCGAGTTGCCAGTCCGTGATGTGGCAATCCCATGCACAACTAATTTCACTTCGAGCATTCAAAAACCACTAGCTGGTGGCAGGTTCAAATTGAAGCAAAGCATGGTGCAAATATTACACAATAATAGGCCGTTTATTGGGTTATCTCGTGAGGATCCTCAAGTGCACATTCAAAACTTCCTCGAGACACATGCACATTAACTGGAGTAAACCCTAATTATGTGAGACTCACATTATTCCCTTTCTCTCTGTTAGGGGAAGCAAGAAGATGGTTGAAATCGGAGCCAGCGAACTCTATCACGTCGTGTGATGATCTTGCCTAAAAATTTCTGATATGGTTCTTTCCATGTGAAAAAATAGCCAAGCTTAGGAGCAAAATAGTGAGTTTCAGGCATAAAGGAGGGGGAAATTTATACAATGCGTGGGACAGGTTTAAATTATTATTTTTAAGTTGTTCGCACCATCATCAAACAAACGAATTGTTGGTTCACACCTTCATTGAGGGTTTGGAACCAAACACCAAAAATTTACTTGATTCATCTGCAGGAGCACAAGCTTTGGAGAAGACGTATACTTAATTGTTCACACTGCTGAACATAATCTCACAAGGTAGTCCTGAGTGGAATGGAGGAGGCACAAAACCTATGGTTCAGAAGACTGCTAGCATGTTGGAAGTAGATGCAGTTTACGCAGTTGAGGCAAAATATGATGAACACCCATTTAAATAATTTATCATTGGGACAACAGCAAGCACATGTAAATGTGGTACGACAGCCACAAACATGGTGTGAGATATATGGAAGTGGTGATCATGATGCAGATGCTGTCAACTTTGTAGGTAACGAACAGCGAGGAGGGGGCCATCAAAATTATGGTAATTCTAATAATCCTAATTGGCAAACCATCCTAATTTCTCTTGGGGAGGAAATCAAAATTAGGCACAGGCCAAAATCAATATAGATCTCAAGGTAATGGGCAAGTCTATCAACAACAGGGTCCAAGAGATAATCAAAATAGCAAGCAAGGAAATATGAGCACTGACGAGATGTTGAAGAAAATTATGGCGGAGCAAGCTAGAGCAAATTCAAAAATGGATAAGATAGCTACCGATTTGAGAAACAATCAATTGGCAACACAAAATCTAGAGAAGCAGTTTGGGCAATTTGCTAGTGCTCAAAATTCATGTCCTCAAAGAGGTTTTCCAGGTAATACTGATCCTAACCCGAAGCAAGTAAAAGCGGTAGGTACTTGTAGTGGGTTGCAATTGAAGGAATTTGCTCCAAAGAAGAGAAGTAGTGAAACCTCAAGGGAGGTTAAGAAAAATAATGATAGTGGAAACGGTTCGCATGAGGAAACAGTGCAAACAAAAGTGAAACCACCACCACCATTTCCTCAAAAATTTAAAAAGCAGAGCGAGGATGAATGCTTTGGTAAGTTTATTTCTCTTCTCAAGCAAGTTCACATTAATCTCCCTCTTGTTGATGATTTGCAGGGAATACCAAGGTATGCCAAATATGTGAAGGAGATCATAGCAAACAAGAGGAGGCTGAAAAGGTATGAAATTGTGGCACTCACTAAAGAGTGCAGCTCCAGGATTCAAAACAAGTTGCCCACTAAACTGAAGGATTCAGGTAGTTTTACGGTCCAGATTACTATAGGGAAAAGCATTCATGCTCGTGGGTTATGTGATCTAGGGGAGAGTATTAATCTGATGCCAACATCTCTATATAAAAAGTTGGGATTGGGTAGTCCTAAACCCACTACCATTATCTTACAGTTGGCATATTATTCGATAGCAAGGCCGGAAGGTGTTGTGGAAGATGTCTTGGTCCAAGTGAGATCACTGATATTTCCAGTTGATTTTGTTGTGCTGAACTTTGAGCCAGATCTCGAGGGGCCTTCTTGGGAGACCCTTTTTTGCCACTAGACGTGCTATGATAGACGTAGCAGCAGGTCAACTGACTATGAGGGCTCATGACAAAGTGGAGGTGTTTGATGTGTATAAAGCGCTAAAATTGCCAGCTATTTATGAAGGCTTGTCAGCAATAACAATGATAGATCTTGAAGCACAAGCTCATTACATTGCATCTAGAGATCTATTGGAGCGATTGTTGATGGGCCATGATATCTATGGTAATGCTGATGCACAGGAAATGGTGCAGTTTTTTGAGGTGTCTAGTTTAGGTATTTCAAAAGATAACTGGGAGGCTTTGAATAGGGTGTTAGGACCACAACCTAAGCCATCAATTGGGGAAGCACCCAAGCTCGAATTGAAGACACTACCAGCCCATCTGAGTATGCATTTTTGGGTAATGATATTACCTTACTTTTAATTCTTTCTACAGATTTTTTCTAAGTTACAAGTTGAAGGGCTTTGAAGATTTTGAGAAGGAGGAAGGCATCAATTGGCTGGCAGATGTCCAAAATTCATGGGATCAGTCCGCCATTATGCATGCATAAGATATACATGGAGGAAGGCCACAAGCCTAGTGCACAATACCAGCGCCAACTGGACCCAGTCATGAAAGATGTGTTGAGGAAGGAAATAATCAAGTGGTTAGATGCAAGGATAGTGTACCCCATATCTAATAGTAAGTGGGTAAGTTCGGTGCAATGTGTGCCTAAAAAAGGTGGCATGACTGTGGTGACTAATGATAAAAATGAACTAATTCCCACTAGGATAGTCACTAGGTGGTGTATTTGCATGGATTATCGCAAGCTGAATGAGGCCACCAGAAAAGACCATTACCTAGTGATAACGCTCAACTACACCTATCACGATTCAAGATGTAGGCAGTCGCTAGCAATATAAACCCAACGAAGAGTTGGGGTTGATCCCACGAGAAATGGAACTTAGTATAGAATTCAAATATGAAGTACTACAGTGATCTAGATTTTTGTAGATGTAAACAAATGAATCGATACATGATGTAAATCTTTGAAGTTTCAATTTTCGAATAAGAATGGTTTTGAATGATTAAAGTCAACAAATACGAATTAAAGAGGAATTAAACCAATGAGAAATGGGGCCTTAGGGATTTGTGAGTGTTCAACTACCAATTTCACTAAATGGGTCATTCCGGATTGCTCAAGTATGTTGAATCATAATGGGTAGGCAAGATTACGACTATGATAGCTATTTTACAATCAACTATCATGCTTTCAATTGGGTTTTATCAAACCCCAACATGCATTGCAATTAGAGGTCAACCTTATACCTTAATTCATCCCACTTTAACAAGCTGGGTACTACAAGTAAGAACCCGTACAATTATCAATTGCTAATTCCACTCAAATGCACCTTTGACAAGCATACAAAGAGATATAGACTAGAACTTAATTTGCAACTTCAATTCATAAGATGAAAACATGAATTAACAATTGAACCCATTCTAAATCAACATTTAATTCACCAATCCAAAAGACCCACAAGCTAATTAGGTAATTGAACACATAATCACACCCCTAAGGCATTGGGGTATTAGCCAATCATAGCAAGAATGAAGAAATAGTTACCAAATACGTTAGCCATTGATTTCCCAAGTCTTCAAACAGCAAATATAATCAACTAAAATTATACCCAATGTTCAATTCCCAAGAAATCACAAGAATAGTACACAAAATCCCTCAAAGTGCAATGTACTTTCTAAGTTCGAGTTCTGGTTCCTCTCTCAATCACCCGATATTCAATTCAATTCAAAAATTTCTATTTATACTTTCCCACAAACTCCACACGTTTTAAATTTCAGGATCATCCGGCGGCGTAAGTCGGGCTCACCCTTCTACTCGGCGATATGCCGAGTTGCTCGATCTCGCCTATTAACTCTTGACATCAGTACTGATTTAATCCTGGAACTTTAGGCGATGTGCATCGAGCTCGCCGTTCTGATCAGCGACTCACCGTCTGGTCCCTCAACTCGCCGACTTGACTTAGATCTTCTCTTTATCTACTCAAACTTTAGACAAGGTACTGTCCACTTGGCGTGTCGCTGAGTTGCCTTTGGCGAGCCTTAGCCTTCTTATTCTTTCAATTTTGCAACTTTTCGGCTTCATTTTGCATTATATTGTCCTAGCCTCATTCCAAAGTCTTCTTGCTGCATATAAAAGATTCAACACTAGTTATGAGTGCAAAATTGGGCATTAAGGACATTAATTTGGCACAAACGAAGCTATAAATGAGTCAAAACTACCGACTCATCAACTCGCCCAACTTAAACTTTTGCTTGCCCTCAAGTAAAACAAGAGATCAATGAAGTCAATAGGGATGTCTACAAGCAATGCTACTTAAGAACTCACAGGAAAGTGCACACAAGGATTAATCTAAGATACAAGGATCAAATGTACACCAAAAGCATCAAATTCTGACTAGCCATCATCAGTTAAAGTCTATGCTCACAAGTGCTCACCTAAAACGCAAACTTATGCCCACAAAGATATTTGAATGCCCTAACACCAAAAAGGATTCCACTCTCTTGCCCAAATTCAATTGAAGATCAATATTTCGGAATCAACACAATACTCACACTCTCAAAAGAGAAAGAGTTTGCACAACTTTGCCCATAGGCTCGCCCGAGTTTTCCATCTAATCATCACAAGGTTCATGTAAGGTCACAAAGGGCTTTAGAGGCTTGTAACGGGGCTGGGGCTCAAGATATGGTTATTTTTGGTTTAGTGGCTCTACCTTCATGAAGCATGATTTTCATGTCACTTCTCCTTCCCTTTCTTTCAAACATTTCAATTTCACAATTGGTCCTTTGTCACTTTGCAGTACACAAATCATTTTTATGAATACCCCTTTTTATTTTCACCTCCATGCACAAAGGTACTATCTTATTCAAATCTTTTTCTTTCTTTTCTTTTCAGCTTTTTCTCTTCTTCTTTTTTTATATGGAGGGGTTTCGTCTTTTTCACAAACAACTTTTCAAAAGATCAAGCTCACAAACCTCTAGCTCAATTTCTCTCTTCATTCTCACCACACCCCCAACTTAGGCTTTTGGCCTAAGTTGGCTATTCAAATTGACCAATACTTCACGAAGGTTATAGGTGGGAGAGACATGGCATTTTCAAATAAACGGCTAAGGTTCTTGTGTTTGTGTTTCAATCAAGGAGAAGTATAGGCTCAAATGGTGCCAACCTGGGTTCACACACTCACAAGGTAGCCAACAAAGGTTTAGCAATTAGGTTCACCCTAAAAAAATTCATTCCTAAGATCATTTTCCCACATTCACCAATGCTTAGTCAAACGGACTACAAGGGCAAGTTCTAGGCATCATCATACACACTTTTCAAGTAAGGTTCACCACACATGGCATTCAAACACAATTGCAGATCACAACTCTACGAGTCAAGCTTGCGTGCAATGGTCATTGCAAGACTCACCATCGACAATTCGCTAGTCACAACAAGAGGCTAAGAGTTTACACAAGACTATACAACTCCAATTTACCTTGTTGGACGCACACCAACATATTGTTCAATCAAGAGCACTATTCAAGTCATCAATATTGAACACAATCGACACTCAAAAGTACAAGAGAACTGCAATCATTTATTCAGTACAAAATCAACAATGATAACTAAACAGAGATATCACTAGAACTCAAAACCATTTTATAACATCCAAAATAACAATCAAAGGAAATTTCAATTAAAATAACATCCAGAATAACAATCAAGGGAAAAACACCACCCCACCAAAAAGACATAGCAGTGTCCCCAATGCGAAATAACAAAATAAACATACAAACTAAAGATAAAGGAAGAGCAAAAGAAAGTCCCCTGTCCCGCTATGCCGGAGGTGTGTCCCCAGCCTGGGCAGCGATACCCGGTGCACACTCATCGGTATACAGGGTCCCACTCGACCCAATCATCGATGTCTCCTAGAGAGACTCAGCAGTGGCAGTTCAGACCAAATCATCCTCCAGATCCTCGAGATCCGCATACACCTCTCGATCCCTCATAGCAAAGTCCTTCTCATCTGTCTCAGGTGCATCAGACACACCCTCATCATCAGCGGGCGGAGCAACACCAGTGGTGGTAGGTAGAGGAACATCGGCATTCGTACCCTCTGGCACATCTACACTACCCCAAATCATGGTAATGTCTATGAACTTCAGCTCGTCCACATCTCTCCTCAAACTAGTAGTACCAGTGCGGATGACCGTCAGCTTTGTGGAGCTACCCTCTCGCTGCTCACATGTCTCGACTTTAGCGGTGAGTGCCTCCAAAGCCTCCCCATAAGTTGTGATAGTCCGGCGTTGATCAGTCAACACTACTCGAATGGGGGCAAGTGCGGTAGCTAAAGCACGCTCAATCAATCCCGAAACAGCTGCCTCGACTCGAGAAGCTCAAACATTCGCTTAATGGGCAAGGTGCCCCATATTGATGAGCATGGCCTACGTTAAAGGCCAGGTGCAGGGGGTGAAGCTGGTGCTGTGGCAGAAGAGGGACCCGGTACAGGGCAGAAGTGGCAGGAGCATTCAGAACAGGCGTACCTGTCGGCTCAATTGTAGGAGGGGGAGAACCCATCTCCATGGCCTCAACATCTACAGCCGGAGACGCTCAATCCTCAGGATGTCACAAGACGAGGTCCGAAGTGACCTTAACATCCATCTTCTTGTCAAATGGGACACCGGTCTGCCTACACAACTCACTTATCAAAATCGGGAACGGGAGTGAGGTATGCTGCTGCTTGGCCCTCATTAACATTTCACTCTCAATAATCATGCCCAAGTTCAACAATTGTCGATCGATAATACACCCCAATAGTGTGGCCTTCTGATGTCGAATGGTTGACTCATTCTGGGAAGGCATTAGTGTACTACTAAGAAATCTAAACCCATATCGGGCAATGATGTTGAGGTCCTTCTTCTCGATTATGGCCCAACATCTAACCATGGGGGGGAGGCATCACTTATTAACAGAGCCAACCACCCGTTCAGAGTCTCCAAACTCCCCTTTAGCTTATCGGGCAAGGAGTGCCTCCACTTATATGTACAATCAAGAATTTCATTAATTCCGGTCTTGCTGTAGTTGACCTTCTTCCCGCACACCATAACAAAATCAACCAGTTTCATTGACTGCGCCAACTTCTTGACTCTGGGAACTAAATCGGAGTATGCAGCATAGAACTCCCGGACCCATGTAGGTACATAAGGGGTCTGGGGCTTGGTGAATATTTGAAATTTGTGGACACGGATGGTTTCCCACACCTGTGGTTATCTTTCCACCACCCCATCGGTGGACAACCTCTTTTCCTCGAGGATTTTACCTGAACCCTCGGCTTTTAACTTGTTCATCGACTTCGAAAGCTCAACCGGGGCCAGAATTTGAACTCGAGCAGTAGGAATAGGGGTAGAGGTTGCTGGAGGCTCAGGTCTGGTAGTTGAAGTGTTGACCCTAGTCAATGGGTCATGTAGATTCTTGGACCGCAACTCGGTACGGGTCCGTTTTAAAAGCTTACGAATAGGAGTTCCGGACTCCTCACCTTCAGAACTTCCAAATTCTGTAGAGGTGAACTGTATAGATAGTTCTTGACTTTCTGAAGAAGCACTCTCCGAGACCACTTATTTTCCCTTCCTTTTATGTTGGGACTTCGGAGCTTTTTGTGGACGTGGGCTATCAACCTTCGATGCAATTTCAATGCCTTGGCTTTCTTCTTGGGAGGTTTGTGGGCGACACTTTTGCGGTGAGGCATGTCTGTAAATCAAAACAAGCAAACACAAAGATCGATCAAAATGGGATAGAAAAGAATCAACCAGAAAAAATACAGAAGGACTCACCGAACTGATCGGCGAATCCCCTAATCTATTAGGTGAGCAAAAAGAGCCTCGTCGAAAGTAACAGATTCAGCTTCAGGCAAACATGAAGCAATAAGGGTGATGAAACATTCACTCGGCGAGCAAAAGGGGAGCTCGCCGAATATTACAGAACACACAGACCACAAATCAATTGACAAAGGGTGATGGGGAATGCAATGGGCGAGTCATCGATCGAAACGGCGAGCCCGACTTAGCTCTGTGAACTGACTAGAAACATCACCCTCCCCAAAAATTTTACGATTATCAACTAACAACCCAACATGCAACAATTAAAGCTCATTTATCAACAACTAAACCATACCCATGCCCAATTTCTCCTCGAGGTACTCAGACTTCCCCAAAACCAAATCGAAAACAACAAAATGACGATTTGCCCTTAAGAAAGACGTCACCCAATCCATCATTGGGAAACTTCAAGCCATTTGATTGAATTCGAGGCTACTCAAACTTCATCCAATGATTAATCAACAACACACAAGCATGCAATTCAAAAACCCAATGCACAAAGCCCGAAATAACAAAAATTCAATACTCACACATTCAAATTAGACAATCAAAGTAATAAGAAGCAATCAAGGCATACAATACAATATATAATCAAGCATCCAGCTAATTACGAGATGAAATTTACAAAACATGCTCACAAAATTCGCAACCCAAGAAAACTAACCTCCAAGCCGAAAATTCGATGCACAAACGATGAAAATGGGGGAAGGGAGACACGTCCAAAGCACTCCACTAGTAGCTAAAGGCAACAAAATGCAAATTGAAATGCAAGAGTGTGTGGGTGTGTGAGGAGACGAGGAAAATTTCAAGTGTGATGAAAATTTGAATTTGGAAAGATTAAAACCCCTTCAGTTCGCCCCCCAAAGGACGATTATATTAATGTCACCGTTCCACTCGGCAATGTGCTGAGTGGTACACTTTCTCACCAAAAATCACAGGAAGCCAAGCCATCGTGCATGTCCAGAAGGCGAGCTAGATCGGGCTCGCCGAGTGGTGCAGAATCTCGCCTAATTTTCCAGTGTAGCCTACAACTTTAGCCTTCAATTTTTGATGAATATAGGCGATCCTAGGGGCATTTCAGCGATGCGCCGAGTGGACCAACCCCTCGCCTAGTTACCATGTCTTGAAATTTCATACTCCAACCTACACACTCAACACACGTTATTCAAAAACACTAAGATAAAGCTTGGATTGCCTCTCAAGAAGCGCCTTATTTAACCTC
The DNA here is from genome assembly GCA_018342035.1 of Solanum appendiculatum. Lineage (NCBI taxonomy): Eukaryota > Viridiplantae > Streptophyta > Magnoliopsida > Solanales > Solanaceae > Solanum > Solanum appendiculatum. Next base: position 621,209 of record JAGDQO010000900.1, read on the forward strand.
GTGGCACGACATTGACATGCATTCAAGCATTTTCCAAGTACACCATCAATCAATCGCACAACGGGAGCCTCTCCAAAGTAGAGTTTCAACCTTTACCCATTAACTTTAAAGAACAATCCTTTTTCACCTTGAACTTCAATAGCTCCGTTGTCAAGCACACTTAACCTTAAAAGGGCCTGACCACATAGACTTGAGCTTACCCGAAAATAGCCGCAAACGAGAATTGAAGAGCAACACACAATCACCCAGCCTAAATTCTCGATGAAGTATCTTGGCATCATGCCACCTTTTCATTTTCTCCTTATAAAGAGCAGCACTTTCAAAAGATCGAAGCCAAAATTATTCCAAAGCATGAAGTTGGTCAACCCGACTCTTGGATGCAACATCCTAGTTCGAATTTATGGTTTTCAAAGCACACAAAGCTTTATGCTCGAGTTCCACCGGGATATGACATGATTTGCGGAACACCAACTGATATGGCAACATACCAATTGGTGTTTTAAAAGTAGTGCAATAGGCCCACAAATCATCATCTAACCTTCTAGACCAATCAGAACGATTTGCATTCACGATTTTGGCTAAAATCCCTTTAATTTCCCGGTTGGACACTTACACTTGCCCACTTGTTTGCGGATGGTAGGGGGTGGCAACCTTGTGCTTTACTCCATATTTGGACAACAGTGAGGAAAAAAATCGGTTGCAAAAATGAGAACCCCCATCATTAATAATAGCGCGCAGAGTGCCAAACCTTGTGAAAATATACCGCTTAAGAAATGTAATGAAACTTCTTCCTTCATTGTTGGGTAAAGCCACAACTTCTACCCACTTTGACACATAATCAACGGCCACCAAAATGTATTTATTCCCATAAGAACTCACGAAAGGACCCATAAAATCAATTCCCCACACATCAAACAATTCAATCTCAAGGATAGGTAAGGGGAAGCTCGTGTCTTCGTGACATTCCTCCTTGCTTTTGACATGAAATACACTTGTGGACAAAAGAATTTGCATCTTGATACATTGTTGGCCAATAATAACCACTTTGCAACACCTTTGCCACTATACGTACCCCACTATAGTGGCCATTAACCAAAGATGCGTGGCATGCATCAAGAATAGCGTCCACTTCAACTTTCAGTACATATTTTAAGAATATGTGATCCGCACACTCCTGGAATAGATAGGGTTCATCCCAAAAATGCTTTTTTGCATCAAAAAGAAACCTTTTGCGTTGATAGAATGTCAGCCTATCAAGAATAATTCCACACATTACATAGTTGGCGAAATTGGCATACCAAGGAATGGAACCTTTAGAGACCATCATGACCATCTCATCAGGAAAAGCGTCTTCAATATCCTTGTCACCTGACACAACGACACTTGTTTCAAGTCTCGCTAAATGATCAACCACTTGATTTTTACATCCTTTTCGGTCTTTGACCTCAAAATCAAACTCTTGCAATAATAGCACCCATCGAATCAGCCTCGGTTTTGCATCCTTTTTTGCCATTAAGTAGCGTATAGCTGCATGGTTAGTTTGCACCACTACCTTAGTTCCCAATAAGTAAGCTCGGAATTTTTCAAAAGTGTACACTACAACCAATAACTCTTGTTCTGTAATAGTGTAGTTCCTTAGAGCCACATTTAAGGTCTTGCTCGTATAGCAGACTGGGTGGAACAACTTGCCTCTACGTTGACCAAGTACAGCACCCAAGGCGACGCCACTAGCATCACACATTAGCTCGAATGGGCTACCCCAATCTGGAGCAATGATAACTGGAGCCGACACAAGTTTCTCCTTTAGACACTCAAAAGCAGTCATACAAGCTTCATCAAACATAAAAACACTGTCATTCTCAAGAAGCTTGCAAAGAGGATGAGCTATCTTAGAGAAATCCTTTATAAATCGACGGTAGAAACCGCATTTCTAAGAAGCTTCGGACATCTTTAACTAAGATAGGGGGTGGTAACTTGGCAATAACTTCAATCTTTGCTCGATCCACTTGTATACCTTTCCCTGAAATTTGGTGCCCTAAAACAATCCCTTCTTTCACCATGAAATGACACTTCTCCTAATTAAGTACGAGGTTTGTTTCGACACATCTATGTAAGACTCGTCCTAAGTGTTCAAGACATTCTTCAAATGAGTCCCCAACTATGGAAAATCATCCATAAAAACCTCCATCGAGTTTTCAACCATATCAGCAAAAATAGACAACATACACCTTTGGAATGTTGCCGGTGCATTACACAACCCAAAGGGCATTCGTTTAAATGCAAATGTTCTGTAGGGATAGGTGAAAGTAGTTTTGTCTTGATCCTCCGGGGCTATGAATATTTTATTGTAACCGGAGTAACCATCAAGGAAACAATACCATCCACGCCTTGCAAATCTATCAAGCATTTGGTCCGTAAAGGGCATTGGAAAATGATCTTTCTCAGTTGCCGAATTAAGCTTTCTATAGTCCATGCACACACGCCAACCGGTAACTGGTCGCATTGGCACAAGTGCACCCTTCTCATTCGGGATCATGGTCATATCACCCTTCTTTGGGACACATTGGACCTGACTTACCCACTTGCTATCCGCAATAGGGTAAACCACACCCGCATCTAACCACTTGATGATTTCCTTCTTAACCACTTCTTGCATTGGAGGATTCAACCTCCTTTGGTGGTCAACGCTAGGTTTACAATCAACTTTCAACTGAATCTTGTGCGTGCAAATATCGGGAGGAATCCCTACAATTTCAGCAATTGTCCATCCGATAGCTTTGACAAATCTTTTTAGCACACTAACAAGTGCTTGTACCTGCCCTTCAAGTAAGTCAGCTGCAATGATTACCGACAAGGTATTGTTAGCCCCCAAAAATACATATCGAAGATGAGAAGGAAGGGTTTTCAATTCAAGCTTCGGAGGTGCTTCAATGGATGGCTTCACGGGAGGACTTATTCAATTCTTCAAATCAATTGCAAACTTCAAAGGAGTTTTCGAGTAAGAACCTGAACCTGATAAAGCAGCCACCACTTCATTATAATCTTGGATCTCTTCCCCATCATAATTCAAAAGGACAGCAGCCAAAGATTCACCAATACTAGCAATCGCTTCATCGATCATATCAATAACCGATACCACATGGATGTCATTGGGTTGTTACATAGATTTACATACATTTAAAAGTGACTTCCTCCTCATTAACTATAAACTTCAAGTCGCCACTCTCCACATCAACCAAAACTCTTTCGGTAGCCAAGAATGGTCTACCAAGAATAATCGAGATTTCGACATTCATCTCACAATCAAGAATAACGAAATCTACAGGAAAAATGAACTTGTCAACCTTTACCAAAATATCATAAAGAACACCGATAGGTCGCTTAATAGAACGATCTGCCATGAGAAGTTGCATCGTGGTTGACTTAGGCTCACCTAGCCCAAGTTTCTTGAAAATAGCATATGGCATCAAGTTAGTACTAGCTCCCAAATCACACAAAGCTTTGGCAAACTTGAACACCCTAATAGTGCAAGGTATCGTGAACGCTCCTTGGTCTTCCTTTTTAGAAACCACATTTGACATAATATCACTGCAACTATGGGATAGCTCAACCGTTTCAAAGTCCATACTTCTTTTTTTTGTGACCAATTCCTTCATAAACTTTGCATACCCCGACATTTCTAGTAATGCATCCACCAGCGGAAGATTTATAGAGAGAGACTTAAAAATAGAGAAAAACTTTTGAAATTTTGCATTGTCATCTCTATTCTTCAACCTTTGTGGAAAAGGAGGGTTAATTTTAGGTAACGGGTTTGGAGAAACTGATTTAGACACATCCCTCACCTTAGGCGTGGAAGTTCCACCAAGAGTAACATCATTAGTTGAATCAACATCTTTGTCGGGAACATCATTGTTCACACTATCCTCAAGACCCTCATCATTACTCACAATAGGTGGAATTTCACTCCTTTTAGCCTCCGCGACCTCAACCACATCACTACCCGAGACTCTGCCACTCCGAGTTACAATTGCCATACATTGAGCATTCCATTCTTCGGGTTAGCCAATGTGTCACTAGGAAGGCCACCATTGGGTCTTTGATGTAATTGAGTGGATAATTGGACCATTTGTGATTCAAGATGTTGAATTGAAGTGGAGTGAGAAGTCACCGTTTGATTTAGAGAGGAGAAATCAGCCCTCATCTCTTTGAGTACTTTGTTCGAACCTTCCACCTTGTGCAAAATACGAGCAAGCATATCTTCAGTTCTAAAACTTTCCAGATCATCCTTTGGTTCGGTAACTTTGGGACGAACATGTGAAGGCACATACCGATCTCTCTCACCAGCTCTCCAATTTACACCTCGATCATGCCACTCCTGATTGTCTCTCCAACCAACACCTTGTTCCTTGGTCCAACCTTGATTCTTCCCTGGCCTTTGATAGTTCAGACGAGAACCCACCATCTGATTTGACAGAAATTGAATTTCTTCGTTGTACATGGTTTTAAATGTAGCATCATCCGGGCTTGTAGCTACTGCATTAATGGTTTTTGGAACCCACACCCATAACATGTTTTGTTAATAAATCCATCTGGGTCATCATCTTCGCCATATTCACTTCACGCTCTTGATCTTTCTCAATTTGCTCCTTAGTCATTCCGACCATAAGAGGTGATACTTGGTCCTCTCTTGTGTGCCATGCCCAGTTGGTTTTGGTCATATCATCAAGTAATGCTGACGTAATAGGAAACGGTTGTCTCATGATTCCACCTTGAATTAAATGATCAGCGATAGACTTGTTTACCGAATCAAGGCTACGGTAGAAGTATTGCAACAACACATTTTCAGGTAAACCATGAGTAGGACATTGTAGAAGGAGCTTTTGGAATCTGAGCCATGTCTCATGGATTGGTTCACCATCAAGTCTCTTGAAGTTCTGAATACCATATCTCAACTTCACCATTTTCGAAGGGGGAAAGAATTTTCAGGGAATGCTTCCTTCAGTTCTGCCCAAAAAGTAATTGAGTCTCTTGGTAGTTCCACCAACCACTTTTTTGCCTCCCCAGTTAGAGAGAAAGGAAACAACCGAAGACGAATCGACTCTTGAGAGATGTTCTTGAATGTGAAAGGGCTGCACACATCAAAAAAGTTTCGAAGATGCTCATGGGGGTCCTCATGAGCAAGTCCTCCAAAGGAACCTTTGATTTGCAATAACTGAAGCATGGTTCTGGTCACATGAAAGATAACATTACCCACAGTAGGGGGCAAGCATATGGCTCCAGCACTTCCAACTTGAGCTGCATTAAAGTCATTGAGATTACAACGTCATCATTCACATGATGCATATCATCATTCTGACCAACAACACTATCAGCGTCACTCATGTTGTCACCTGTTGAATATAAACAACGAAAAGATTAATAAGTAAATTCGACTACAATCAAACTAATTCACTAAAATACATCAATACAAGAATTCTAAACGCCATTCCCCGGTAGCGGCACCATTTTTGATAACGTTCAACTACACCTATCACGATTCAAGATGTAGGCTGTCGCTAGCAATACAAACCCAATGAAGATTTGGGGATCCCACGAGGAATGGAACTAAGTATAGAATTCAAGTATGAAGTACTAAAGTGATCTAGCTTTTTGTAGATGTAAAAAAATGAATCGATACATGATGTAAATCTTTGAAGTTTCAATTTTCAAATAAGAATGGTTTTGAATGATTAAAGTCAACAAACACGAATTAAAGAGGAATTAAACCAATGAGAAATGGGGCCCTAGGGATATGTGAGTGTTCAACTACCAATTTCACTAAATGGGTCATTCCGAATTGCTCAAGTATGTTGAATCATAATGGGTAGGCAAGATTACGACTATGATAGCTATTTTACAATCAACTATCATGCTTTCAATTGGGTTTTATCAAACCCCAACATGCATTGCAATTAGAGGTCAACCTTATACCTTAATTCAACCCACTTTAACAAGCTGGGTACTACAAGTAAGAACTCGTACAATTATCAATTGCTAATTCCACTCAAATGCACCTTTGACAAACATACAAAGAGATATAGACTAGAACTTAATTTGCAACTTCAATTCATAAGATGAAAACATGAATTAACAATTGAACCCATTCTAAATCAACATTTAATTTAGCAATCCAAAAGACCCACAAGCTGATTAGGTAATTGAACACATAATCACACCCCTAAGACATTGGGGTATTAGCCAATCATAGCAAGAATGAAGAAATAGTTACCAAATACATTAGCAATTGATTTTCCAAGTCTTCAAACAACAAATACAATCAACTAAAATTATACCCAATGTTCAATTTTCAAGAAATCACAAGAATAACTCACAAAATTCCTCAAAGTGTAATGTACTTTCTAAGATTGAGTTCTTGTTCCTCTCTCAATCATCCGATATTCAATTCAATTCAAAAATTTCTATTTATACTTTCCCAAAAATTCCACACGTTTTGAATTTCAGGATCATTCGGTGGCGTAAGTCGGGCTCGCCCTTCCACTCGGTGATGCACCGATTTGCTCGATCTCTCCTTTTAACTCTTGAAATCAGTATTGATTTCATCTTGGAACTTTAGGCGATGTCAATCAGGCTCGCCGTTCTGATCGGTGACTCACCGTCTGGTCCCTCAGCTCACCGACTTGACTTCGATATTCTCTTTATCTACTGGAACATTAGGCGAGGCACTGTCCACTCGGTGTGTCGCCAAGTTTCCTTTGGTGAGCCTCAGCCTTCTTGTTCCTTCAATTTTGCCACTTTTTGGCTTCTTTTGCATTATATAGTCCTTGCCTTATTCCAAAGTCTTCTTGCTGCACATAACCGATTTAACATTAGTTATGAGTGCAAAATTGGGCATTAACGACACTAATTTGGCACAAACGAAGCTATAAATGAGTCAAAACTACCGACTCATCACCCAGTCCCCTTTATTGATCAGATGTTAGATAGGTTGGTAGGGCAGGAGTATTATTGCTTTCTTGATGGTTTCTCAGGGTATAACCAGATTGTAATTGCAATAGAGGATCCAGAGAAGATGAACTTCACTTATCCATATGGCACGTATGCTTTTAAGCATATGGCTTTTAGACTTTGTAATGCATATTTTGTGGATGTGTTCATGGATGACTTCTCGGTATTTGGTGAGTCTTTTGATCTATGTTTTACATAATCTTGACATAGTCCTCGCTCTATGTGAGGAAACAAATCTGGTGCATAATTTGGAGAAGTGTCATTTTCTAGTTCGAGAAGGCATCATGTTGGGTCACAAAGTCTCAAGAAGTGGGTTGGAAGTTGATAGAGCTAAGGTAGTGGTAATTGAAAAGTTTCCACCCCTATCTCGGTGAAAGGAGTCAGAAGTTTTCTTGGGCATACTGGGTTTTATAGGAGGTTCATCAAGGATTTCTCCAAGATTACTAGACCTCTGTGCAGTTTGTTGGAGAAGGAGGTGAAATTTCTGTTCGATGAAAGTTGTTTGAAGGCCTTTGAGTTGTTAAAGAAGAATTTGATAGAAGTGCCTATCTTAATTGCTCCTACGTGGGAGTTACCTTTTGAACTTATGTGCAATGCGAGTGATATAGCCGTGGGTGCAGTGCTAGGCCATAGAAAAGAGTACGTGTTTCATTCTATATACTACGCGAGCAAGACTCTTGATGCAACACAGTCCAATGACATAGTCATAGAGAAGGAGATGCTTGCCTTAGTATTTGTCTTCGACAAGTTCAGATCTTACTTGGTAGGTACTAAAGTTATTGTTTACACTGACCATGCTGCAATCAGCTACCCATTTAATAAGAAGGACGCAAAAAACCAAGGGTTATCAGATGGATCCTGCTACTCCAAGAATTTGATATGGAAATCAAGGATAGGAAGGGTACTGAGAATCAAATCACAGACCACTTGTCAAGATTGGAGGATTCATCACATGTGAAGAATGAAGGGCAGATTCATGAAGATTTTCCTGATGAGCAATTGTTAGCTCTAGTCATTGCTCAAGTGCCATGGTATGCATATATTGTGAATTTGCTGGTAAGTGGATTGTTTCCACCAGGTACATCTATGCACAAAAGCAAAGTTGAGCCATGATGCAAGATTTTACATATGGGATGATCCATTCTTGTTCAAGAAAGGGCCGAAAAAAGTAGTGCAAAGATGTATAGCTGAAAATGAGGTAAGACAAGTATTGGAGAGTTGTCACTCTTCACCATAAGGAAGTCACCATGGAGGAGAACGTACAACACATAAGGTATTGCAGTCAAGTTCCTTTTGGCCAACTTTATTAAAATGTTGCATTGTTTGTGAAGGGGGTTGTGATCAGTGTCAGAGAATTGGAACCATTTCAAGACGGCATGAGATGCCATTGAACAACATTCTCGAGGTTAAGATATTTGAGGTATGGGGGATAAAGATACACTTCATGGGCCTTTTTCCTACATCTAGAGGGAACCAATACATCTTGGTGGCTATGGACTATGTGTCTAAGAGGGTTGAGGTTGTCACCTTGCCCACCAATGATGCAAAAGTCATGGTGTAGTTGATAAAGAAACACATTTTCACCAGGTTCAAAACTCCAAGAGCTCTAATCAGCGATGGTGGTAAGCACTTTATAAATTATTTAGTGCGAAATCTATTGGCTAAGTATGGAGTGCAACACAAGGTAGCTACGGCCTATCATCCATAGACTAGCGGTCTGGTAGAGGTGTCAAATGAGAGGTTAAATAGATCTTACGAAAGACCGTGAATGCACAATGAAAGGATTGGGTTGATAAGTTAGATGATGCATTATGGGCATACAGAACGGCATATAAGACACCAATAGGGACTTGTCCCTATCGAATGATGTTTGGTAAAGCATGCCATATTTCAGCGGAAGTGGAGCACCATGTCTATTAGGCCATAAAAAGTTTAATCTTGATTCTGAGTTGGCTAGCAAGAGAAGAATAGCTCAATTGCATGAGCTTGAGGAATTTTAGCTCCACGGTTATTGAATGCCAAGTTATAAGAAGAAAAGACAAAGAAGTGGCATGACAAGCATATTGTACAATGTACCTTTGAGTTAGGCTAGCTGGTATTGTTGTTTAATTCACGATTGAAGTTATTCCTCGAAAAACTTCTGTCAAAGTGGAGTGGACCATTTGAAGTGGTGAGGATGACTCAACATGGAACTGTGGAGCTAAAAATAAGGACAAGAGCGCCACATTTCTAGTGAATGGACAAAGAGTCAAACACTACTTTAGAAATGATGTGGATCCCGAGCAAGAAACGCTCGAATTGAATGACGAGTGAGTCATAAGCTGGGTCAAGTCGCTATGTTAAACCAAGCGCTACACGGGAGGCAACATGTGACCTCATGTATTATATAGGAATTTTGTTTTCTTTTCTTTGTTTCATTCTTAGGACTTAGTTAATTTTCATTTTTCACTGTAATAGTTAGGATATAAAAAAACCAAAAAAAGGAGAAAAATAGAGATAATACAAAAAGATGAGTCGTGCCACGACCAAAACTAAGGCGCTGGATGAGAGGCAACCCATCAGGTTTGTGTTTAATGGGTGTTGTTATTTACATTTGCAGGAGAGGGGGCTCCGTATTGGAGCCCCATCGTGGACGGATTCCTTATTCTTAATTTCACTTGAAATTAATTTCCTAGCTTGAGGCAGAGGACTTCGTATCCTAAGCGCGTCGCAGAGCTGCTGACATGTTAATTTGAATTCAACTAGAATTAATTGTTTTGTAAAAAATAAGGAAGGTCTGTATCCTCTTCGCGTCGCGGAGTGATGCCATATTTTATTTTTTGTTGGGAATTAATTTCCCAGAGCGAACCAGAAGATTACGTAATGCAGTCGCATCACGGAGAGCAGATAATTTTTTTGTTTCGATAGGATATCATATTTTGATGGAAATAAAAAAGGCTCCGTGAAGGGGCTGCGTAATGCCTGAAGGTTAGTCTTTTCGATTCTCATTAAAAAGACGGGTTTTACCCATCTTCCCTCTTAGAAAACCGACCCAAATCTTCTTTTAACCCCAAATTTCACCCTAAATCCTCATTCACTCTCCCCAATTTCCCTCGACTTAACCCGATCCCTTTCTCTATCGCGATACCAATTGTTCTAGCCCATAGCACGGAGTGAGTTCATTCCTTTCCTGCTTCAAATTAGTCGTTCATTCCACAACTAATGTTCTCTCAGTTCTTCTCTTTTCATTTGGCTCAGAGTTGGTGCTTGAAATTGTGAACTGATGTAACCTTGTGGGTCTAGGGAGTTCGGCATATATTGTGGGAAAATTTGGGTTGAATGTTTTGAATTCTTAAGTAGGAACATTATGGGGGTAATGTATTGTGTACAAAATTGTGTTGAGAAGGCTGATTATGGGGTGGTTTGTGATGTGTGCTCTGTATCATGTGGCGTACTTAGTTTATTGTATGCTTAATGTGAATTTCGTTGTGAGTACAAGTGTAGTCATTCATTTTGTGTTGGGGCTGGGCAGGAGGTCTAGATGACACCATGTGATATCAAGAGTTGGATTGTTTGTGTGATGCCAGTGTTTGTTGTTCGTAATAGGGGCAGGAACTATATGGGTGCATTTGACGCATTGTATGCTTAAAATCAAATGTTGCTGGCGAGTTGTGAAATTCATGAGGGTCTGTGTGTGTGTTTTTTGGGTAGAGTTGTGTTTTTCTTGCTTTTCTTGGGTTGATTTTAATTTTATGAAGTCTGAGTACTGGGGTAGTTTTGATCTATGTGCACACGAGTAAGTGTGGGGTGGTGCCTTCTCACCACCCACACCTCTTGATTATTGCGTGTAGTCTTGTGGACTTAACTAGAATGGTATGTTGTTGTGTTTTTAGGTTAATATGTCTGAAACTCACAGACTTGGTAAGGAGGTAGCATCCTCAAGCCAAAGGAAGTGAGTTAGGAGTGGGGGTAATGTTCCTCCCGCACCGCCAGTACCACGTGGGCAGACAAGTCGATTTGGATTGAAGGCAGTAGCTGAAGAAGGCAAGGTATGGTGGAAGAAGCACACTAAAGCTCGTTACTTCTCTGATGTGTGCATTGAGAGGGATAATCTGGCTAGGGACTTCCCCCGGATTATGAGGTGCATCCAAGAGCTCTACATGGAGTTTATTTTTGTCGAGCCTACTGAGTGTAACTTGCACGTGGTGCGCGAGTTCTATACCAACTGGGCAATGAGTCTAGATCGCACTTTGTGAGGGTGAGAAGAGTGGATGTGACTCTCACTCCAGTAGTATTGAATGACATATTGGGCACTGCAGCTGACACTGACCCCTTGGTATTGACGTGCTTGAACATTCACCCACCTTACCAGGCCATTAGATACACTCTCTGTGGGCCTCAATCAATGGTTCGGTGGACCAAGCACTGCTCAAGGAAGCCCAATTCACTTAATATGGACTAGAAGGAGTAATTCATTGAGAAACGTATCACAAACACATTAATTAGTCTTTATATTTTCCGATCTTTCCTCTTTCTTTATTTAAAGAGATAATTATCTTTTTTGAGGACTTTTTATAAAAAATTTACTATTTTTAGACATATTTTTGTTTATTACATTAATATACCATATTTTAAAAATGTTTATCATTTATAATCACTTTACTATGTAATAAAAGTGAATTATATGTGCAATTTATATGTATTATACTTGCTTTGATTAAGAAATTGCTCTATATATTAAAAACGAACTATACATGTAATATAAATGTATTACACTATGCATTTTGAATAAAGGTAAGGTTTGCATGCAATATAGATATATTATAAGTGTCTTAAATGTATTAAGCTTGTTTTGATAAAAAATTTGTACTATGTATTAAAAATAAAATATACAGGTATTAAAATTGTATAACTATAAATGATAAATATTTTCTAAATATGATTTGGAAAATTTTGAATATTGTCATGTGGAAATATTTCGAGGCTTTCAAATACAGCTGCTTCAAAATCACAGGATCACTCGATTTTGCATCAATTGCTGATAAAGTTCAAAAATATTTAAGATGTAATATATATAAAATTTGATACACACATGGTATATACATGCTATATTTATCAATTAAGAACTTACATCAACAATATAGTTCATAATGACATGCTTGGATATATAACTTTATGTACCTCATAAAATCAAAATTAATATAATAAAAATGATATCTAACTAATGAAATTTAGTCATACATTGCAACAATAATCAATCACAACAAATAATCACCATTATATATCATCAACCACCATTATTAGTTATTACTATCATCCGCCACAATTATCGGTCACTGCCACCAATTCTAACCATTATTAACTATCATTATAATCAACCACAACTATCAGTCGCTATGTAATATTTTGAATGTTTCGTTTTCAAAGTTCATTCGGCTGTCTTTGTTTGTACTTTCAATATTCAAAGTAATAGTTGATTTATAGAAACGCCAAAAATGGCGTTGAGCACACATGTGAGTCCTCAATACTACGAAACCAACTAATAATCTCCACGTATGGGCTTCTGAATGGTGAAGGGTAATTACATCATTACATCTTCTTAATCACACCTAATGACTCTATACAATTGTTTACCTTTTTGATTTACATGTGTGACTACTAAATTCCACTTATGTTTCTCTTTCATCTTCTTTTCTTCTTCTTCCTATAATAATTTTTATTTTTTCCTTCTTTAAATTCTTCTTACCTTTTGTTTATACTTGGATTGTTAGTGATGGATATGCTTCTTCCACCTCTTTCTTTTAGCCCCATCACTACTCAGAAAGGAAACATAATTAAACTTACTAGAAATCTGAAATTACAGAGGCCGTTGGAATTATACAAGGGTTAGCCTGACCCCTCCCCCTCGACCCAAACCCTCTTTGAAATCTCTATTCTTCGTTCTTCTTTCTCCTCACAATCACTCCAAATAGCAAACTAAAACAAATCTTCCTTTCTTCTCACAATTACTCCAAACACCAAACCAAAACAAATATTTCGTTCTTCAATGGCTTCCACTTCCACATCACCGAATGATGCTGCTCCGACTTCGTTTCCCCCACTTGTTTGTGTTTGTTATGGAAAAAGACAGTCTGTTTGCCATAGGTCCACCCCTATATTTCATCCTACTTCTCCCTCTACTCCTTCTTGTTTAGATCCGACAGGGGTTCATGTCTGATTTGGCAAAAGACGTGCTATTACCACTACTAGACGCATCCGTAAGGCCACAGCTATACCTCCTAGTGCTACTGTCTATTTGGTTGATACTTCTTCTGATTTTGATTACCAGCTCTCTGAATCTAATTCAATGTCCAGTTCTTCTTGTGTAAATTAGGTTTACACTCTCGATGACATTGAATCGTCTGATTTAGACTCAAGTTCATCTTAGCTTAGCAAAAAAGGTTGTAAAGTTCTAACTTTTAAGGTAAAGTTGTCAAAAAGGGTCAGCCCGGACCCCTCTTCCCCTGGCCCAAACCCTCTTTAAAATCTCTATGCTCCTTTCTTCCTTCTTCTCACAGTCACTCAAAATAGCAAACCAAAACAAATCTTCCTTTCTTCAAAAGCTTCCACTTCCACACCACCGAACGATGTCGCTCCAACTTTGTTTCCCACTCTTGTTTTTGTCCGATACGGAAAATGAAAGAATGTTTGACATATGTATACCCCTGTATTTCCTCCTATTGCTCTCTCTATTCCTTCTCATTTAGATTTCGTGTCCAATTTGGCGAAAGGCGGGCTATTAGCATTACAAGACGCAACCATAAGGCCACCCCTATACCTCCTAGTGCTACCGTCTATTAGGTTGATACTTCTTCTGATTCTGATGGCCAGGTCATTGAATCTGATTCAACGTCCAATTTTTCTTGTGTAAATGAGGTTTACACTCTGGATGACTTTGAATCGTCTGATTCAAACTCCAGTTCATCTTAGCTTAGCAAATAAAGTTGTAATATTGTAACTTGTAAGGTAGAGTTGTCAAAAAGGGTTAGCCCGACCCCCCCGAGCCCAAACCCTCTCTAAAATCTCTATACTTCTTTCTTCCTTCTTCTCACAATCACTCCAAATAGAAAACCAAAACAAATCTTCTTCTCACAATCACTCAAAATAGCAAACCAAAACAAATCTTCCTTTCTTCAATGGCTTCCAGTTCCACACCACCGAACGATCCTACTGTGATTTCGTTTCCCCCTCTTGTTTGTGTCTGATACGGCAAACGATGGACTGTTTGCTATAGTTCCACCCCAATATTTCCTCCAACTTCTCTCTCTATTCCTTCTCGTTTAGATTCCATAAGGGGTCGTGTCCAATTTGGCGAAAGACAGACTGTTACCACTACCAGACGCAACCGTAAGACCACCCCTATACCTCCTAGTGCTACCATCTTTTTGGTTGATACTTCTTCTGATTCTGATGACCAGGTCTCTGAATCTGATTCAATGTCCAGTTCTTCTGCTGCAAATAGGGTTTACACTCTAGATGACGTTGAATCGTCTGATTCAGGCTCCAATTCATCTTAGTTTAACAAAAAAGGTTGCAATATTTTAAGGTTATAACTTGTAAGGTAGAGTTGACAAAAAGGGTCAGCCCGACCCCTCCCCACATCCCAAACCCTCTTTAAAATTTCTATGCCTCTTTCTTCCTTCTTCTCTCAATTAATCCAAATAGGAAATCAAAACAAATCTTTATTTCCTCTCACAATCACTCAAACTAGCAAACCTAAAAAAATCTTCCTTTTTTCAATGGCTTCCACTTCCACACCACCGAACGATGTCGCACCGACTTCATTTCCCCCTCTCATTTGTGTTTGATACGACAAACAATCTATCATTTGCCGTAGGTCCACCCCTGTATTTTCTCGTGATGCCCCCTCCATTCCTTCTCATTTAGATTCCATAAGGGATCATGTCCAATTTGGAAAAAGATGGGTTGTTACCATCACCAGACGCAACCATAAGGCCACCCCTATACCTCCTAGTGCTACCGTCTATTTGGTTGATACTTCTTTTTATTCTGATGACTAGGTCTCTGAATCAGATTCAATGTCCAATTCTTCATATGTAAATGAGGTTTACCCCCTGGATGACGTTGAATCATCTGATTCAGACTCCAGTTCATCTTAGTTTAGCAAAAAAGATTGTAAGGTTTTAACTTATAAGGTAGAGTTGTCAAAAAGGGTCAGCCCGGCCCCCCAGCCCAAACCCTCTTTAAATTCTCTATGCTACTTTCTTCCTTCTTCTCATAAACACGACAAATAGCAAACCAAAACAAATCTTCCTTTCTTTTTAAAATAACTCCTAATAGCAATCTAAAAAAAATCTTCCTTTTTTCAATGGCTTCCACTTCCACACCACCGAACGATGCTGCCTAACTTTGTTTCCCCTTCTTATTTATGTCTAATACGGCAAAGGATGAACTATTTTTTCGTAGGGTCCACCTATGTATTTCTTCCTACTACTCACTCTAATCCTTCTTATTGAGATTCCATGGGGAGTCGTGTCCAATTTGGCAAAAGGCAGGTTGTTACCACTACCAGACGCAATCGTAAGGCCACCCCTATACCTCCTAATGCTACCGTCTATTTGGTTGATACTTCTTCTGATTCTGATGACCAGGTTTCTGAATCTGATTCAATGTCTAATTTTTCTTGTGTAAATGAGGTTTACACTCAAGAAAACGTTGAATCGTTTGATTCAAACTCAAGTTCATCTTAGTTTAGAAAAGAGAGGTTGTAAGATTGTAACTTGTAAGGTAGAGTTGTCAAAAAGGGTCAACCCGAACTGCCCCCCCCCCTCCGGCCCAAACCCTTTTTAAAATCTCTATGCTTCTTTCTTCCTTCTCACAATTACTCCAAATAGCAAACTTAAACAGATCTTCCTTTCTTCTCATAATCACTCCAAATAGAAAACCAAAACAAATCTTCCTTTCTTCAATGGCTTCTATTTCCACAACACCGAACGATGCCGCTCTGACTTCATTTCCCCCCTCTCGTTTGTGTTCGATAAGGCAAACAATGGACTGCTTGTCGTAGGTCCACCCTTGTATTTTCTTATACTGCTCCCTCTATTCCTTCTCGTTTAGATTCAATTGTGGGTCATGCCTGATTTGGTGAAAGGCGGGTTGTTACCATTACTAGAGGCAGTCGTAAGGCCACCTCTGTACCTCCTAGTGCTACCATCTATTTGGTTGATACATCTTTTGATTCTGATGACCAGGTCTCTGAATCTGATTCAATGTCCAGTTCTTCTTGTGTAAATAAGGTTTACATTCTGGATGATGTTGAATTGTCTGATTCAAAATACAGTTCATCTTAGTTTAGCAAAAAAGGTTGTAAGGTTGTAACTTGTAAGGTAGTTGTCAAAAAGAGTCAGCCTGACCCCTCCTTTCACGACCCAAACCCTCTTTGAAATCTCTATGCTTCTTTCTTCCTTCTTCTCACAATCACTCCGAATAGAAAACAAAAATAAATCTTACTTTCTTCTCGCAATCACTCCAAATAGCGAAAAAAACAAATATTCCTTTCTTCAAAGGCTTCCACTTCCATACCACCGAACGATGCTTCTCTAACTTCATTTCCCCCTCTTTTTTGTGTCCGATACAGCAAACGATGGGCTATTTGCCATAGATCCACCCTTGTATTTCCTCCTTATGCTCTCTCTATTCCTTCTCATTTAGATTCCATACGAGGTCGTGTCCAATTTAACGAAAGGCGGGCTGTTACCACTACCAGACGCAGCCATAAGGTCACCCCTATACCTTCTAGTGCTATCATCTATTTGGTTGATACTTCTTTTGATTTTGATAACCAAGTCTCTGAATCTGATTCAGTATCCAGTTCTTCTTATATGAATGAGGTTTACACTCTGGATGACGTTGAATCATCTGATTCGAACTCCAGTTCATGTTAGTTTAGCAAAATAGGTTGTAAGGTTGTATAGTTGTAACTTGTAAGGTAGAGTTGTCAAAAAGGGTCAGACCGACCTCCCCTGGCCTAAACCCTCTCTAAAATCTCTATGTTTCTTTCTTCCTTCTTTTCACAATCACTCCAAATAGCAAACCAAAACAAATCTTGCTTTCTTCAATGGCTTCCACTTCCGCACCACCGAATGATGTCACTCCGACTTCATTTCCCCCTCTTGTTTGTGTTGGATACGTCAAACGACGAATTGTTTGTCGTAGGCCCGCCCCTGTATCTCCTCCTACAGCTCCATCTATTCCTTCTCGTTTATATTCCATAGGAGGTTGTGTCTGATTTACGAAAGGTAGGTTGTTACCATTACCAGACGCCGTTGTACGGCCACCCCTATACCTCCTAGTGCTACCGTCTATTTGGTTGATACTTCCTCTAATTCTGATGACCATATCTCTGAATCTGGTTCAATGTCTAGTTCTTCTTGTGTAAATGAGGTTTACACTCTGGATGATTGTAAGGTTGTAACTTGTAAGGCTATGGTAAAAAAGGTTGTAACTTGTAAGATTGTAAGCTTGTAAGGTTTTGGTAAAAAAAAGTTGTAACTTTAGTATTATAGTCGTAAAGTCCAGCTTATTTAATCTGATGAAAGATTGTTTTATAATTATTTATTTAATATTGATTTTCATAAAGCACGTCTTTTCTCCTTTTTATTCACACGATCATAGTATCTTGAATCTGTAGTGTATGATGTGACCATTGCATACAAAAAACAGTGCTCGACGATTTTAAAATAGGATTATTTAATATAATAATAATAATAATAATAATAATAATAAAAAAAAAAAGATCATGTGATAAATTCAAAATTAGATGAACACTCCTAGACTTTGTCTTAAAATATCTTAATATGGTAGGTAGAGTTGTCAATAAGGGTCAACCCGACCCCTCGCCCTAGCCTAAAAAGGAACATGTACGGTAAATTGATAATTATAATTTGTTCCTCGACTTCGACTTCAACTTATATATATTCTTATATAAAATTTAAAAAAAATGACTCAACTAAGTAATATTAGTTTTTATCATGCATGTAAATTCACTTTACATGAATGCTGGTGAAATAAAAAAAATCATTGGCGAAGCAGCGATTTAGAAAAGAAAAAACTATATTAAAAACTCACTGCACAAGCATCGATTTTTGAAAAAAAATGCTTTAAACAACTAGCTACTATTGCAGCGATTTTACGTTTAAAAAATAAATTAAAGAAACATAAACAATTTTGCTACTGTAGCAGCTTTTTTATGTTATTTTTTAAAAAAGATTTTTTGCTATAGATAACTTGCTGGGAGGGCAGCGAGATTTTTAAAATAAAGAACTCGCTGCTGAGGGAGAGAATTGGCCTTTTTGGTTTAAAAAAATATGTGTGTTATTTATGCATTTTGGAAGAAGAAAAATGACCATTTTGGGTCCCGACTCTTATTTTGTACATACACAAAGACAGAGTTCGGAGTCAACAAGGCCAATTTTTTTCTTCAAAATGCATAAAGGGTCGCTCAAACTTATTCCAAACCAAAACGGACAACTCGCTCCCTCAGTAGAGAGATCCTTTGTGATTTTTAACGCTTCCAATTTTTGTTAATTCTCGCTGCTCAGTCAGCGAGGAATGTTTTTTTTTAGTTTATAATTTTTTCTTTTTGTTAGACATCAATGCCCTTGCAGCGAGATGTAAACATTTTTTTTAAAAAAAAATAAATCGCTGCACTTGCAGCGAGATGTATAAATTTTAATATTCACTGCCCCTGAATTGAAGGAGTAATTGTCACGACCCAATTTCTCGAGTCATGATGACACCTACTATAACCCACCAATAGGTAAGCGAACATGTAACCCAGAACATCAAGTAATGAGCGTAAGGGTTGAAACTAGCAAAAACAATAACCTAAACAAAGGACAACTAGGCGGAAGCACACCAAAATAAATATATACAATAATCTCTCCCAGAACCTAGAAGTCACTAGTACAGAGCTGTTTAATAAAGAGTAACGGTCCCAAAAGTGGACCACAA
This sequence comes from Solanum appendiculatum, assembly GCA_018342035.1. Taxonomy (NCBI): domain Eukaryota; kingdom Viridiplantae; phylum Streptophyta; class Magnoliopsida; order Solanales; family Solanaceae; genus Solanum; species Solanum appendiculatum. Next base: position 640,205 of record JAGDQO010000900.1, read on the forward strand.
CAAAGCGTGTCTAGAAAAGCAACGACACTAGCTAAAACAAAAGAAGGACAGGATAAATCCAAAACGCCAAGTGCTCACCCTCGTCTCCGAATCACAGCTGCAAAGGATGGCAGGAACTAATCACCACTGGTAACTAATACTGGGACCTGCATCACGAAATAGATGCAGAGTGTAGCATGAGTACCAAAACAACAGGTACTCAGTAGGCATCAAAGGCCGACGAGCAAGAAAGGTAAAAATAAGCTGAAAAGAGAGAATCTAAACACACACAGAGGTCAAAGCAGGGAAAAGAAAGAAAGCACACGAGCATACTGAAAGTAAATATAAGTATAGCGAAACTAAACCTAACTGGACCCCATAAGCCCAGAAGGTACACTCGTGCGCAAGTTTAAACAAAACCCGAATTGACCCCCCATAAGCCCGACAGGTATACGGAATAAATAAGACTACAAGAATAAGATACTCAAACTCAAGTCCAAAGAGGTCAATCAGCCCTTGAACCCACAGTGATAGGATCTGGGCATCAAACCCAAAGTTGTAGAAGTTGGGCCTCGAACCCAAAATGATAGAATCTAGGCCTCAAACCCAAGGTTGAAGAAGCTGGGCCTCGAACCCAAAATGATAGAATCTGGGCCTCGAACCCAAGGTTGTACAAGCTGGGCCTCGAACCCAAAACATCACTCTCAAGCTGGAAATAACGGCCTCGAATAGGAAATTACGGCCTCGAACCGTAAATAATCACTGCAACCAACTAACTCATAACCTAACCAACAAGTGTACCAACGGTGTGTCAATTAAAAGGAGAATCCCATGTCAAGTCAAGTCACCGAGGGACGCCGCCCACACAAAGGTATCAACAGAAGGCTCCCAGCTTAGTACAACTCAATCTCTAATTGTCGTGATAGCATTAACATCCGGTAATGCTTCAGAACTGCATAAATAGGGAGAGAGAGGATAGAAGATCTAATAAGCCATGAATTCGCCTATCAGACTCAAGTCTACTATTCCAGTCTATAAGGATCCAGTATGTCCGAAACAACGTCGGAGACAAAGTAAAACACAAAGCTCGAGAGTCTAAGGCAGCACTAGTCTATCCTAGGCTAAGGTTGGACATGCATCAGAAAGCAAGTAAATTCAAGTAATTCACATAGCATGCACAAACCCAAACCACTCAACTAGCAAGGTACTATGCCCGAAATAATGCCGATCAAACCTAAAACATGGTATCTAATATGATAGGTAAGAATACTAGGTCTCCGCCACCAATTCACACTAATCAACATGAGTTCAAACATTTAGGCTCAATCTAGATAGAAAGGAAGTCGTAGCCTACCTGTAGACCAACCGCGCACGCTCCAAATCACAAGGCCAAATATTTTCCCTTCCGAACGGCCTCTGAACACTGCCAAACTATCACAAATAGGATCACAACGTCAATACCGTCGTTTAGACACAAAAATCACCCAAAATGGAGTCGGACCAATTTTTAGAATCAAACAGGGATTGTGGGACCTGCATCGGACTTTCCGGATTTGACTCCACCAAAAGACCCAAAACAGTACCCCGAACTTGTGTTCCAAAATTGAACACAATTCAAAACACAGCGAAAACCCAACATGCAAATAAATCACACTTTAATCAATTTTTTTAAAAAAACGTCATGCAGCATATAAAACTTTAAATTTACCAAATTCGAAAGATGCCCAACACTCCTTGAACACTCCATGATGTAGCCTCGATAACTCTCGATACGTGAGACTTCGAATCACCCAAAACCGAGCTAAAATGAGCAAGCTATCACCAAATCAATATAGGAAAAATTAAGAACTTGAAAAGAGCTATAGCAGTCTGGTTTATCATAATTTTACCTTGAACGACGTGCATCCAACAACTTTCGATCACTCTATAGCGAAGCCACCATCAAAACGAAGCTTCCATACTTTATATCACCTCATTTGGCCAAGAAATGAGAGAGATATGGGGTTTTGAAGTTTCCAAATTGGATATTTCTGCTTTAAATGCACCAGATTTCAGCATTTTTTGGAAACTTAAAAATTCCAACGGGGTGTTCTGAACTCGTTCAGAGCCCCATGCACGCAAACGAGATATGCAACCATACAAAATTTGATATAACGGACTCAATGATGCAGTCAAAATTTTCATACGACGTCATCTTGACAAAAAGTGGGTCACACACCCAACCGCCATTTTAAATCAAAATCCACAAAGGCGCTAGAAATCAGCTCGGGACACGAACGAAGGGTCAATCTAAACCAAACTCGATATTTTGGTACTAACCGTGTTGACAGAATTCTCTTCCAAGTGCATTTTCTCAAAATATTGACTAAAGTCAAACTTAGGCTTAAACTTAAAGTTAAAACGCCTATTCGCACCAACTCACATTGAAAACCTTGGGAGTCATGCCGACATGCTACTAGCCTAAAATGACCCATCCGGAGCTGATGAAATCATCAAAATTGTATTCAGATGCCATATTCTTGGACTTTTGATCGAAAATGATCGTTCAAGGTTCAAAAGCTCCAAAACACTAAAACTCACATAAGAACTAAACGAACGACCAGATGACCGAACTGTCTGTCCCAGCAAGTCATAAATGAATTGGGGTCGCTAAATAAAAGGTCTAAATGACAAACAGGAGGCATAAACATAGAAATGACTTGAAGGTCATTACAACATCCACTACTAAAAGGGACTTTCGTCCGCAAAAGTCAGAGTCAAGAAGTACTTGAAGGCTCAAACAAGCAAGGAAACTACTCCCGCATATCTTGCTCAGTCTCCAAGGTAGCCTCCTCAACTGGACGATGCCTTCAATGGAACTTAACCACAAGAATGGCTCTCGAGCGCAGTCGCCACACATCTGTGGAAAGAATAGCAACAGGTCCTCCACAAAGGTCAAGCGATCATCCAACTCTACTACATCATACTGGAGCACATGAGACTCATCTGGAACATACCGGAGCAACATCGAGACTTGAAAGACTGGGTGGATAGCTGAGAACATTGGAGGCAAAGCTAACTCATATGCAACCTCTTCAACTGTCCAGAGGATCTCGAAGGCCCAATATATTTGGGACTAAGCTTGCCCTACCTCCAAAATCTCATCACGCCCTTCATGGGCGACACATAGAGAAAATCTCAATCACCAACAGAGAACCTCAAGGGTTGCCACCTACGATTTGCATAACTCTGATGCCTACTCTGAGCTATCCGAAGCCTATCCTCAATCACCCTCACCTGCTCTAAAGCCTCCTAAATCAAGAGTATGCCACGCGGTCTAGGCTCTATAGTCTCAAACCAACCAACTGGAGAGCGACAATGCCTACCATATAAGGCCTCAAACGGGGACATCTGAATGCTAGAATGGTAGCTGTTGTTGTATGCAAACTCCGCCAAAGGAAAGAACTGGACCCACTGACCTCCAAACTCTAATACACAAGCCCACAATATATCCTCAAGAACCTGCATAGTACGCTCAAGGCCACCAAGGCCTCATCCTGAAACTGATGGCTACGGATTTGATCTAGTAGAAAGGACTAAATTCCCACATAGGCTAGAACACGCCTAGAATCTGAAACATCCAATCGAACCATCTGATTAGCTAAGGACTAAATGTTCAAAGCTAAAGGCCACTCAACGTAGATAGGAAGGCTATACTTCCCATACTCATTGCCTTCCGACTCAAGGCGTCCACTACTACATTCACCTTGCCTGGATGGTAGAGAATAGAGAGGTCATAGTCCTTTAGAAGCTCAATTCAGTGACGCTACCTAGAGTTAAGGTCCCTCTGGCTCATAATATACTGAAGACTTTTGTGATCAGTGTAGATTTCACAAAGAACTCCATACAGGTAGTGCCTCCAGATCTTAAGCGCGAAAACTACTACCCCCAACTCCAAGTCATGAGTAGGGTAGTTGTTCTCATGTAACCTAAGCTGCCTCGATGCATAAGTAATGACACGGCCCCGCTGCATCAAAACACAACCCAAACCAACACCGGATGCATCACAATAGACCATGAAGCCCTCGCCCTCAATTGGAAGAGTCAATACATGAGCAGTAGTCAGAAACTCAAAAGCTCAACTCACACTCCTTAGACCACTCAAAAGGAATATCGAGGCGAATCAACTAGGTCAAAAGTGCAGCAATGGTGGAGAAGCTCCCCATAAATCATATGCAGTAGCTTGCCAAACTGACAAAGCTCCGAACCTCAGTAACTAAAGTAGGCCTAGCCCAATCACGAATAGCCTCAATCTTTGTCAGATCTACCATGATGCCATTCTTGGATACCACGTACACCAAGAATGCTACATACTCAAACCAAAACTTTCACTTTGAGAACTTGGCATAAAGCCGCTGATCTCTAAAATTCTATAGCACAATCCTCAGATGCTGCTCATGATCACTCCTGCTCTGTGAATATACCAGAATATCATTTATGAACACAATGACAAACAAATTAAGATACGGCATGAACACCCGCGTCATCAAGTCCATGAAGGCTGCAGGGGCAGTAGTTAACCCAAAAGGCATCACTAGGAACTCATAGTGGCCATATCAAGTCCTAAAAGTGATCTTAGGGATGTCTGCTGCCCTAATCCTCAACTGATGGTAACCAAACCTCATATCACTCTTCGAGAACACTATGGCACCCTGAAGTTGGTCGAACAGATCATCAATCCTAGGCATGGGGTAATGATTCTTCATCATCACCTTATTCAACAGCCTATAATCAATACACATGCTCATCGAACCGTCCTTCTTCTCCACAAAAAAAATGGGAGTGCCTCAAGGCGATACACTAGGCCTAATGAAACCCTTACCCAAGAGTTCCTGAAGCTGAACATTGAGCTCCTTGAGCTCTGCAGGAGCCATTCGATATGGCATAATAGAAACAGGCCGATTACCTAGCTCTAGCTCAATTGGAAAAAATCAATATCATGCTTTGGGGGTAGGCCAGGTAGGTCGGTAGGGAACATATCTATAAAATCTCAGACAATAGGCACAGACTCAACTGAAGAGACCTCAATACTCACATCCCGCACATATGCTAAATAAGACAAACATCCGCTAGCCACTAGCCTCTGAGCATTAATAAAAGAGATCACTCCAACCGGTGTGCTACTAATGGAGCTCTGCCACACCACCGGAGGCATACCAAGCATGGCTAAGGTAACAATCTTAGAGAAATAATCTAAAACTGCGCGATAGGGGGATAACCAGTCCATGCCCAGAATCACATCAAAATCAAGCATATCTAGCACAATAAGGTCATCCCAAGTGTCACACCCCTAGATAGTAACTAAGCAAGACTAAAACGCCTGATCCACTACTAAAGACTCACCCACGGGAGTCGACACACTCCACAATGCTGCCATAGGCTCAGAACCCACACCCAAACGAGAAGCATAATACACAGACACATAAGGATAAGTACAGCCAGGGTAAAATAAAGTCAAGGCGGGCTAATGGCATAATAGAATCATACCTGTGATCACATCGTCCGATGCCTCAGCTTCCACCATCGCTGGAGCCGTATAGAAATGGCCCTGTCCACCTCTTCCCTGGACATTAGTCCTACCGCCTGACATGCCTCCCCGGGGACCACCTCAAATACCCTAATAACCACCACGATGGTCCTGACCCTGACCTCGACCCCTAGCTGGAGGTGTTACCGGTGGAGATGGTAGAGTTAGGGGAGCTATCTGTGGAGCAGGAGCAATCCACCTATGCATAGGATAATCTCTAGACCAGTGACCCAACTCACCACAATCAAAGCAACTCGATGATGATCTACCCCCAGAAGAATGGCCACCACGGCCTGAAGCACTAGACTGGGATGCATGGGTCTGACTAGAGCCAATCTTACTCCGACTATACCGATCTCCCTCTGAAGCCTGCAATGAGGTTTGCACTGGTCGGCTGGGCTGGCCCTGCTGATACCACTCTCTGGTTCCATCATAATAGCCCCTTTGCCTGGAATAGGACCCGTAGTAGCTACCCTTATATCTGGCTATCTTGATGCTGCCACATTGGGCCTCACGACGGAGCTCCTCAGTAGTTCGAGCATGATAAAAAACATCCAGAAAAGAACGACCCGCGGAGACCATTGACTAAGTCTCAATTTGAAGCTAAAGCCTCATCCCACGAACAAAACACCGAACTTTTTCCTCTTCAGTAGGTAGAATCATGGTGGCATGACGGGAGAACTCATAAAACCTCGCCTCATACTCTGACACCATCATGGAGCCCTGCTCCAACCTGGAGAACTGATCTCGGAGGTGATCTCTAATGCTGCGAGGGATAAATTGAGCCAGGAATGCCTCAGAAAATTCAGTCTTGGTGACCGAAGGGGAACCAGTGGGCCTGGTCTCGATAAATGTATGCCACCAGTGTATAGCTGGCCCATCCAACTGATATGCAGTGAAGTCGGCCCCTCTCGACTCCACAAGACCCAAAGTGTATAGCCGCTCTCGACAAGTGGTCATAAAACCATGGGCATCCTCACCCCACAGCCCCAGAAAACCTCGCAGGTGAAAGCCTCAGGAACACTCCAAGCATCTTATGCTCTTCTAGCAACATAGCTCTGACCATGATCACGGGTTGGACACCCCCAGGTAGTGCCTCTACTGTAAACTGATCCTGCACAACTGGCGCAGGCACAGGTGTCGGTGCTGGAAAAGGTGCAGGTGCAGGTGCTATTACTAGACCAGGTGTAGGTGCTGGTGCTGGTGCTGGTACTGGAGCAGGTGCAGGTTCTGTAGCCTGCTGCATGCCACCGAGCACAGTCAAAAGCTGGGCAATAGCTGCTTGAAGATCTGGTGCCATAGTCGGTCTGGGAAGTGGCTGGGCTGGTCCCAGCCCCACTGGATGATCGGGAACACGAGCTGCTGGAGGGTCCGCTTTGGGCTCCGGACCCCGCCCTTTATCTGGGGGTGGTGATGCACCTCTACTAGAAAAGGGAGGTCGACCCCTACCACGAGCAGCCACACAGCGCATACGAGCCATCCTGAGAAAAGAGTGAAACAAGTAAAATTCTAAGAAACCAATTACACACAGTGCACGAACAAGATACAAGAGGGAAGAACTCCTAAGGACACCCTGTAGACTCCCAAAGATTGGATATGGACGTCTCCGCACAAATCCGTAGGAATCTTGCTCTGTACAAGTGAGACCGGTGAACCAGGGCTCTGATACTAACTTGTCACGACCCAATTTCTCGAGTAATAATGGCACCTACTATACCCCACCAGTAGGTAAGCGAACCAGTAACCCAGAACATCAAGTAATGAGAGTAAGGGTAGATATTAGCAAAAACAATAACCTAAACAAAGTACAACTAGGCGGAAGCAAACCAAAATAAATATATACAGAAATCCCTCCCAGAACCTGAAGTCGCTAGTAAAGAGCTGTCTAATAAAGATTACAAGTTCCAAAAGTGGACCACAACAAAGCATGTCTCATAAAGCAACGAGACTAGCTAAAATAAAAGAAGTAGACAGGATAAACCCAAAAGGCCAGGTACTCACCCTCGTCTCTGAACCATAGCTACAAAAGATGGCAGGAACTTATCACCGCTGGTAACTGGTACTAGGCCTCGAACCCAAGGTCGTAGAAGCTGGGCCTCGAACCCAAAATGGCAGAATTTGGGCCTCGAACCCAAGGTTGTACAAGCTGGGCCTCGAGCCCAAAACATCAGTCTCAAACTAAAAATAACGGCCTCAAACTGTAAAACGTCATCCTCGAACAGGAAATAACGGCCTCGAACCGTAAATAATCACTACAAGCAACCAACTCATAACCTAACCAACAAGAGTGCCAAGGGTGTGTTAATTCCAAGGAGAATCCCATGTCAAGTCAAGTCACCGTAGGACGCCGTTCACCCAAAGGTATCAACAGAAGGCTCCCAGCCTAGTACAACTCAATCTCCAATCGTCGCAATAGCATAACTATCCGATAACGCTTTGGAACAACAGAAATAGGGAGAGAGAGGATAGAAGATCTAATAAGCACGAATTCACCTAAACTAAGGCTCATACTATCAGACTCAAGTTTGCTATTCCAGTCTACAAGGATCTAGTCTTTCCGAAACGACGTCAAAGACAAAGTAAAATAGAAAGCTCGAGAGTCTAAGGCAACACTGGCCTATCCTAGGCTAAGGCTAGAAATGCATCAAAAAGCAAGTAAATTCAAGTAATTCACATAGCATGCACAAACCCAAACCACCCAACTAGCAAGGTACTATGCCTGAAATAATGTCGATCAAACCTAAAACATGGTATCTAATAAGAGAGGTAAGAACACTAGGTCCCCACCCCCAATTCACACTAATCAACATGATTCACACATTCAGGCTCAATCTAGATAGAAAGGAAGTCGTAGCCTTCCTATAGGTCGATCGTGCGAGCTCCAAATCACAAAGCCGAAGCTTTTCCCTTCCGAACGGCCTCTGAACATTGTAACACTATCAAAAATTGGATCAAAACGTCAATACGGTCATTTAGACACCAAAATCACCCAAAATGGAGCCAAACCAATTCATAGAGTCAAACAGGAATTGTGGGACCCGCATCAGACTTTTCGGATTTGACTCTGTCAAAAGATCCAAAACAGTACCCCTAAACTTGTGTTCTAAAATAGAACACAATTTAGGGCTCGAAACGCAGTGAAAACCCAACATGCAAATAAATCACACTTTAATCAATTTTAAAAAACAACATGCAGCAGGTAAAACTCAGAATTTACCAAAATCGAAGGATGCCCAGCATTCCTTGAATACTCCACAACGTAGCCTCGATAACTCCCGACACGTGGGACTTTAAATCACCCAAAAACGAGCTAAAATGAACAAGATATAACCAAATCAATATAGTCAAAATCAAGAACTCGAAAAGAGCTACATCGGTCTAGTTTATCACGATTTTACCTCAAACGACAAGCACCCGACAATTTCCGATCACTCTACATCGAAGCCACCATCAAAATGAAGCTTTCACACTTTGAATCACCTCATTTGACCAAGAAATGAGATACTTATGGGGTTTTGAAGTTTCCAAAATGAGCTGATAATTCTGCTATAAATGCACTAGGTTTTAGCATTTTTTTCGGAAACTTAAAAACTCCGACGGGGTGTTACTAAATCGTTCGGAGCCCCGTGCACGCAAATGAAATATGCAACCATACCAAATTCGATATACTGGACTCAATGGTTCAGTCAAAATTTTCATACGAGGTTATCTTGACAAAAAGTGGGTCCCACACCCAACTGCTACTTTAAGTCAAAATCCACAAAGGGGCTCAAAATTAGCTCAGAAGCCTCGGGACACAAATGAAGGATCAATCTAGACCAAATTCAATATTCCGGAGCTAATCGCATCGATGGAGTTCTCATCCGGGCGTGTTTACTCAGAATGTTGACTAAAGTCAAATTTAGGCTTAAACTTTAAAGTTAAAACGCTTAATCGCACCGACTCACACTGAAAACCTCAAGAGTCATGCTGACCATACTACTAGCCTAAAATGACCATTCCAGAGCTGATGGAATCATCAGAATTGGATTCAGATGCCATCTTCTTGAACTTTTGATCGAAAATAATCGTTCAAGGTTTAAAAGCTCCAAAACACTAAAACTCACATAAAAACTAAACGAACGACCAAGTGACCGAACTGTCAATCCCAGCAAGTCATAAATTACTTGGGGTCACTACAGGAAAGCACTAAACGACGAACAGGAGGCATAAACACAGAAATAACCTGAAGGTCATTACAGTAATAATTTATATTCATTGTTATATTTAATTAACCATTCAAGTTATTGTATAAAATATCTACACAACTAGAATTTTAGGTAATATTGCGAAAAAAAGGGGATGTTAGTTATGTATACTTTTTAATGGTATTTAGTTATGTATGTATCCTTTAGGTAATATTGTTTTTATTAATTATCTTTAAAGAATGTGTCGACACCACTAGTTTATAATTTTCTTTTATCTAATCAAAAGATAATTTTTATTTTTTATAACTCGGTCAAATTTTCATTCTTTTTTATATTTTTAATTTGCCCGAGTTTTAAAACTATAAGACCTTATGACTTTTTTTTATTTGCTCAAGTTGTAGATTAGATTTTACATATACAACTCGTTGCAGGTGCAACGATTTGTTAAAAAAATAATTATATATCTCGCTGCAGGGGCAGCGATGTTTTAAAAAATATATATTATAAAACTCGCTGCTCTAGCAGCGATTTTGTTTTAAAAATTTAAAAAATAGCATTTCTCGCTGACTGAGTAGCGAGAAAGAACGAAAATTGGACGTTGTAAACGACGTTAAAAATCACAAAGGATCTCGCTCCCAAGGAAGCGATTTGTCCTTTTTGGTTTAACAAAAATTTGAGTGGCCCTTTATGTATTTTGAAAGAAAAAAGTGACTCTTGTAGCTCCAAACTCCACAAAGACATATTCATGCAAAGGATGACATAGACTTACCGGAACCAAAAAGGCTTTTTTTTTCTCTCAAAAGGCCATTAATTTTTTTTGTTACATATTTCTTGCTACCGATTTAGTTGTAAATTTTTATTTATTTTTTAATACCGTTGCAGGTTCAGCAACTTTCAATAAAAAATATTTTTGTTAGCGATTTTGACCAAATTTTTTAAATTAATATCGGTGCATTAAAAAATAAATTGTCTCGTTAAATCAATGCAGGGAAAGCGCTTTTGATAAAAAAAATCTTTTTTTTAATTAATATCGCTTCATGGGCAGCGATTTCTGCCAATTGTTTTTAAATTTGCTGCAGTGGCAGCGATTTCTGCCCATTTTAAAAAAATCGTCATTCTTTATTTATTTTCTTAATTTTCAAATCGTTGCTTTTTTAATAATTTTTTGGCATGCTTTCACGTGAACTAGGCCCTAGGGTGTGCATTCAGTTTGGTTTTGTACTATTTGGTTTGAATTTTTTGATTGGTTTTGAAGATGTGTAATCCAATACAAACAAAAATAATCAAAGTTGTATTTTGCAATTTGAAAAAAATAAAAAATATATAATATATATATATAATAATGAATCTCTTAAATATACCTCCTAATATAAATCACAAGTAAAATGTAAAACACAATACTTAAGAGTATATCAATTATAGATGTCCAAACATAACATATAAACTAAAATCATAATAAAAGACATTATAATTCAATTTTTTTGGTTTTTTGGTTTTTATTTTTTTAAATCCGATACCAAACAAAAAAACCCAACAAAGTAAATTATTAATTTAAAATCAAACCAAAAAACCAATTCAAATTAAAATTCGGTTTGACTTGGTTTGGTTTTTTGGTTTAATTCAAATAGTGCACACCCCTTACGTGAACCGAAAGTCCTTATGTATCATAAAAAAACAACACATAAATGGTATGTATTGATTTACAAAAAGAAGAGTTCACATGTAAAACATAGTTTTCTTATTTATATTCAACATTGTTCATTGTTCAAGTACCATATTTCAAACTTTTCTTATATTAATTTTCTTCTTCTCTATCAAAGTTTAATTTTTCTAGAGAACTCTTCAATTTGTGAGGTAAAGTTTGATTTATTTTATTTTAAAATTTAAGAATTAGCTATTAGTTATTATTGTATTGTAAAACATTCTTCTCTAAATAGTTGTTTTAACATTAACAACTTTTTGATATTTTCTTATATAGATATGGATCCTTCAAATATATTCGTACATCCTAGTCTAGTGGAGTATGATGTATTAAAAATTCAAGTCAATCATCATTCTGAACGAATTTGGAATGGTAGACTAAGAGGAGAGAAAAGTTGCTTATATGCACGTCGTGGTGATATTGAATTTTGGCAACATATGTCCATTACATTCTCGCATTCGTCAGTATTTTGAAAATTGTGGGTTTAAAGGAATTATTGATGTAGGATATGTGTCGTTAGACTTCATATTTATCTCGCCTTTAATTGAAAGGTGGCATCCAGAAATGCATACTTTTCACGTGCGAATTGACGAGACTATCATAACTTTGCTAGATGTAGAAATTTTGTTCGGAATGATTATAGATGGTAGTTCTATAATTTTAAATGGCGCTAATACTTTAAGTGTTTCAGGTAGACAAGAAATGATGTTTGAATTGGCGGGATGATTATCCGATAATGATTGTTTTTTCTAGTGTTAGTAGACAGTCAATATCCAAATTAATTGAGCATATTGAGGGTTTAAATGATATTACTAATCATTCAACTGAGCATGAGGTACAACACAGGTTTAGATTATATCTATTATGGTTATATTGTGGGTCAATATTTCCAGATATATCTAATAATAAGCTTAATTTAGACTTTTTGATTGACATGAGAAATTTAAACACAATGTCAACACAAGCATGGGGAGCAGCCGCATTATCATATTTGTATAGTTGCTTATGTCGTGCATCATTGAAAGGATCATCATTAAATTTTATTTATAGATTTGGGCATGGGAGCGTATTATTCCACTACTATCATTACTGTTTCCTCTAAGGACCAACCAAGTTGAGGCTCCTACTGCGCTTTCACGTAAATGAACTCGACGTAGGATTCATCAAAATGAGGCACAAAATGTATTTGGTGTGATAAGGGATGTACTAAATAACCTAACTGATGATCAGGTATATAAATGTTATTATTTTTTATTGTAAAAAGTTAAATTTTATAATTAAAAAAAACTTTACTGATACTCATTTTGTTTAATTTTTTTAATATTCATATTTGTATTTCACTATCCAAGAAAATCATGTGAATATCGTGACAAATGCATAGTTTTTGGTAAGTTCTCAAAATAACATATTTTATTGTGTTAAATCGAATCATATGTCATGATAGAAAAAAAATATTTTATAAGATTTTTTTATTTAATATATATATATATATTATTTTTTTTAAATTAAAATATTTAATAATTATTTTACTTTTTTTAATAGTTTATTTGGCAACCTTATTCAAAAGATGTTATTAATGGATTACATGAGTGGTGTCAATTAAGACAAACTTTCTGGATGGAACATGTGCCACTCATTTGTGGAATTTTACGTGAGTTGCATATGGTTGATCATATTGTGAGACAGTTTTATTATTTACAAGATATTCTTGGACCGTGCACCCACTTTTTTGAATATCATTATAAGCGTGATAAACGATCCAAAATAAAACAAGAGGATATAGATACGCTTAATTACACACAATATTTATAGGAACAACGTCAAAAAATATATATTTTGACCTCCATTTGTAGTTGATCAAACAGAATACTTTCGTTGGTACATGAGGCATTCCCGCATGTTAATCGAAAATCCACAACATGTTGCTCAAAGAGAATATCAACACATGGCAGGAAGACATGAGACATTAGTATGTATACTTAGAAAAAAAAAATTATAAGGGAGAAAGAAGTTTTTACAAAAATTGTAACATGTCAAAGACTGTAGATTCTAAAGTAAGCTAGCACGGGCCGATAGACTTCACTTGTTACTTCCTTCGATAGCCTTTTGCTTGCTAAAGGGATGAGTTGCAATTCATAATAACAATATAAAACATATATATAAAGGTGATAGGATGAATTTTGATTCCAATGGTTCTTTCTAAAGGATGACTTTGAGAATGACATTACTTTGTCACAATTGATAAGCTAAAGCAATATGTACATGATATTAATGATTCATATAAATGTAAATTGCACATTAATAAGATGCCTTAGAAGGTTCAAATTGAACCAGACAATCGGGTGTAGAAAAATATATAAAAAATAGGTATGGTGCCAATATGAAAACATACCGTCAGTCTTAAAGGAAAATAAATATAGAATGTAGTAGTGTTTCCTATATCAAATTAATTTCCTGTTTGACACTTAAAATGTTCACCATCCTTCTCAAATCTCATATATGCAATCACAAGCTTGTTGTTTAGACATTCTCTATTATCTTTGACAACCTTATATCTAGAATTATCAATTATAATCACTGTCAAAAACTTAATAGGAGCATACTGTATTGGTTGTAGTTGTCGAATTAGGTGAAACTGCTTTATTGATTGAACATAATTAATTAGAAGAAAGTGATTATTCAAATTAGAGTGTGTGGGACTTTTATTAGACTAACTTGATATTGAGCATATTAAATTATTGTTTTAAATTTAGTTACACACTTAAGTGAATTTACAGCGTGCGGTGATTATTTTTATAGGTGTGCATGCAAAATTAAGGGGGTAGTTTTTCTGTCAGCTGCTTCTAGTACAAGTTCAGAAGAATATTTGGTAGGACAATACACTAAACTATTTGGGTGCAGTCAGGCATATCATCAAACAGCTATACACAAAGAGTACTTTAGTAGTTATCATTAATAATCACACATGAAAGAACCCTTTCTGGTTTTTCTTTAGAAGGGATACAAACATAATCTCCAGAAGCAATAATAGAAGCCATACTTCCTCTCTAGTTGCATCTAATAGCTAAGGATATTGGGGACAAAGTGAAGACAATTTGTTTCTTCTTAAAGTTTTGTAGCTTTTTTAAAAATATGTATATCTCTACGGAATATCTGTATATGTCCTTTGAATTCTTTTCTTACTTCTATCCATCTATGTTCTTTAAATTCTTTTCTTATTTCTAAAATTTTTAGTGTATCAGAAAGCAGGCGTAACTTGAAACAGTATTTTGTATCTCTACCGTGTTTCTTCGACTAGAAAAAAAGAAATGTTTATAGGGATTTCACATTTTCGACTACAAAGTTACCCATCAGATTCTACTTTTGGGAATTGGTAATTTGATTAAACTTAGATGTTAGGAGTAATATTGTAATGACCCTCCAGGTCATTTTTGTGTTAATGCCTTCCTTCCGTCGTTTAGAGTGTTATGACTTGCTGGCACTGACTGTTCGGTCGCCTGGTCGTTCGTTTGGGTTTTAAACCCGTTTCCCTGTTTTAGAGCTTTTGAACCTTGAAAAGTTGATTTCAATCATAATCTCAGGTAAACGACCTCAGAATATGATTCTGATGGTTCCATCAGCTCTGGAACTGCCAAATTAGGCTAGAAGCATGATTGACCCGAGTCCCGAGGCTTCCGGTGTGGCTTTAGGGCCATTTGGCCCTTTAACCTTTGAAATTTGGCTCAAGTTTGACTTTGGTCAACATTCTTGGTAAACGCGCTTGGATGAGAATTCCGTCAGTGTGGTTAGTTCTAAAATGTCGAGTTTGGTCTAGAATGACCCTTCGAGCGCTTCTCAAGGCTTTCGATCTAATTTTGAGGCCCTTGGTTGAAGTTGGCAAAATTGGCTATTAGGAAGTGGGACACACTTTTAGTTGAAATGACCTCGTATGGACACTCCAACTGCACCATTGAGTACGAAACGTTGAATTAGATGGGGTAGCATATCTCATTTTCGTGCACGGGTTCCGAACGAATTTCGAGCATCCCGTCGGAGTTTTGGGAAAGCCAAGTTTCAGCTGGTGCACAGCTAATATTGCAGACCCATTACTTCTCCGCGTTCACGGGCCTGGCTCCGCATTCGCGGAGGTGTGAGTGTTTCTTCTCCGCGTTCGCGGATAAGGTTCTGTGTTCGCGGAGGTTTGCCTTGTTGGTCTCCACATTCATGGAGTTCAGCTTTTATCTTCTTCGTGTTCGCGGAAGGCTAGCCGCATTCGCGGAGATATGTTTTTTCCCTCCGCATTCGTGGAGGTCAACGACTGGCAGTCATTATAAAGGGGGGTCGGGCCTTCATTTGTGTTAAGTTCCTAATTGTGATATTTTCTCCATTATAAGTCGGTTTTAGGTGATTCGAAGTCCCAAGTGTTTGGAATTGCGTAGGCTTTGTGGGTGTGAGATCGGATAACATTGGGTGAGCTCTAATTCTCCAGAATTCGCGTCATAAGTGGCTACCTCAAGCTTAAATTGTGTAAAGTTTTGCATGTTTTGATTTCTTGATTTTTCGGCTATTTCGAGCCCCGAATTATGTTCTGTTTTGGAACATAGGTTTGGGAGAGGGTTTAGGACCTTTTCATGGAGTCAATTCTGGGATTTCTTGAGCGGATCCCATATTTTCCGATTTTGACTCCTAAATTGGTCCGTCTCTGATAGGGTGGATTTTCGGGCTGTTTTGGGGTAGTACCATGTAATTGGAGGGGTTGTTTATGTGTTGTTGCATACGGATTATCTCTTGGCTGTTTAATTTGTGTAGGATTATATTTTCGGCTTTAGACTAGGTTAGGTTAGATTTGCCTTAGACCCATGCACCTGTTTGGCTTTGGTATGTATTCGACGTCGATTCGGATGGACTAGGTCCTTGTAGACCGAAATAGCAGACTTGAGTCTGATCGTATGAGCCTAGCTCTGTCTTTATTTGTCGTGATCTTCTGGCTTCTCTCCCCTTTTCTGTGGTGCCGATGTGTTGTTTGAGGCGTGGTGCTTTCCTGAGATTTTGGGTGTTTCGAGAGCGGTTATGTGGTAATGTGGTTGTTGGTGGACGGCGATCCATAAGCGGCTCTATAGTAATGTGGTTGTTGACGGACGACGATCTATATTGGTTTGGTATTTGAGATCCGCTGCGGAATTGATATGCCCGTGCACTCGTATGGCTAGGTTAGGGCCCCCTGAGTGTTAGCTGGCTCACTCCTCTGGCTTGCTCAGGGCCCCGAGAGTGTTAGGCGGCCGCGCAGTTGGGTATGAGTTATAGGGGTCCTCTTTGGAGTGGACAAGCCCTACGCACTTGTCTGGCTGGGACAGGGCCCTTGGAGTGTTAGCTGGCTCACCCGTCTGGCTGGGACAGGCCCCCCAGAGTGTTAGCTGGTTGGGCAGTTTGATATTAGGCCCTTGAGAGGAGTTGTTATGCCCCCGTTGCACTCTACTGGCTAGGGTAGGGCCCCCAAAAGTTGCTATCTGGCTAGGCAGCCCGATTCAAAATTCGGACTACTGACGGGGTTGGTTTGGCTGCTTGTTTCGGTTGAGTTGGTTGGTGGTTTTTGTTCACAATTGGGTTTTCCTTCGGTCTCGTAGATTTAGCTTTTCCGTTTACCTGTCGAGCTTAAGGGGGTCCATTCAGGTTTTATTTAAACTTGTGCACAAGTGTACCTTCTGTGCTTATGGGGGTCCAGTTAGGTTTAGTTTAGCTGTACTTAGATTTACTTTCGGTGCGCTCGTGTGCTTCTTTTCATATTCGCTTGACCTCTGTGACTGTAGATTCTATCCTTTCAGTCTATTTTTACCTTTCTTGCTCAGTCGGCCTATGATGCCTGTTGGGTACCTATTGTATTGGTACTCATGCTACACTCTACATCTATTTTCGTGATGCAGGTCCGAGCACTAGTTTCCAGCGTTGAGTTCGAGCCTGCTGGTGTCTGTCTCAGAGGTGAGGGTGAGCACATGGCGTCCTGAGATTACCTGCTTGATTCTATACTTACATTTTGGCTTGTCATTTGCTTTTGAGACAGTCTTGTTTCGGTGGTTCACTTTTGGGACTTGTATTCATTTTGTAGTAGCTCTATGCATGTGACTTCCAGGTTCTGGGAGGTATCATTATTGTATATAGTTTGTTTCGCTTCGGACGTTCCCTTATGTGTTCCTTATTTATGCTTCCGCTTAGTTGAGGTTAGTTTTCACACTCAGTCCCATTACTGCTAAGTTTCGGGATAAGTTTGGCTTGCCTACTGGTGGGTTGATAGGCGCCACCATGACTCGAGGGATCGGGTCGTGACAAGTTGGTATCAGAGCCCCAGGTTCGCCGGTCTCACTTATACAGAGCTAGCATCTAGTACAGTCCTGCGGATCATTGCGAAGACGTATGTGACTTATCTTTGGGAGGATACAAGATGTCCTTAGGAGTTTTTTCTGTTTTGTATCATTTTCGTGCATTGTTGTGCATTTGGTTTCACGAAATCTCACTTGTCTCACTCTATCACAGTATGGCTCGCACGTGCGGTAATGGCCGACCCCGAGGTCGAGCTAGGGCTGCGGCACCAGCCTGAGATAGAGTGAGGTCTCTGAAGCTGGAGGCGGAGCCTCAGTTTGACCAGATTCCTCCTCAGTCGGTGGGGCCTTGACCAATCCAGCCACCGCCTGCACCAGTTGTCGCCCTTGACCTTCAGGCCATGCTCGTGTAGATACTAGCGGCGATAGGGGGTATTCAGTAGCAGCAGGCCCCAGCACCAGTTCCAGAGCCACTGCTGGCACCGTAGGGTCAGCCTGCCCTAGCGGCTCCAGAGATTCTTTAGCAAGGTCAGCCTGCAACAGTGGCCCCAGAGGTTTAGCAGCCGCCATCACCGGCCACCGTTCAGCTGGACGCTTTAGATGGGGTCATGCCACTTCGGGAGCAGAAGATGCTTGGGATATTTCTGAGGTTGTCACCGCCACGGTGTTCTGGGGTAGTTGGCGAGGACGCCCATGAGTTCATTACTTCCTTTCGAGAGCAATTGCAGGCTCCAAGATTAGTGGAGTCGAGAGGAGCCGACTTCACTGCTTATGAATTGGATGGATCGGCCAGGCAGTAGTGGTATTTGTTTATGGAGATCAGGCCAGCTGGATCCCCGCTAGTGATGTGGGCAGAGTTTTTCGAGGCCTTCTTGGCTAGATTTATCCCACAGAGTGTCAGAGATCGGCTTCGTGATGAGTTTTAATTTCAAGGTTGGAGCAGGGCCCTATGACGGTATCTGAGTACAAGGCTAGATTTCATGAGTTATCCCATCATGCCATTATTATCTTGCCCACAGAGGAGGAGAGAGTCAGGTGCTTCGTTAGAGGTTTGAGATTGCCTCTGCGTATTGAGTCGCAGTCTATGGTTTCAGCGGGCCGTTCTTTTAGGATGTGGTGGACCATGACCGCACACCCGAGCAACTCCGTTGCGAGGCCCAAAAGGGCAGCCACAAGAGGACCATGCAGGATGGTTATGTTAGTGGGCCCCGTTCTAGACCTAGAGTTACTCAAGATCGAGTCCAGCAGAGGTTCCAGTTGGGTTAGTCCAGTCGCCTATTTCAGGCATCGTTGCAGATATTGGAGGGTGACCAGCACTATTAGGGTGGCTATAGTGCCGATCCGAGTCAGGGCCGAGGTGGTATTCAGGCGGGTTCCTCAGGTCGGGGTGGCCGACCTCCAGTTGGGAGTAGGTTGTCTCAGGGTTTCTTCACTTGCGGGGGCTTGATCATTGGTCCAGGGAGTGCCCTATCTCCAGACCAGCCTTACCAGCTCCTCAGGAAGCGAGACCAGTATCAGCAGTAGCACCTCCAGCTAGGGGAGGAGGACAACATCAAGGTGTTCGGGGAGGTCCTCGGGGAGGCAGGACAGGTGGCAGGGTGGATACATGGGGTAGAGGCGCCCAGGACTATTTCTATGCAGCTCCTGCCAAAGCAGATACCGAGGCGTCTGATGATGTGATCATAGGTACGGTTCTCTTATGCCATCAGTCTGCTTCAGCTTTATTTGATCCTGGTTCTACCTATTCATATGTGTCTGCTTATTGTGCTTCTCGGTTGAGGGTGAGTCTAGAGCCCTTAGTGGTACTGTTGCGTGTGTCGACCCCTGTAGGTGATTCCTTAGTAGTGAATCAGGTTTGTAGATCCAGCTGGTGACTATTTAGGGGCAAGACACTCGGGCTGATCTTATTGTGCTTAGTATGTTGGATTTTGATTTGATTTTTGGCATGGATTGGCTATCCCCTCACAGATTGGTCTTGGATTGCTATGCCAAGACCGTTACTTTAGTCATGCCTGGTATTGCACCGGTGGTGTGGCGGGGTACTTATAGTCACACACCGATTGGAGTGATTTCTTGTGTTCAGGCCCGGAGGCTAGTGGCTAGTAGATGTTAGGCGTATTTGGCATATGTTAGAGATGTTAGTATGGAGGACCCTACCATTGATTTGGTGCCTATAGTTCGAGAATATGTCGATGTGTTTCCTGCCGACCTTCCTGGCCTACCCCTAGAGAGAGATATTTATTTTGCCATAGATTTGGAGACGGGTACTCATCCTACTTCCATCCCACCGTACTGTATGGCCCCCATAGAGCTCAAGGAGCTCAGTGTTCAGCTTCAGGATCTATTGGGTAAGGGATTCATTCTGCCTAGCGTATCCCCTTGGGGTGCCCCAGTCCTGTTTGTGAAGAAGAAGGATAGTACTATGCGAATGCGTATTGAGTACAGGCAGCTGAATAAGGTGACGGTGAGGAACCGTTACCCCATGCCTCATATTGATGATCTGTTCGACCAGCTTCAGGGTGCCGCAGTGTTTTCTAAGATTAACTTGAGATCCGGCTACTACCAGTTGAGGGTTAGAGCAACGGACATCCCTAAGACAACATTTAGGACTCGTTACGGCCATTATGAGTTCCTGGTGATATCTTTTGGGTTGACTAATGCCCCTGCCGATTTCATGGACTTGATGACTCGTGTATTCATGCCGTATCTAGACTCCTTTGTCATAGTCTTGATTGATGATATCTTGGTATACTCGCGGAGCCATAGTGAGCATGAGCAGCATTTGAGGATAGCGCTTCAAACTTTGAGAGATCATCAGCTTTATGCCAAGTTCTCGAAGTGAGAGTTTTGGCTTGAGTCTTTAGCATTCTTGGGACACGTGGTGTCCAAGGATGGAATTATGGTGGATCTGACGAAGATTGAGGTTATTCGTGATTGGACTAGGCCCACCTCTGTGACTGAGATTCGGAGTTTCGTCTTATTGGCAGGATACTACATGCATTTTGTTGAGGGTTTCTCTTCTTTAGCGGCGTCTTTGACTCGGTTGACTCACCAAGTTGTTCCCTTTGTGTGGTCGAAGGAGTGTGAGAGGAGCTTTTTGAGGCTTAAGGAGTTGCTTACCACCGCTCATATATTGACTCTTCCAGTTGAGGGTGAGGGCTTCACGTTATACTATGACGCATTCGGCATTGATTTGGGTTGTGTATTGATGCAGTAGGGCCAGGTTATTGCTTATGCGTCGAGGCAGCTTAAGCTGCATGAGCGGAACTACCCCACTTATGACTTGGAGTTGGCTGCGGTGGTTTTCATCTTAAGATCTGGATGCATTACCTTTATGGAGTTCATTACGATATCTACACTGATCACAAAAGCCTTCTGTACATTATGACCCAGAGGGATCTTAATTCGAGGCAGCGCCGTTGGATTGAGCTCTTGAAGGACTATGACCCCTCTGTTCTCTATCATCCGGGCAAGGCAAATGTGGTAGCGGACGCCTTGAGCTGGAAGGCAGTAAATATGGGTAGTCTAATGTTCCTTTCTATTTCGGAGTGACCCTTGGCTTTGGACATTCAGTCCCAAGCCTACCAAATGATCAGGCTTGATGTTTCAGATTCCAGGCGGGTGTTAGCTTATGTTGGAGTTCAGTCATCTCTGTTAGATCAGATACGTGGTCGTCAGTTTGAGGATGAGTCCTTGGTGGCACTCAGAGATAGAATATTGATAGGTGATGCCGGGCAGGCTACCTTAGATTCAGATGGGGTTCTGAGATTTGCTAGCCGTTTGTGTGTTCTGAGAGTTGGGGATTTGATTCAGCTGATCCTTAGCGAGGCCCATGACTCCAGGTATTCTATCTATCCGAACACCGTTAAGATGTATCGTGATTTGAGGCAGCATTAAGGGTGGAGCGGTATGAGGAGGGACATCTCAGATTATGTGTCCCGTTGCTTGTGTTGTCAGCAGGTGAAGGCCGAGCATTTGAGGCCTGTAGGGGAGTTGCAGAGATTACCCATTCCTGAGTGGAAGTGGGAGCGTATCACTATGGATTTCATTTTGGTCTTACCTCGGACTTCTAGAGGTGTTGACAGCATCTGGGTCATCATGGATCGATTGACCAAGTCAGCACACTTCCTTCCGGTTCACACTTCCTTCACTGCCGAGAGGTTGGCTTGTATTTATACTCGAGAGGTGGTTCGTCTTCATGGTGTGCCTGTTTCTATCATTTCAGACTGGGGTTCACAGTTCAATTCCAGCTTTTGGAGGGTATTTCAGGAGGAGTTGGGCACCCATGTTGATCTTAGCACAACATTTCACCCGTAGACTAATGGCCGGTCAGAGCGTACTATTCAGGTCCTTGAAGATATGTTGCGGGCCTGTGTTATGGACTTTGGAGGTTAGTGGGACCATTTATTGCCTTTTCCAGAGTTTGCATACAACAACAACTACAACTCTAGCATTCAGATGGCCCCGTTTGAGGTTTTATATGGTAGGCGTTGTCGCACTTCCGTTGGTTGGTTTGAGTCTACAGAGCCTAGGCCGCGTGGTACAGGATCAGCTCATGACGACTCAGAGTAGACAACAGAGTTACGCGGATCGCAGGTGGCGACCACTGAGATTTGCCGTTAGTGGTAATGTATCCCTCCGAGTATCGCCCATGAAGGGCGTGAGAGATTTGGGAGGCGGGGCAAGCTTAGCCCCAGGTATATTGGGCCTTTTGAGATTTTGAGGACAATTACTGATTTGGCCTATGAGTTAGCCTTACCTCCAACATTCTAAGCTATTCATCTAGTTTTTCATGTTTCGATGCTACGCCGATATGTTCCAGATGAGTCCCATGTGCTCCAGTATGATGCTGTTGAGTTGGATGATCGCCTGACCTATATTGAGAAGCCAGTTGCTATTTTGGCCAAAAATGTGAGGCAGGTGAGGTCTAGAGCCATTATTGTGGTTAAGGTCCGTTAGAGGCATCGACCAGTCGAGCAGGCTACCTTAGAGACCGAGTGGGAGATGCGGGAGAAGTTCCCAAGCTTATTTAACCCCTCAGGTACTACTTGACTCTTACTTTCGCTGATGAAAGTTCTTTTAGTAGTGGATGTTGTAATGACCCTCCAGGTCATTTTCATGTTAATGCCTTCCTTCCGTCATTTAGAGCATTCCTGTAGCGACACTAAGTCATTTATGACTTGCTGGCATTGATTGTTTGGTCGCCCGGTCGTTCGTTTGGCTTTTATGCCGCTTTCCCTGTTTCGGAGCTTTTGAATCTTGAAAAGTTGATTTCGGTCATAACCTCAGGTAAACGACCTCATAATATGATTCTGATGGTTCCATCAGCTTCGGAACGGCCAAATTAGGCTAGAAGTATGATTGGCTCGAGTCCCGAGGCTTCCGGTTTGACTTTAGGGCCATTTGACACTTTAACCTTTGAAATTTGGCTCAAATTTGACTTTGGTCAACGTTTTTGGTAAACGTGCTAGGATGAGAATTCCCTCAGCGCGGTTAGTTTTGAAATGTCGAGTTTGGTCTAGAATGACCCTTCGAACGCTTCCCGAGGCTTCGGATCTAATTCCGAGGCCCTTGGTTGAAATTGGCGATTGAGAAGTGGGACCCACTTTTAGTCAAAATGACCTCGTATAGAAACTCCGAGTGCGCCATTGTATCTGAAACGTCGAATTTGATGGGGTAGCATATCTCGTTTGCGTGCACTGTGTTCCGAATGAATCTTGAGCACCCCGTCGGTGTTTTGGGAAAGCCAAGTTTCAGCTGGTGTACAGCTGATGTTGCAGACCCATTCCTTCTTTGCATTCGCGGGCCTGGCTCCGCGTTCGCGGAGGTGTGAGTGTTTCTTCTCTGCGTTTGCGGAGGTTTGCCTTGTTGGTCTTCGCGTTCGTGGATGGTCTCCGCTTTCGCAGAGTTCAGCTTTTCTAGTCTCCGCATTCGCGGAGATATGTTTGTTTTCCCTCCGCGTTTGTGGAGGTCAGTGACTGGCAGTAATTATAAAGGGGGCTCGGGCCTTCATTTGTGTTAAGTTCCAAATTGTGATATCTTCTCCATTATAAGTCAGTTTTAGGTGATTCGAAGTCCTAGGTATTCAGAATTTCATAGGCTTTGTGGGTGTGGGGTCGGATAGCGTTGGGTGTACTCCGATTCTCGTGAATTTGCATCGTAAGTGGCTGCCTCAAGCTTAAAATGTGTAAAGTTTTGCATGTTTTGGTTTCTTGATTTGTTGGTTGTTTCGAGCCCCGAATTGTGTTCTGTTTTGGAACATAGTTTCAGAGGAGGGCTTATGACCTTTTCACAGAGTCAATTTTGAGATTTTGGGAGCGGGTCCAACATTTTCTGATTTTGACTCCTAAATTTGTCTGTCTCCGATTTTTATGTTTTTAGTGTCTAAACGACCGTACTGACGCTGTGACTCTATTTTTGATAGCATGACAACAGTTTGAGGCCGTTCAGAAGGGAAAAGCTCTGGCAGAGTGATTTGGAGCGCGCGCGATCTGCCTTCTGGTAGGTTACGGCTTCCCTTCTTTTTAGATTGAGCTAGATTGCGTGAATGCATGCTGATTTGTGTGAATCGGGGGTGGGGAACTAGTATTTCTTCTCTTCTTCTCAAAACCATACTTTAGGGTGGATTTTTGGGTTGTTTTGGGGTTGTACCATGTTATTGGAGAGGTTGTATATGTGTTGTTGCATGCGGGTTATCTGTTGGCTGTTTATTTTGTGTTGGATTATATTTTCGGCCTTAGACAAGGTTAGGTTAGATTTTCCTTAGACCCATGCGCCTATTTGGCTTTGGTATGAATCTGACGTCGATTCGGATGGACTAGGTCCTTGTAGACTGGAATAGCAGACTTGAGTCTGATAGTATTAGCCTAGCTCTGGCTTTATTTTTCATGATCTTTTGGCTTCTCTCCCCTTTTATGTGGTGCCGATGTGTCGTCGGAGGCGTGGTGTTTTCCCGAGATTTTGGGTGGTTCGAGAGCGATTCTGTGGTAATGTGGTTGTTGGTGGACGGCGATCCATAAGCGGTTCTGTGGTGACTTGGTTGTTGATGGACGGGTGATCCATATTGGTTTTGTATTTGAGATCCGTTGCGGAATTGATATGCCTCGTACGCTCACCTGGCTGGGTTAGGGCCCCCGGAGTGTTAGCTGGCTTACTCGTTTTGCTGTCCTAGGGCCCCCGGAGTGTTAGTCGGCCGGGCAGTTGGGTATGAGTTATTGGGGTCCTCTTCGGAGATGACAAGCCCTACACACTCATCTAGCTTGGACTGGGCCCCCGGAGTATTAGCTGGCTCACTCGTCTGGCTGGAACAGGGCCCCCGGGGTGTTAGCTGGTTGGGCGGTTGGATATTAGGGCCTTGGGAGGAGTTTTTATGCCCCCTTTGCACTTTACAGGCTAGGGCAAGGCCCTCAGGAGTTGCTATCTGGCTGGGCAGCCCGATTCGAAATTCGGACTACTGACGGGGTTGGTTTGGCTGCTTGTTTCGGTTGAGTTGGTTGGTGGTTTTTGTTCACAATTTGGTTTTCCTTCGGTCTCGTAGATTTAGCTTTTTCATTTACCTGTCCGGCTTAAGAGGGTCCGTTCAGGTTTTATTTAAACTTGTGCACGAGTGTACCTTCTGAGCTTATGGGGGTCCAGTTAGGTTTAGTTTAGCTATACTTAGATTTACTTTCGGTGCGCTCGTGTGCTTCTTTTCATATTCGCATGACCTCTGTGATTGTAGATTCTATCCTTTCAGTCTGTTTTTACCTTTCTTGCTCAGTCGGCCTATGATGCCTACTGGGTACCTGTTGTATTGGTACTCATGCTACACTCTGCATCTGTTTTCGTGATGCAGATCTGAGTACCAGTTCCCAGCGTTGAGTTCGAGCTTGCTGCAGTCTGTCCCGGAGGTGAGGGTGAGCACATGGCTTCGTGAGATCACCTGCCTCCTTCTGTACTTATATTTTTTCTTGTCTTTTTCTTTTGAGACAGTCTTGTTTTGGTGGTCCACTTTTGGGACTTGTACTCATTTTGTAAGAGCTCTGTACATGTGACTTCCAAGTTCTTGGAGGTATCATTGTTGTATATAGTTGGTTTCACTTCTGCTTTTCCCTTATGTGTTCCTTATTTATGCTTCTACTTAGTTGGGTTAGTTTCCACCCTCAGTCCCATTACTGTTAAGTTTCGAGATAGGGTTTGGCTTGCCTACTGGCAGGTTGGTGGATGCCATCAGGACTCGAGGGATCGGGTCATGATAAATACGAGAATAACAATAACAGTAACAATAATAATAATATAGATGAAACAATTTAAATTCAATGATAAAGTATATCATGAAAGTTAGTAAAAATCATAGTTTCATGAAAACATAATTAACTTCAAGTTATCTTGTTCAGAAATCATGTCAAATAAAGAATAAAAATTGAGTCACATAGTTTATCAAATCATGCTAATTCAAGTTGAATTAATTAGTAAACACATGTTAGCTCAAGGTCAAATCAAATCAATCAGAGTGCTATACTTAGTGCTATACTTTCTAGGAAAATCAAACCGGGAGAGCCTAGACAAGATTCTTACTGCATTGGATTGCCAAAATCATTGCCAAAATCAACAGACAATCATCCTTTGGACTGAACACAACTATTTGAAAGCGATTTGTTAGGATCCATAATGGATATTTATCCTCTGAAATAACATAACCTTTTCATATATGCCCAAATACAAATAGGAGTAAATATAGCTTATTAGCCGAATTCAGAATCCTCATCTCATAGACAGATATATATCAGTCATTTCATAAGTTTGATAACCATGTTTAAAGTCATTAAATCATATTTAAAAGTTAATAGTTTGTTCATAAAGCAAAACTATACTTAAAATCATCACTTTGAAATCAAGTTCAACTAATTCCACTTGTAGGACAAATCATGGGCATATAAGCAATTCATAATATATAATGAAATCAAAATACTAAGATTTTTTATGTGAGCTTGTTCCTCACTCAAATAAAGTCTTGTTAAAAATCCTTGGTAAATCGAAAGTATGTTAAAAAATTTCATACTTCAAAATAAAATTTCATTGAATAAATAATCATACTTCAACATTGAGTTTATGAAAACTAGACATACTTTAAAAGAAAGTTTTTTGAAAATAGGCAGGCCTTAAATCCTTGTTGAGAATACTCTAGATGTGCTTATAATAGATTGATGATGACTCTCCAAGAATCCTAAGTAATTCTATATCAATGATCTAGAATCTAACTCTAAAAATCTACATATTAGAACGATGATTCCCATGTTAATTAGCGGTATAACCGAAGGATTTGAGTAGGGACGTAGCTTAGATGTTTGAGAGAAGATTTAGCATGTTTTCTCTTCAAAAAGTCAGCTAAAAATATAGTGGAATGGAATTTCTGAGTTAAAGGGGTATTTATAAAGCCTAGACAAAATCCTACAGAGATTGAGAAGTCTTGCTAGGCAAACTCCAGCAAGAGAGACAAGGCCTTGCATTGCGAAAGCGAGAGTGAAGGCCCGCCATGCTCTTAGCTTTGCTCCGCGAGGTCACCCCTATTTTGACACTTAGAATTTTTCAACTTTTGCATTATTGTTTTGTAAAACACCCATAAATTTTTGCATCAAACTCCAATTGACAAACGATGTGATGCATTGGGATCCAAATTCGATTTCATATTAACGAGGATGAATATCTTATCTTAAAACACAATTAAACATGGTTTGAGTTGAACACATGCATATCACTAGTTCATCATAATCTGAATTTACAGATTGTTATAATTATTAGATGGAACCCATTGACATCCTCTTAAAGTTGACACCAATTTTCACTTAGGCACCTCGAGTACGTTTTGTTCATTTTAAACACCTCAAGTAAGGCTCCGCTGTGTCATTTTGACACTTTAATTTTCTAACAGTCAACTCAAATTACAAAGTTTGTGTAATACACTCGCAGATGACATGACATGAGGATCCAGCTCTTCTGCATTACAATTTTTTCCATTTCCCCAAGTACCCATTTAGTTGAGTGATACTTGTCTAATATAATTTTTAAAGGTCAAGATTAGATTAATTTAACAAGTATCTTAATTATGATTAAAATATTAAATTTATAAACCACCTTTTAATTATAGTATACAATATCAATCTTCCACATATTTTGATACTCATTAATTTCAATTTGTAAATTTTACATTAAAAAACAATAAATCCAAAGTTCGTTAATATGTCCAAATTTTTTAACTAAACTTAATAACATCAAATCAATATTACTATCACAATACTTTTCCTAGTTTTTTCTTTATATATTCTCTATTATAGCTAAGTCAAATTAAATGGAAGATAATTAATCTAAATACTATAACATATATTTTCAATACTCTAATTTACTTTTTATACGTCAATTGAAAATTAGAACTATCATTTTACTCCCCTCATATGTTCTTTAATTCAATTTTCATACTAATTTTAAAATCAATTTCTTAAAATTTATGATCACAAAACTTTTTAAATAAAATTTATACGGATTTAGGGAAGGGGAGGAGGTAGGGAAATTTACTGATAAAATTTACAAATTGAAATTTAATGAGCATACTTTTTTTAAAAAGATGAGTATCAAAATATATTGGGATATTGTAATTGCATACTATAAATAAAGAGCGTTTTCAAATTTAATAATTTAATCATAGTTGAGATGCTTATTAAATTAATCTAATTTTGACCTTTAAAAATTATATTAGACAAGTGTCATTCATCTAAATTTGTACTTGAGGAAATGGAGAGAAAGTGTAATGGAGATGAGCCGGATCCATGACATGATAGCTAATTAAAAATTGACATGTGACATTTGAGTGTAAAATAATAATTTTATTAGCACACAAAAGTTGAGAAAATGTTACAAATGGTTACTGAACTATTGGAGTAGGTCTAAAATAGTCCCTTAACTATACACTTACTGGATTTAGTCCTTTAACTGTCACGCCCCGAGCCTACACCCTGGGC
Source organism: Solanum appendiculatum (assembly GCA_018342035.1). Lineage (NCBI taxonomy): Eukaryota > Viridiplantae > Streptophyta > Magnoliopsida > Solanales > Solanaceae > Solanum > Solanum appendiculatum. Next base: position 668,926 of record JAGDQO010000900.1, read on the forward strand.
GTGGCTGACACTCGAGAACCGTTGTTGATCCCCAAGCAAACCCTTGGCCTTGCTAACTATAGACATAAGATTCAATATGATACGTGAAAGCCTTAAATAGATGAGCATTTAAATCATTTAAATAAAAGCTTTGAAACACTGTCTTGAAATACTTAACATGAATAAGTTCCAATAAAATCATCCAGAGAAAAACATGAAAAATATCTAACTCTACCTATTTATGAAGCCTCTATTGTACAAAGATGAGTGTTGGGGCAAGACCCACGACACCTCAAATATAACTAAACACAATATAAAAATTGAGTCCAGCGGAAGCAAGAAAGTCTCACCAAAAGCTACCAAGAAGTGTGAAGTGATCTCAACGGAGAGCCTGTTGATGATCCTAATTAAATACCTGTATTTGCATCATAAAAAGATGCAGGTCAAATGACATCAGTACATTGAATGTACGAGTATGTAATATGGCTGAATAAACAAATAACTGAACTGAAGGACTATAAGCAACTCAACTGAATCAATACATCAAGAATATGAAGTAAAAACCATTTAAGCTTTACAATAAGATATGCAATAAAAGCAATACGAAAATAATATACTTTACTCTGTGGGGAGTTTCTCTAACCGACAACCATTATAATGAGCCTAGCAATGATACAATATTTCACCCACATTGCAAAGGACATCCTATACCTTGCTTGGGTATAGGATGCTACTTTAACTATGGGTCCACCTAATAAGCCTTCTAAGAGGCAGTGAGGAGTCACACAAAAAATCGGTGCGATCCTATCCTACGCTAGCTACGTAATTTTATGGGACTTGAGTTAAAAATAGACTCTTACCCAATTCGGTGCTCAATACTACTCCCAAAATATTCAATATCCTTTATGCTTAATCACCCTTTACAATGAAAGGGACTATTACTTTACTTTACTTTACTGAAGTACTTTTCAGAAACATCAATCATACTCTTTCTTTTTCTCAACTGTCAAATAGTACACATTAAACCATTTGATTCTTTTTTTGAATAAACTCTTTTCAAAACATGCATTTAAAACATATATGATACATGCGAAACAATTAAAGTTCCCTTAAGACTCTTGAAATAACCTTTATTTAGGTTTTAATCATGAAAACTATGTTTGAAATCATATTGATCTGATCATTGATGACTCAAGAAGTCATACTACATAAACATTGATGGAATATCTAGATGTCATACTGCTTAAACATTGATGGCATACTCAACTGTCATACTAATCATGAATCGTAGTTCTTTTCTCAATGTGAAAATAGTACTTTTGGAATCATTTGTGTTGCCTTAAACTCTTCTCAAAAGATACTCTAAAATACTCTTTGACTCACTTTAAAATTTGAAAATTAATGCATGTAAATAAATGCACAAAGCTTTCAACAAAATATCAACTAGGGTTCATGTGAAATAAAAGCATGAACAACAACCCAATAATCTCAATGCATAAAAATACCATAAGCTCGTAGTTAAGAAATTAGAACTCGGAATAAGGATACAATTCAAATTTAGAATTTAATGGATCTTTGAGTAGAATACCAGATTTAACTCTTATTGACTGAATTTAGATGCAGGGCGTGAGGAAAAACTAGTCCAACACTATGAATAACCTTACATATCTAGAAGAACAAAGTTCTTGAAGAAGTTGAAGGAGAACTTGATTGAAAGATTTGAAACCCTAACTTTTTTTTCCTTGCGGCTTTCTTGGAGATGAAGAGTGAAGAAGAATCTTGGATTGAAAATCTTCGAGAATCCTGAACTTGGAGACTTTAGATCTTGAGATATTGGAGAAGTCCTTTCTTGGAGTTCTTGATCTTTGGAAGAATGAGAATTGGGGATTTTTGAGAGTTACTATACGTATAATGATGTTATTAGGTTGTAAGATGGACTTAGGGAAGTTGATTTATGGTAAAAGTTCAAGAATACCCTTCTAGGAATGTAAGAAAACCATAAAAATCAAAGAAAACGACCTTTTAATGAATCTCATCGGCCAAATCGGCAAACTGGAGGTCTCCTCGCCAAAAATACTCGGCAGATTTCCCATTGGGACTTTAGATCACCCAAATAGACAGAAACTTAAGGTTTTTGAGATAATTCGGCGAGCTAATTCAGCGATTCACCAACCTATTCAGCGGATCGCCGATTGAGCAGGTGAGTTCGCCCAATTTCACAACCCATGGATATTCCATTAAAACGACTATAAATTTTTACTCCGAACTCAAAATATGGCAAACTTGACAGTGTTGGAAAGACGACTCATAGACCTTTAATTTGATAGGTTATACACCATCTAATGTATTATATCCTGACAGATATGAGTGTTTAAAGTTGACCTTTATATGAACTCATGCGAAAACTTAGCCAACATGAATGCTTTGAACTTGGCTTGGTGTTTGAGGTCCCTTATGACCCTAGATCACTTTAGATACTCTTAATACACTTGGCAAAGGACTTTATAATACATGAGCAAGTAGGACATCACCCGGTTCAAGCTCATATACTTACGACGAATGATTCAGATTTTTAAGAGTAGAGTTGTGAGGTGTTATGGAATGATTCAGGTCTTAACTTAGACATTTTCGGTGTGTTACATTAACTATCTTAAATCTTATCAGGTTTGGCCCTTTAACTATAAACTTACCGATTTTAGTCCTTTAAGTATTAAAAAACTCATCAGGTTTAATCTTTGTCTATTTTTAATACAAACAACTTAGGTTTATATTAACGGAAATCCATGCCTCTATGGAATTAGATTCTTAACCCATTTTTTTAGTTGTTAGTCTCTCCCCGCTATTTTTTTTTCAAATTACTCTTAGGAAAAAAAGGCTTAACCTCAATGATTCAAAATAAAATTTACGAGAAAATCAGGACTTATATCTTCTTTTCTCATTATTTTTTTTGAATCGTTGAGGTTACGATTCTTTTCACAAGAGTAATTTGAAGAAAAAACAGTGAGGAAAGAGAAAAAAATTGAAAATAGGTTAAAGATTTAATTTCACGGAGGCATGAGCTCCATTTTTGAATATTAAAGGACTAAAACCAATAAGTGTATGTATAGTTAAGGGACTAAAACCAGTAAGTGTATAGTTAAGAGACCAAACCTGAAAAGGTTTTTAATAGTTAAGGGACTAAATTCAATAAGTATATAGCTAAAGAACTATTTTAGACCTGTATAAGAGTCTACAAGCAGACATGTCTTCATCAACATGCCTGCTTGTATGACAAAGGGCATTTTGAAAACTTTCTATTTTTTCCTTCCTTAAGCCTCTGTATCTTCTTGCTTTTTAAAGGTGTACCTTTTCTTTATTGGACCAAAAAACCAACCAATATTTCCATAATTACTCATGTCCATTAAAAATTACTCTTTTGTAGAACTTTGTGGGCCCAGCTCATGGGCTCACTTTACTATGTCAGCTTCTCATTCCTTTTTTCATTTAAACATTTGTATATGTAATAGGGTTGTAATAGTAAAAATTTTCATTACTATTTAGTATTTTCTTTGTATTAAATTTATTTCTCTTATTCTTTTTGTTGGTTATAAATTTAAAAATTATATAAATAATACTATAAATCACAATAATTAACTATTTAAATATTTAAAAGTTATATAAAAAATTTGATTGACTCTTGACATTCTATTGGTACCACATAAAATGGGTTAGATGATAAACATATATTGTTTGAAATTGATGTAAAAAGTACTATAAATCACAATAATTAACAGTATAAAAAAAATTAAAATACATATAAAAAAACACTTGACTCCAAAAAATCTATCAATGCCACATAAATTGGGAAATGAGAAGTAACATATATTATTTGAAAATTACGTTAAAAAGGTACTATAAATTACAATGATTAACAACTTAATATATTTAAAAGACATAAAAAATGGTTAATTTTTGAAATCCTATATATGCCACATAAATTGAAACAAAGAGAGTAATATATATTATTTTTAAAATTATGTAAAAAAATATATTATAAATTACAATAATTAACAACCGTAAATATTTTTAAAATCATATAAATATTTCGATAACTTCTCAAGTTCCATGATATTACACAAATTGAGACAAAAAATTGACATATATTGGGCCCCGTGCTGGCACCGGGTCTTGTATCTAGTCTTATTAATAAGTGGCTACATTGACCTGCTTAGGGTCAACATGACTGCTTCAGCTACTAGCAGCAAGCAGCTCTTCCGAGGGCAGTTTTGAATTTTCTCTAATTTTTTTGAATTTGTTAGATATTTAAAATTTACTAAAAAATATTATAAATCATAATAATTAGCAACTTAAAATATTTAAAACATTTATATTTTTTAAACCTGTTGTATATTTTTTTAAATATGTAAAATGTACTACAAGTCACAATAATTAACAACTTAAAAAATTTAAAACATATAAAAAATTTAAATGGTTCTCAAAATTTTATCAGTGCCATATAAATTGGGGCAAAGAAACTAACATATATCATTTGAAATTTACATAAAAGGTACTATAAATCACAATAATTAACAACTTAAAATATTTAACAGAAATATAAAAATTTAATTGACTCTCAAAAATTTATATGTGTCATATCAATTTGAACAAAGGAAGTAACATATATTATTTAAAAATGACGTAAAAAATATTATAAATCACAATAACTTATAACTTGAAAAATTAAAAGAAATAGCAAAATCTCCAGTGCCACATCAATTGGGATTGAGAGAGTTAACATATATTATTGAAAATTACATAGAAAATATTAAATCACGATAATTAACAACTTTAAATATCTAAAAATTGGTTAACTCTCCAAAAACTATTTGTGCCACATAAATTGAGACAAAAAAAAACCTCCATTGGATGAGAAATGGAGTTACTGTAGGTTACTTGAAAATTTTGGACATGTTTTGACTATTTTATCCTTTGCTTAGGTCATACTAATTTTTATTTTGGACTCCATTTTTCCTGCCACTTTTCTCTCTCACATCACTTCTACATTACTTTTCTTATTACTCCCTATGTTTCAAAAAGAATGACTCAGTTTGACTTGACACGGAGTTTAAGAAAATAAAGAAGACTTTTCACTTTTTTGGTCCTAAATTAAAGTTATGTCTAATATACCAAAATGCCTTTTAATCTTGTGGCCTTAAACATGCCACGTGGAAAGTTGAAATTAAAATGTTGCCAAAAAAAAGGATCATTCTTTTTTAAACATACTAAAAATGAAATGAGGTCTTTCTTTTTGAAATGGAGGGAGTAATTCTTTTTGAATCAAATTGTTTTGTATGCAACTTATACTTTGCTATGTTTGAGAGAATTTGAGGTCAAAAACATTAACTCAAAAACAACGTTTATAAATTAAAGATGAAATGATTAAATTAATCACAAACTATTAAAGTTTCGTCTTCATTTACCAAAGTTATTAGTATTTTCCCCGTTTACTTTTAGTTGTCATACTTAAATTCAACATATGCATTAAAAAAATGATATGATTATCCCTAATAATTGATATTTGCAATAAAGAGAGGAGCTTCTGATCGTCCTCTTGTGTGCTTCAACACAACTAAAATAAAGTTTCTACACTTTCACCATTTTTGTACTAAAAAAAGGGCCCACTTAAATAACCTTTTTTCATATATTTCTTCTACCGTTTTAATTTATTTATCGTACTTTCTTATTTAGTATGTATTTTAAACTTACAAAAAAATCATATATATATATATATAAAAGAGAACCCTCAACCCGGTGACGTGGCGTCACCAGATGCAAGGATTCTTTTTTTGTTTATTTATTTCCAAAACTGCTCTTATTAAAAGTCACAACCTTACGGAAAAGTCACAACTTTACATAACAGTCACAACTCTTTAGAAAAATCACAACTTTACAGAAAAGTCACAACTCTTTAGAAAAGTCACGGACTTAATTAAAAGTCACAACCTTATGAAAAAGTCACAACTTTTCATAAAAGTCAAAACTCTTTAGAAAAGTCATAACCTTACGGAAAAGTCACAACATTTCATAAAAGTCACAACTCTTCATTTTTCATTCACACATTTTAAAACCCAACACTTAATTCCAAGGCACCAAAAGAAGAAAGAATAAACAAAGAAAATTGATTTCAATTGCAATGCGACATTACTACTCTTGCACCTCTCAGTCCACAACATATAACGCTGATTTAATGGTTGAATTCATTACATTTGATTCTTTAGTAAACAAAACTTCTATTTCTACCACTATTATTTGTAGGTTTTTTCCGCTCTAGGGGAGTCGAATTCAAATACATCAATTAAGCTTCTTATGAAGTGTGTTTCATTTCTTAAAGTTTTCTTCCTCCTATTTCATGAAGCTTAATCTTTTACTGTAAGTCGTAGCAATTCATGAAACTATTGCAATTTCTTTTTGCTATTTTGGTGACTTTTTTTGAACTCTGTTAAAAATTCCAACAAGGATGATTGAAAATTGATCTTCTCTTTTGTCCATTTCTACAGGTTTCGTCATATACTTTTTGGGAAAATTGCTTGTGGGATGTGCTATATGTGATAGCACACAATAACAAATATGTGATAACTAATACAGAACCAATGGTGAAGTTTGTTAAAAGAACCAAACAAATTGCTCTCTTGCTTGCAACAGTTAGTATATTATTTTGATTGTTTTATCTTAGGTACAAATATTTTGTATGCCATTGCACTCTTTCTAGAATATTAGTATAGAGACAATTAGTCCACTTCTTTTATCGCAAGTTGACTGATTAGTCATATTTCTTCCTCTCTTCTTTTTGGGCATAATAAGAGATCAAGTTTTCGTGAAACTAACAAATGCCCAAAATACACTATAATAAAATAATTTTTATCGGCAATAAATATGCACATTAAGAAGAGTGCATGAGCCTTTACCGACATTAATTAATTGTCATTAGATTCAATGTCGCTATAGACTTTAGGGACATTTATAGAGAGTACTATTGCCTCTGAAAATATATATTTAGCTGCAATTAAGCTAGTAATAGCCGTTAAAGATCATTTTTGTTGTAGTGATAACTTTTTCTTTTATAGCCCGACAGACTATCTTTTTGAAAAATATGTTAAGCAACATGCCTTTTTCTTATTGATTGTTAGGAAAGTAAGGTCATCTTTATTATTATTTGTGGATATTTGTGAGTTCAAGTGCTCACAAAATTATGCTGTGAGATTTTAATATGTTATGTATCAAAATTTTGGTTTAGAATATCCAGTTGTGAACAGTTTCATTCAGATGCCACCATCTACTGCTTGGTTGATCATTGCATTAATTCTTTATAACTGCATACTATAACTATAACAATAACTATGGTTCAATTCCAAATAAGTTGGGTCTAGTGTTATGAAACCTAAGCAATAGTAATGACTATTCTGAGACAATGAGGAAAAACCTTTATGATACTAATAATTTTAGGGTCATTTTAAACATATACATGATACGGCATACTATAATAAAAAAGAGATTGATGGAGGTTCATAAGAAAGGAGCCGAAGGTTTTCCATTTGAATTTAGTTAATTATGTTCTTGTATGGATGTGATGTTCCACTTTGCTTGGGAGTGTTGTTGTTCGAGGCTTTTTGGTCTCTTCTCTAACGTCTGATGTTGTTCTCTATAACTTTTTGGAATTTAGAAAATTTCGTTACTTCTGACCAACTATTTCAATGGAGATTTTCTTAGACTTCTTTCTTATACTTAAAATCTCTCTATGACTCATGATTTTTATATAACAAAAATAAAAATTAAAAAAATATAGCACTTTAAGATTTCAGAGGAACGCTTTGCCTTAAGATAAAATGTTCTTGACAATGTAGTGTAGGTTTCAAAAATATGAATATTACCGAATGATTATATGTAAACTTAATAAAATAGTTCAATCTCGTGCGAAGCACGGGTAATTTACCTAGTATTACAATAAATCGCAATAATTAACAATACATATATTTATTTTTTTACTTCAGGCCAACTCAAATCTCCTCTAATTTGAATTTTAACAACACATAAAAAATCTATCAGTGCTACATAAATTGGGACAAAGAGACTACATATATTGTTGAAAGTTACATAAAAAATACTATAAATTATAATAATTAACAACCTTAAAATCTAAAAATCATATAAAAAAATGATTGACTTTTCAAATTATGTCAGTATCACATAAAAAACTATAAATTACAATAATTAACAACTTTAAATATCTAAAAATCATATTAAAAAAAATTGATTGACTCTACCAAATTTGTCTATATCACATATATTGAAACAAAAAATAACATATGTTGGGCACGGGCTCTTGTAACTAGTTTATAAATTATCAACTTGCGTATCCTTGTTCAACAAACTAACATTTTTCGATCCTTGCGTATACTAAGTAGTAATATATATATATATATAAATTTATATTTATAATATAAAATAAAAAAATAATAAGTAGTACTAATAAAGTAAAGTAATGCATATAACGGGTAAATAAATTGTGAAAAGCAGCGACCCAATGCGACCGCCCTTCGAAATACTGTTGGTCCAAATAGACTTGCTAGGAAGCCAATTTTTGAGTCCCGGTTAGTTTTGCCTTTAGTTTTACTATTATTTGGTGTTCTTAGGATATTAGCAGTGTTTGATTGTTGCTATGGGTAGTTATTGTTGATCAACATACTGGCTAATTATTGTTGATCAACATACTGGCTAATTATTGTTTGATCAAGATGATGGGTAATTATTATTGTTTGATGAAGATACTGGGTAATTATTGTTGTTGTTCAAGATACTGGGTAATTATTCTTGTTGATCAAGATACTGGGTAATTATTGTTGTTCATAATACTGGGAAGGCAATTATTCCATCTTGGTTTGTATTCGCTTTAGTTCTCTCTTTTTTCGTTGATTTGGTGTTTTTGAGGTATGGGTGACTTTTGTTGATCAAGATATGGGTAATTACTGTTGATCTGGGTAACTATTGTTGATCAAGATATTGGCTAAATATTGAATGATCAAGATAGTGTATAGTTTGAACAAGATACAGGTAATTATTGTTGATCAAGATTGTGGGTAGCTATTGTTTGCTCAAAATACTGGGCAATTACTGTGCCTTATCGTTATTGCTAATTTGGGAAGTTATTGTTGATCAAGATAGCGGCTAACTATTGTTGATCAGGATAATGGTTAATAATGTTTGATCAAGGAATGGCTAGTTATTGTAGATTAAGATATGGTTAATTATTGTATATGATTTGGTATTCTTTCGTTGATATCTTGAGGATATAGGCAGTGTTTGATTGTTCATATGGTTTATTGTTGATCAAGATATGGGTATTTATTGTTTATCAAGATATGGGTATTTATTGTTTGATCAAGATGATGGGTTATTGTTGTTGATCAACACATGGGTAATTATTGTTTGATCAAAGATATGGGTAATTATTATGTATGATGCCTTTGTTTGGGGAGCGATTGGTTGGGTTTTTGATTTCTTGGCCATATCAGAATTATATAAATATCAAGTCATGTACTTTTGAATCTTAGTCTTCGAAGATATTAATATTTGGGGAGCGATTGGTTGGGTTTTTGATTTCTTGGCCATCTCAAAATTATATAAATATCAAGTCATGTACTTTTGAATCTTGGTTTTCGAAGATATTAATATTTGGGGAGCGATTGGTTAGGTTTTTGATTTGCAACTCTTTAGAGAAGGAATGTTAGGGGTTTTGGGAGTTCTTGAACTTTTAGTGTGATTCAGTTTGCAATTAGTTCTTTTTCTAAGCTAATTTATTGATTCGTTTGCAATTAGTTCTATTTTTTTTGCTAATTTATTGATTAATTGTTGTTGTTTGTTTGATCATGTATGGGTAATGATGATAGGAGACTGATTCTCCTTCTACACTTGCTGTTACCTTGGTCTGAATGTTAATTCTGAGGTTTTTGTTGTGAGAATTCATGTGTTGGTGTCACCCTGTTTACTACTCCGAAACCTAGCAATTTCCTTTCGTTGAATCAGAACACGAGTAGAATTGGAAATTTGGCTCTCTAGGTATGGATCTTTTATTCTAGACCTATGTGTCACGACCATATGGAGCTATCAGTTTGGATTTGATATCTTGACTTCCATCCTAATGTTGATTTTGATGCTAATCATGTGTCTCATCTCATCAACTTCTTTACCTTGTTATTTGGTTTGGTCAAGAATACATAGATGTGCAAGTGGTTCTACAGGAACAAGTGTCTTGCTTCGGTGTTTGTGGTTAGGAAAGATCCATCAGTTCCCAGGTTTGCAACTAAAGGTATTGGATTTTTCAGTATCTCAAAGCTTTGTTAAAAATTGGTACGATATGGAAGTTCTCAACTATGATAATTCTTTTCACAAGTGTGTATAGTGTGTTCTGTCGCCAGTTTGTTTTAGTTGTTGGTTCAAATGCTCGTGTTCTTTGATGATTCTGGTGTTTTTTATGGTGTTATGGGCACCCGATGAAGTCAAAAGTCAATTCTAGATCTTTGATAGTGCAGTGAAGTGCTTCTTTGCTACTTATCTTCTCGTTGTTTTCCCTTGGTTATCACGCCAGATTGAGTTTGTTTTTTGATGAATGAATGTGTAGAACACATGGTGACAGTAATAGAGGATTAGTTTGGAAACTTCTAAGGCTTGTCCGGTATGCATCCCTGTGCACCTTGTTTCTTGGTCTTCTTGGTGAATGAATGTGTAGACCACATGGTGATGGATATTGTTAGGCTTCAACAGAAATGGGGGTTCTAAATCTTGTCTCTTGCATCTCTAGTGATTTCTTAGGTTATATGGGTTTTGTCAACACGTAACTGGTCCCTTCTTTTTGTGCTTGCAGTTGGGTTTTACTGAGCACTGAATTATTCTTTTCATGGAGGAGGCTTTTTTTGGCCATTTGTGTTGAGGTTTAATGAGTACTGCGATACTCAATACTCATTTCAGATTTTCCCCCAATCAGAGTGGTCCCTCCTCTCTTTGTCAAAAATTACTGTTGTATGGAACTTGCCAGCTAAAATAGTTTCTCTTGCACTCACGTGCGGTGGTTGATGAGTATACGGTCTTATTGACACTTGATAAATACTTGAAACTCAATCCTGGATCTTTTGACAGCCCGGTCTAGTGGGTCCCTGTTAGACCCTCTCTTTTGGTGTTTTCTCCGACTTAACTTCTGTCACTACCCAAGGTACCCCTCTAGACGTGACATGGCGTACAAGTCCCCGAGAGGCCTTAGACAAGCCACTTTGAATGCATCATACAAGATAATAGCAATTTAAGAGTTCAAAAAATAATTCATTATCCAAAGAGTTTAAGGAAATAGCAGAAGTCTACATATAGTCTCAAAAGCCATCTAACATAGGAGATGAAAGAAAGTTGGGACTTAACCCATATAAAGTCTTCAAAAGCAAGTAAATGACATAAAAGTAAATATGGCTACGTCCTCGAACATATGAGGACTCACCAAATTCTTCAAGATCTCTATTGTCACGAACTAGCCACGAGAAGATGGGGATGAGCCGGACCCTACACTTATAAGAAAATGTAGGCAAGAGTATGCGTTAGTACAAATATGTACCAAGTATGATAACAATGCATAAAAACATTTAAACATGCAAAAAGGGACATTTTCATAATCATGCAATGATCAAGCTAAACCATGAGAAAAGGGTTAGAAATCATAAGTTATAAATCATGATCAATGCAAGCTAAACATTTTTAATTTACTTGAGAAATGCCTTAAAAGTCACTTTAGTTCATTATTGTGGGAAGTAGCCTTAACCGACATGTAAGACCATGTTAGCTATCAACATGGAATCCGGTATCTAACTCTACACCAATAGGGCCATCCTACTTGCCAAGGTAGGACCCTTTCTTACTTGTAGCTTACGTGGATCCACTAGCTAATGTCTATCTAGACCATCATCCTATGGTGGCACATAGTTTATAGGATATAGAGATTGCTTCTAGAAACCCATCCTCTACATACGGGAGAGCTTCCATCTCAATATCCTCTCGGTGCTAAGCATAAATCCCACGAAATAGTCATATATCATAGTTCATCTTATTATCCATGGAAAGGTAAAACTAGAGTTACCAATCCAAGCTTACTTCATTTAGAATAGCTCCTTAATCTCTGATTAAACTTTAGTTGAGAAAACCTTTCAACATATTATGAATCCTTTATGTGAGAAAAATCCTTTCACATTTCATAGTTTGAGTAATATGTGAGAAATCCTTTCACAACTCAACAACAACATCATTCATGCTTCAATCTCAAAGCAATTCATAAATCATCATAATTTTCATCATTGAACATGCATGCTTTCATAAAACCCATCTTTTGATCATTCATAAATCATCATGAAATCATAGCTTTTAGAAATCGTAAATCATGCATGGGTTCATATAAACTTCATAAAATTCATCTTCTTCACAATTCAACCCATCAACAAACCAAATTTCAAAATTGGGGAAATCACATGGGTTCATGGGGATTCATCTTAATTCATGAAATTCAACTCAATTCATACTTCATAGTTCATAAACAATCAATTAAATCAACATTGAAACGAACCCATGACATAGAAGAAAAGCCCTAACTTCAACGGAGGATTTCTAACTTGTAAAATAGAGAATTTTAGGGACTCTATCGAGGAAAGGACTCCATAGATGAAGATCATCATTCCTCAATGCCAAAACTTTGAAATCAATGGAGGATTAGGAGGCTTGATCTTGAAACCCTAGGTTCTTCTTTTTCTTCTTCTTCAAGCTTCTAGAGAGAAATATTTGGGAGATGTTTTGAGAGTAATTTTTGTAAAGTGATTTGGAAAGGATAGTCTTTAGGCTTAAGAAGGTTTACGTAGTGTTAGGAAGGGTGGGTAACCGACCTAATTACTAATTAGACCATTTAGAAAAAAGACCAAAAGACCCTCTTTAAGAATAGCTCGACTGGCCCCACCTACTACATGACCTACGGTCGGTAGGTCAACCTACTGCCTGTAGGTGACCAACCGTAGGTCACATTGCCTTAGCCCAAAAACTTTCATTTTTTTCTCCCCAAAAATAGTGGCACCTACGGTTCCTCCCACCACTTGACCTATGGTTGGTAGGTCCACCAACGGCCAGTAGATCAAGTCGTGGGTCACTCTATTTTCAAAAATTTAAGTTTTTCGTTCTTTTCGAATCCGGGGTGTTACATTATCTTCCCCTTGGGAACATTCGTCTTTGAATGAGATTCAAAACATCATAAGGAAGGTAAGATCAAGAACTAACAGCCCAACATGCATGCAATCACATAAATGCACATATTCGAGGAGGAAACATCAACTCCAAGCTAAAGCATGTTCAAAACATCATTTCATAAAAGCTTTATGCAACTCATACTCAAATGCACATAATCATAGCGAAATCAGTCAAGCTAGATCATTTCTCAAAATTTAACTCTTCATGATCATGCATAAACAAGGAATCATGGAAACAACTATGACACATGAAACCAAAGACTGAACCATGAGGAACTAGATTACTCAAGCTAGGGTAAAGTCGGAGGGAAAGAGGTGAGGATATCGGGACATCATATCGGCCTCGGCCTCCCAAGTAGCACCCTCAATCAATTGATTCCTCCAAAGAACCTTCATGGAAGCAACTTCTTTATTTCTTAACATTCGGACTTGCCGGTCTAAAATCTCAACCGGAACTTCTTCATAGGAAGGACTATCCTTTATGCCAAGATTCTCTAATGGCACTATAGATGTCGGATCACCAACACACTTCTTCAACAATGAGACATGGAAAACCGAATGCACCGATGCCAAATCATTAGGCAAGTCAAGTTCATAAGCAACCTTACCAACACGTCTCAAAATTTGATATGGGCCTACATAATGGGGACTAAGCTTACCTTTCTTTTCAAACCTCATCACACCCTTCATTGGTGAAATTTTCAAGTAAACCCAATCATCAACATCAAGTTCTAAATCTCTCCTTCTAACATCGACATAGGACTTTTTTCGACTTTGAGCCATTTTCAACCTCTCTCTAATAAGACGAACTTTCTCCATAGCCTCATGTACCAACTCGGGACCTATCAAAGCAACTTTACCAACTTCAAACCAACCTATAGGAGATCTACACCTCCTACCATAAAGAGCCTCAAACGGAGCCATACCAATACTAGAATGGTAGCTATTATTATAAGCGAATTCAATCAAAGGCAAATGATCATCCCAATTACCCTTGAAGTCAATCACACAAACTCTCAACTTATATTCCAAAGTTTGGATAGTACGTTCCGCTTGCCCATTGGTTTGAGGATGAAAGTACGTGCTAAGCTTAACACGAGTACCAAGACCCTTTTGGAAAGACTTCTAAAATTAAGAAGTAAATTGTGCACCACGATCGGAGATAATGGATAAAGGAACTCCATGCAACCTAACCATTTCTCTCAATTACAACTTAGCATAATCCTCCGCCGAATAAGAAACCTTGATGGGAATGAAATGGGCTGATTTCGTCATACAATCCACAATAATCCAAGTCGAATCATATTGCCGCCGGGTGCGTGGTAAACCAACAATAAAGTCTATATTCAAATCTTCCCACTTCCAAGTAGGAATACTAATATCTTGGGACAAACCTCCCAGCTTTTGATGCTCAACTTTCACTTCTTGACAATTAGGACACTTAGCCACAAATTCCACAGTATCCTTCTTCATCCCATTCCACCAATAGACCTTCCGCAAATTACGGTACATCTTGGTACCTCCCGGGTGAATGGAATATCGAGAACTATAGGCTTCCGACAAAATTTGTCCACTTAGGTCATCTACATTGGGAACACATAAACGACCTTGATATCGAATCACACCATCTCCCCCTGGGAGAAAGCCTCAACGAATTTCTTGAGCACTGCTTCCTTCAACTCAACCAAATTAGGATCAAGATCTTGCTTAGTCTTCACATCGGACACAAAAGACGATTCTGAACCATTGTGAATCATAACACCACCCTAACTAGAATCAATCAACCGAACACCCAATCGGGTTAATCTATGAACATCACGAACCAACTCTTTTTTACCATTCTCAACATGAGCAACACTACCCATAGACAACTGCCTAAGAGCATCCACCACCACGTTCGCCTTGCCGGGGTGATGGAGGACACTCATGTCATTGTCCTTTAACAACTCAAGCCACCTCCTTTGGCGATGATTTAGATCTTTTTGCTTGAACACATATTGCAAACTTTTATGGTTGATAAAGGCATCAACATGCACACCATATAAATAATGCCTCCAAATCTTTAAAGCAAACACAACCGCCGCTAATTCAAGTCATGAGTAGGATAGTTCTTTTCATGAATCTTGAGTTTCCTTGAAGCATAAGCAATGACTTTTCCATTTTGCATAAGAACACACCCTAACCCAATCCTTGAAGCATCACAATAAACCACAAACCCATCGGACCCTTTCGGTAAAGTCAATATCGGAGCCGAGGTAAGTCTATCCTTCAATTCTTGAAAACTCTTCTCACACGCTTCGTACCATGTGAACTTAACCTTCTTTTGAGTCAAAGCCGTCAATGGGGAATCAATCGAAGAATATCCTTCCACAAACCTCCTATAGTAGCTAGCCAAACCCAAGAAACTTCGAATATCCGAAGGTGATTGAGGTCTAGGCCAATTCCTAACCGCATCCGTCTTCTTCTGATATACCTCAATACCCTTATCGGAGACAATGTGACCAAGAAAAGCCACAGACCTTTGCCAAAACTCACATTTACTAAACTTCGCAAAGAGTTGTTGGTCCTTGAGGACTTGCAACACAATCCTCAAATGATCGGCATGCTCATCCTCACTCCTTGAGTAAATCAACATATCATCTATGAACACAATCACAAACATATCAAGATATTGTCTAAACACCCTATTCATCAAATCCATAAACGCGGCCGAAGCATTTGTCAACCCAAACGACATCACTAGGAATTCAAAATGGCCATATCTAGTCCGAAAAGCCATATTCGAAATATCATCTTCTTTCACCCTCAATTGGTGATAACCCAAATGAAGATCAGTATTATAGAAGTAACTTGCCCCTTGGAGTTGATCAAACAAGGCATCTATCCTTGGAAGAGGATACTTATTCTTAATGGTAACCTTGTTCAGTTGATGGTAGTCAATGCACATACGAAGTGAACCATCTTTCTTTTGAACAAACAAAACTGGAGCACCCCATGGAGAGATACTTGGTCGGATGAAACCCTTATCCAACAAATCTTTCAATTGCTCCTTTAACTCCTTCAGTTCTTCCGGAGCCATTCGATAAGGAGTAATAGAGATAGGTTGCGTATAGGGGAGAAGGTCAATATCAAAGTCTATTTCCCTTTTGGGAGGAACACCGGGTAGATCATCGGGAAACACTTCCAGAAACTCATTTACAATGGGGACCAACTCAAGAGTAGGGGTTTCGGAATCCGTATCCATCACACTAACAAGATGGTATATACACCCCTTAGAAATCATCTTTCTAGCTTTAAGACATGACACAAATTGACCTTTAGGCATAGAATTTCCCCCCTTCCACTCTAGGATAGGCTCATTTGGGAATTGAAACTTGACCACTCGGGTACTACAATCAATAGAGGCATAACAAGAATGCAACCAATCCATCCCAAGAATAACATCAAAATCTAACATATCAAGCTCTACAAGATCAACATGAGTGACTCTATGGGATAAGGAGATGGGACAGTTTCTATAGACTCTCTTAGCCACAATAGATTCACCTATAGGAGTAGAGACACAAAAGGGATCTAACAAAACATCCGGAAGAACATCAAACTTCATAGCCACAAAAGGCATCACAAAAGACAAAATAGCACCGGGATCAAGCAAAGCATAAACATCAAAGTGAAAGACTTTCAACATACCAGTAACCACATCGGGAGAACCCTCTTGCCCATGGCGAGCTTGAAGTGCATAGAATTGAGTTTGCTTGGGATCATTTGAACCCGAACCACTAGGTAGAGCTTGCTTACCTTCTCTTCCCTTAGCCGTGAGAGATGGACAGTTCCTTATGTTATGACTGCTCTTACCACAACCGAAGCAACCATCCGTACTGGCTACGCACTTGCTCTCATGCTTCTTCCCATACTTAGAACAAGTAGTCGATGAGAATCCACCACCATTTCCTCCTTGAGGCTTAGGGTTAGGCACCCTATCTTTATTAAACTTAGGAGGAGCATTGGAGGAACCTTGATCGGAAAACCTTTGTCGAAATCTAGAATGACCATGTCCATCGAATCTTGAATGTGAAAAATTACCATCACCGGTCTTAGCCCTCTTTGTCTCCCTAGACTTTTCCTTCAGTTTCTCCTCTTCTATTTGTTGAGCATGAACCATGAGATGAGAAATATCCATGTCATTGACAAGCATGGGGGTACGACATTCCTTGACCACCATTTCGGACACTCCCGAAATGAACTTACTCATCCTTGCCCTAGGATCAACAACCATAGTAGGAGCATATCGAGACAATTTTGTGAACTTCAAAGCATACTCCTTCACACTCAGGCTTCCTTGATGAAGATTGATGAACTCAAGCACCTTTGCCTCCCTCATCTCAAGGGGAAAGAACCTATCAAGGAAAGTAACATTGAACTTTTCCCAATCAAGAGGACCCACATCAACCGCACTTGAGCCACACCCTTAAGTTGATAAGTGGCCAACTCCACCTTTTCCTCCGGCGTCACACCCATGATCATTAGCACCTTGTACACCTCATCAATGAACTCTTGAGGATCTTCCTCAACCTTAGAACCATGAAACTCCGGAGGATTCATTCTAGTGAAGTCCCTCACTCTAGATGCCACCGTATCCACATTTGGGTTCACGAGAGCCACAACCTCCCTATTGGCTTGAGCCAACACTTGAAAGAAGTCCTAAACTCCGCATTAGTCACTTGTTCGGCCAAAGGGTCGGCCGAAACTTGAGGAGCTTGAGGAGGAGCTACTTATTCCACATTCTCTCCCGCATTCCTTCTAGCATAAGCTCTTCGAGTAGCCATATCCTGAAACGCATAGGATAGGGATTAGGAGAGAGACATATAGAGTTACACTCTATCGCACGACTTAGGAGTAACGAAAGAAGTGGAATTTTCTAAACATCTTATAGCCTCTCATTCATAAATGTGGTGCGCTTCGCACTCATGAATAGGACTCTACTCGACGTGGCTTATGAGACTTCCTAGGACCTTTCTAAAACCTGGCTCTGATAACAAGTTTGTCACGACCCAAGGTACCCCCCTAGACGTGACATGGAATACAAGACCCTGAGAGGCCTCATACAAGCCACTTAGCATGCATCATACAAGATAATAACAATTTAAGAGTTCAAAAGACAATTCATTATCCAAAGAGTTTAAGAAAATAGCGGAAGTCTACATATAGTCTCAAAAGCCATCTAACATAGGAAATGAAAGAACGTTGGGATGTAACCCATACAAAGTCTTCAAAAGTAAGTAAATGACATAAAAATAAATGTGGCTACGTCCTCGAACATATGAGGACTCAAAAAATTCTTCAAGATCTCTACTGTCACGAACTAGCCACAAGAAGATAGGGATGAGCCGGACCTTACACTTATAAGAAAATGTAGGCAAGAGTATGCGTTATTTTAAATATGCACCAAGTATGATAACCATGCATAAAAACATTTAAACATGCAAAAAGGTACATTTTCATAATCATGCAATGATCAAGCTAAACCATGAGAAAAGGGTTAGAAATCATAAGTTATAAATCATGATCAAGGCAAGCTAAACATCTTTACTTTACTTGAAAAATGCCTTAAAAGTCACTTTACTTCATTATTGTGGGAAGTAGCCTTAACCGACATGTAAGACCACGTGAGCTATCAACATGGAATCCGGTGTCTAACCCTACATCGATAGGGCCATCCTACTTGCCAAGGTAGGACCCTTTCTTACTTGTAGCTTACGTGGATCCACTAGCTAATGTTTATCTAGACCATCATCCTATGGTGGCACATAGTTTATGGGATAAAGAGATTGCTTCTAGAAACCCGGCCTCTACATATGGGAGAGCTTCCATCTCAATATCCTCTCAGTGCTAAGCATAAATCCACGGAATAGTCATATATCATAGTTCATCTTATTATCTATGGAAAGGTACAACTAGAGTTACCAATCCAAGCTTACGTCATTTAGAATAGCTCCTTAATCTTTGATTCAACTTTAGTTGAGAAAACCTTTCAACATGTTATGAATCCTTTATGTGAGAAAACTCCTTTCACATTTCATAGTTCGAGTAATATGTGGGAAATCCTTTCACAACTCAACAACAATATCATTCATGCTTCAATCTCAAAGCAATTCATAAATCATCATAATTTTCATCATTGAACATGCATACTTTCATAGAACCCATCTTTTGATCATTCATAAATCATCATGAAATCATAGCTTTTAGAAATCGTAAATCATGCATGGGTTCATATAAACTTCATAAAATTCATCTTCTTCACAATTCAACCCATCAACAAACCAAATTTCAAAATTGGGGAAATCACATGGGTTCATGGGGATTCATCTTAATTCATGAAATTCAACTCAATTCATGCTTCATATTTCATAAAATAATCAATTAAATCAACATTGAAAAGAACCCATGACATAAAGGAAAAGCCCTAACTTCAATGGAGGATTTCTAACTTGTAAAATAGAGAATTTTAGGGACTCTATGGAGGAAAGGACTCCATAGATAAAGATCATCACACCTCAATGCCAAAACCTTGAAATCAATGGAGGATTAGGAGGCTTTATCTTGAAACCCTAGGTTCTTCTTCTTCTTCTTCAAGCTTCTAGAGAGAGAAATATTTGGGAGAGGTTTTGAGAGTATTTTTGTAAAGTTATTTGGAAAGGGTAGGTTTTAGGTTTAAGAAGGTTTCAATAGTGTTAGGAAGGGTGGGTAACTGACCTAATGACTAACTAGACCCTTTGGGAAAAAGACCAAAAGACCATCTTTAAGAATAGCCCGACTTCCCCCACCTACTACCTTACCTACGGTTGGTAGGTCAACCTACTGACCGTAGGTGACCAACCGTAGGTCACATTGCCTTAGCCCAAAAATCTTAATTTTTTTTCTCCCCAAAAATAGTGGCACCTATGGTTCCTCCCACCACTTGACCTACGGTTGGTAGCTCCACCAACGGCGAGTAGGTCAAGTTGTGGGTCACTCTATTTTCCAAAATCGAAGTTTTTCGTTCTTTTCGAATCCGTGGTGTTACAACTTCTCTGCTTCCTTTTTCTTGTATCACCCCAGCATGATTTTGTTTGTTGGATGGAGGACAGTTGCAAGGACTAAACTTTGTTTGTTGGATGGATGACAGTTGTAGGGACTAAACTTCGGAAAAATTTTAAGGTTGGTGCGCAGTGTCTGTTCCTATGCACGTTGTTTCTTTGCCATTTTTGTGCCTGCACTACAATCTAAATATCATCAGGCTTCGATAGAGGGGTTTTCCAATCTTGTTTCTTTGCCATTTTTGTTCTTTATTTGCAATCTGAATATTATCAGGCTTCGAGAGAGGGTTTTTTCAATCTTGTCTGTGGCATTTTCTAGTAGGTTTTGTCAGCTTTGCACGTAACTCTTCCCTTCATTCATTTGCTTGCAGCCATGTGTCACGACCCAAGGTGCCCCCTAGACGTCACATGGCGTACAAGACCCAGAGATGCCTCATACAAGCCACTTAGCATACATACATACAAGATAATAGAGATTAATAGTTCAAAAGAGATTTTCATATCAAAGCTTTTAAAGGAAACAACGGAAGTCTATATCTCATGTCTCAAAGCCAATCTAACATAGAAAATATAGTTTGGGACGTAACCCAATACAAATCTGAAATGAAATAACATGAAAATAAGAACAACTAGGCTATGTCCTCGGATGGATGAGGACTCACCAAGTCTTCTATCAATCTTCTACTAAGCTCTAGCCACGAGTGGATGGTGAGTCGCCAAGTCCTACATCAAAGAAGTTAATGTAGGCAAGAGTATGCGTTAGTAAAATCAAGTACCAAGTATGATATCAATGCACATAAAACATGCTAGAATGAGACATAATCATGACATGCAATGGCCAAGCTAAAACATGATAAAGCATAAGAAGCATGAAGCATAAAACATGGCCAAAGCAAGCTAAATCATCTTTCTTTACTTTAGATTATCATAACAACACTTGTGTTCATTAGTTGTGGGGAATTAGCCTTAACCGACATATAAGACCATGTGAGCTATCAACATGGAATCCGTGTCTACCCTACACCGAAAGAGGGTTGCCCTACTTGCCAAGGTAGGACCATAACTTCTTAGCTTACGTGGATCCACTAGCTAGTGTCTATCATAGACCATCATCCTATGGTGACACATAGGTTATGGGACATGGGTAATCACCACTTGTCCACTCGGTGCTAAGCATATTTTTCCCACGATTAATCATAGTTCATTTGTCATAGGTAGACATGGGTAATCACCTCTTGTCTACATTAGGGAACATGGGTAATCGCCTCTTGTCCCTTCATTAGAATAGCTTCTTAAGAACATGGGTAATCATCGCTTGTTCATTTAATTCATAGTGTGAGCATTACATGAGAAACCCTTTCACAACTCAACACAACATCATCATGTCACAACTTTGGTACTTCACTCTCAAAGCACCCTTAATTCATCATTAAATTCATATGAGACATGCATAAGTTCATAAGCTTCATCTTTACATAGTTCATCATGCTCAAAATTCATGAATCATAGAGTTTATAAAAGTTCAACTTAAATCATGCAATTCAATGCAAGCTCATACTTAAAAAGCCATAAATAAGACAATTTACCCATACTTGAAGGAACTCACATAATAGAGGAAAAATCATGCTTTTGACTTGAACACTTGGAAACCCTGAAAGTTCACAGTGCCAACGACGGTTCCCACCTACGGCCCGTCATTCCATCTACGGTCTGTAGGTGACCTCCGTAGTCACTGGCACCTGGTTGAAAAACTATATTTTCATTTCTTGTAAAGCTTTGGGGTATTACAATATCTCCCCCTTGGGAACATTCGTCCTCGAATGAGAATCAAGACATCATAAGAAGGGTAAGAGACATGGACTAACAACCCAACCTAGCATGCAATCACATAATGCACATATCGGAGGAGGAAACATCAACTCCAAGCTAAAGCATATTCAACACATTATTTCATGAAAACTTTATGAAACTCATACTCAATGCACATAATCATATTAGACTCTTTATGAACATGCATAATCAAGGAATCATGGAAATAACTAAGACATATGAGACCAAAAGAGTGAACCATGAGGAACTAGGTACCTCAACCTAGAGTAGGATCGAAAGGAAAGAGATAAGGATATCGGGACATCATATCGGCCTTGGCCTCCCAAGTAGCACCCTCAACTAATTGATTCCTCCAAAAAACTTTCATGGAAAAAACTTCCTTATTCCTTAACTTCTGGACTTGCCGGTCTAAAATTTCAACCGGAACTTCTTCATAGGAATGACTATTCTTAAAGCCAAGATTCTCTAATGGCACTATAGATGCCGGATCATCAACACACTTCTTCAACAATGAGACATGGAAAATCGGATGCACCGATGCCAAATCATTAGGCCAGTCAAGCTCATAAGCAACCTTACCAACACGTCTCAAAATCTGATATGGGCCTACATAATGGGGACTAAGCTTTCCTTTCTTCCCAAATATCATTACACCCTTCATGGGTGAAATTTTCAAGTAAACGCAATCATAAACATCAAATTCTAAATCTCTCCTTCTAACATCGGCATAGGACTTTTGTCAACTTTGGGCTGTTTTCAACCTTTCTCTGATAAGTCGAACTTTCTCAATAGCCTCATGCACCAAATCGAGGCCTATTAAAGCAACTTCACCAACCTCAAAATAACATATAGGAGATATACACCGCCTACCATAGAGAGACTCAAATGGAGTCATATCAATGCTAGAATAGTAGCTATTATTATAAGAAAATTCAATCAAAGGCAAATGATCATCCCAAGTACCCTTGAAATCAATTACACAAGCTCTCAACATATCTTCCAAAGTCTGGATAGTACGCTTCGCTTGTCCATCAGTTTGGGGACGAAAGGCCGTACTAAGCTTAACACGAGTACTAAGACCTTTTTGGAACGACTTTCAAAATTGAGAAGTGAATTGTGCACCACGATTGGAGATAATGGTTAACGGCACTCCATGCAGCCTAACAATTTCCCTCAAATACAACTTAGCATAATCCTCCACCGAATAAGAAATCTTGACGGGAATGAAATGCGTTGATTTCATCATTCGATCTACAACAACCCAAAGGGAATCATATTGTCGGCGGGTGCGAGGTAAACCAACAATAAAATCCATATTCACAACCTCCTAGCTTTTGATGCTCAACTTTCACTTGTTGACAATTAGGACACTTAGCCACAAATTTCACAATATCTTTCTTCATTCCATTCCACCAATAGATCTCTCGCAAGTCACGGTAAATCTTGGTTGCTCCCGGGTAAATGGAATATCGAGAACTATGGGCTTTCGATAAAATTTATCCTCTTAAGTCATCTACATTGCGAACACACAAACGACCTTGATAACGAAGCACACCATCTCCCCCTTGGGAGAAAGCCTCAATGGACTTTTTGAGCACCGCTTCCTTCAATTCCACCAAA
The DNA here is from genome assembly GCA_018342035.1 of Solanum appendiculatum. Lineage (NCBI taxonomy): Eukaryota > Viridiplantae > Streptophyta > Magnoliopsida > Solanales > Solanaceae > Solanum > Solanum appendiculatum. The sequence continues at coordinate 692,732 of JAGDQO010000900.1, forward strand.
TTAGGATCAAGATCTTGTTTAGCCTTTACATCATGCACAAAAGAGGATTCGGAACCATTGTGAACCGTAACACCACCTTTAGCAGAATCAACCAATCGAACATCCAATTGGGCCAATCTATGAACATCGCAAACCAACTCTTTCTTACCTTCCTCAACATGAGAAACACTACCCATAGATAGTTGACTAAGAGCATTCGTTACCACAATAGCCTTATCGGGGTGATAAAGGACACTCATATCATAGTATTTTAACAACTCAAGCCACCTTCTTTGGCGAAGATTCAGATTTTTCTGTTTAAACACATATTGCTGACTCTTATGGTCGGTAAAGACATCCACATGTACCCCATATAAATACTGCCGCCATATTTTCAAAACAAACACAACCGCCGCTAATTCCAAGTCATGAGTAGGATAGTTCTTTTCATGCACCTTGAGTTGTCTCGAAGCATAAGCAATAACTTTCCCATTTTGCATAAGAACACATCCTAACCCAATTCTCGAGGCATCAAAATAAACTACAAACCCATCAGATCCTTTCGGTAGAGTCAATATCGGAGCCGAAGTAAGTCTATCTTTCAACTCTTGGAAACTCTTTTCACATGCCTCGAACCATATAAACTTAACCTTCTTTTGAGTCAAAGCCGTCAATAGAGAAGCAATAGAAGAAAACCCTTCAACAAACCTCCTATAATAACCGGCTAAGCCCAAGAAACTATGGATATCCAAAGGTGATAGAGGTCTAGGCCAATTCTTAACCGCATCCGTCTTCTTAGGATCTACCTCAATACCCTTACCGGAGACAATGTGACCAAGAAAAGCCATGGACCTTAGTTAAAACTTACATTTACTAAATTTTTCAAAGAGTTGTTAATCCTTGAGGACTTGCAATACTATCCTCAAATGATTAGCATGCTCATCCTCATTCCTTCAGTAGATCAAGATATCATCAATAAACACAACCACAAACATGTCAAGGTATTGCTTGAACACCCTGTTCATCAAGTCCATAAATGCGGCCGGAGCATTTGTCAACCCAAACAACATTACCAAGAACTCGTAGTGACCATACCTAGTCCGGAAAGCCATTTTCAGAATATCATCTTCTTTAACCCTTAATTTGTGATAACCCGAACTAAGGTCGATCTTAGAAAAACAACTAGCCCCTTGAAGTTGATCAAACAAGTCATCTATCCTTGGAAGAGGATACTTATTCTTAATGGTAACCTTGTTCAATTGGCGGTAGTCAATACACATACGGAGTGAACCATCTTTCTTTCTTACAAACAAGACCGGAGCACCACATGGAGAAACACTTGGTCGGATGATACCATTATCAAACAAGTCTTTTAATTGCTCCTTTAGTTCCTTAAGTTCTGCCGGAGGCATTCTATAAGGAGGAATAGAAATAGGTTGCATATCCGGGAGAAGATCAATACCAAAGTCTATTTCTCTCCCAGGAGGAATACCTGGTAAATCATTAGGAAACACCTTCGGAAACTCATTAACAATGGGGACTGACCCAAGAGTAGGGGTTTCGAAATCTATATACCTCACCCTAACAAGATGGTATATGCAACCCTTAGAGATCATCTTTCTAGATTTTAGGTAAGAAACAAATTGACCTCTAAACATAGAATTTCCCCCATTCCACTCTAGGTTAGGCTCATTCGAGAATTGAAACTTTATCATTCGGGTCCTACAATCAATAGAGGCATAACAAGCATGCAACCAATCCATCCCAAAAATAATATCAAAGTCTAACATATCAAGCTCTACAAGATCAACATGAGTGACTATATGGGATAAGGAGATGGGGCAATTTCTATAGAATCTCTTAGCCACGATAGATTCTCCAATCAGAGTAGAGACACGAAAAGGATCTAACAACTCATCTATAACAACATCAAACTTCACAGCCACATATGGTGTCACAAAAGAAAAGGTATATCCGGGATCAAGCAAGGCATAAACATCAAAGCAAGAAACTTTCAACATACCTGTAACCACATCGGGAGAGCTCTCTTGCTCTTGACGAGCTTGAAGTGCATAGAATTGGTTTTGCTTCTAATTTCCACTAGAACTTGATGGATTTTGAGATTGAGTCCATTGACGATTTTCTCCCTCCTTCTTAGCCACTAAGGGACAATCCCTTATCTTGTGATCCGTCTTGCCACAACCAACGCATGCATTAGAACTGGCTAGACATGCAACCTCATGCTTTTTTCCACACCTAGTACAAGTAGTCGATGAAGAACTACCACCATTTCCTCCTTGAGGCTTAGGGTTAGGCACCCTATATTTGTTGAACTTAGGAGGAGCATTGGAAGGACCTTGATTAGAGAACCTTTGTCGAAATCTAGGATGACCATGTCCATCTAACTTTGAATGTGAAAAGTTACCATCACCGATCCTAGCCCTCTTAGTCTCTCTAGACCTTTCCTTGATGTTTTCTTCCTCTATTTATTGAGCATACACCATAAGGTGTGAAATACCCATATCATTAACAAGCATAGCAGTGCGGCACTCTGTAACCAACATTTCAGACACTCCTGAGACAAACTTACTCATTCTTGCCCTAGGATCGACAACTATAGAAGGAGCATATCGAGACAATTGTGTGAACTTCAAAGCATACTCTTTCACATTCATGCCTCCTTGACAAAGGTTGATAAATTCAAGCACCCTATCCTCCCTCATCTCAAGAGGAAAGAACCTATCAAGGAAAGAAACCTTGAATTTCTCCCAATCAAGAGGACCCTCATTAACTGCCCTCTAACTTTTCCATTGGTTGAACCAAATTTGGGCAACACCCTTGAGTTGATAAGCGGCCAACTCCTCCTTTTCTTCCGACATCACACCCATAATCATCAACACCTTGCACACTTCATTAATGAATTCATGAGGATCTTTCTCAACCTGAGAGGCATGAAATTTTGGAGGGTTCATTCTAGTGAAGTCCCTCACTCTTGATGCCGCCGTACCCACATTTGGGTTCACGGGAGCCACAACCTCTCTATTTGCTTGAGCCGTCACGGCTTGAGCAAAAACTTGAAAAGCAGCCCTGAACTCTGCATTAGTCACTTGTTCGGCCATAAGGTAGGCTGGAACTTGAGGAGCTTGAGGAGGAGCTTCTTGTTCCACAATCTCTCCCATATTTCTTCTAGCAAAAGCTTTTCGAGTCGCCATATTCTGAAATGCGTAGGATAGGCATTAGGAGAGTGATATATAGAGTTAAACTCTATGGCACGACTTAGGAGTAATGAAAGAAGTAAAGTTTCTTAAACGTCTTTTAACCTATCATTCATAAATGTGGCGTGCTTCACACTCATGAACAAGACTCTACTTGACGTGGCTTATGAGACATCCTAGGATCTTTCTAAAACCTTGTGCTCTGAATACCAAGTTTGTCACGACCTAAGGTACCCCTTAGATGTGACATGGCGTACAAGACCCCGAGAGGCCTTATACAAGCCACTTAGCATACATACATACAAGATAATAGAGATTAAGAGTTCAAAAGAGATTTTCATATCAAAGCTTTTAAAGGAAACAATGGAAGTCTATATTTCATGTCTCAAAGCCAATCTAACATAGAAAATAAAGTTTGGGACGTAACCCAATACAAATCTGAAATGAAATAACAATAAAATAAGAACAACTAGGCTATGTCCTCGAATGGATGAGGACTCACCAAGTCTTATATCAATCTTCTACTAAGCTCTAGCCATGAGTGCATGGTGAATCGCCAAGTCCTACATCAAAGAAGTTAATGTAGGCAAGAGTATGCGTTAGTACAATCAAGTACCAAGTATGATAGCAATGAACATAAAACACATAAAACATGCTAGAATGAGACATCATCATGACATGCAATGGCCAAGCTAAAACATGATAAAGCATAAGAAGCATGAAGCATAAGCTATGGCCAAAGCAAGCTAAATCATCTTTCTTTACTTTAGATTATCATAACAACACTTGTGTTCATTAGTTGTGGGGAATTAGCCTTAACCGACATATAAGACCATGTGAGCTATAAACATGGAATCCGGTGTGTACCCTACACCGAAAGAGGGTTGCCCTACTTCCCAAGGTAGTACCATAACTTCTTAGCTTTCGTGGATCCATTAGCTAGTGTCTATCATAGACCATCCTCCTATGGTGGTACATAGGTTATGGGACATGGGTAATCGCCACTTGTCCACTCGGTGCTAAGCATATTTTTCTCACGGATTAATCATAGTTTATTTGTCATAGGTAGACATGGGTAATCGCCTCTTGTCTACATTAGGGAACATGGGTAATCGCCTCTTGTCCCTTCATTACAATAGCTCCTTAAGGACATGGGTAATCACCTCTTGTTCATTTAATTCATAGTGTGAGCATTACGTGAGAAACCCTTTCAAAACTCAACACAACATCATCATGTTACAACTTTGGTACTTCACTCTCAAAGCACCCTTAATTCATCATTAAATTCATATGAGACATGCATAAGTTCATAAGCTTCATCTTTACATCATTCATCATGCTCATAATTCATGAATCATAGAGTTCATATGGGTTCATAAAAGTTCAACTTAAATCATGCAATTCAATGCAAGCTCATGCTTAAAAAGGCATAAATAAGACAATTTACCCATACTTGAAGGAACTCACATAATAGAGGAAAAATCATGGTTTTGACTTGAACATACTAACTTTCATAAAGTCATCCTCAATTCATTCATAATTCATGCATAGCTTCATAGAGATTTCATAAAATTCCTCAATTCATAGCTCTACTCACCAATCAAAGCATAGATTTGTAAATTGGGGAGAAATAGCATGGGTTCATGGGGATTCATTCAATCTTTACATCAAATCATATAATTCACGCTAATTCGTGCTCTAAATTACTTTATCATGCTAGATCGTGCACTAGAAATCATAAAATCAATAATTGAAATCATAATTGAAGAACCCATAAGAATTGATCAAAAACCTTAATTCAATTGGGGAAATTGAACCTTGAAAGCCTTGAAGAAAGTTGAGGACCCATTGGAGTAAAGGCTCCAAATGGTGAACACTATCATACCTCAACAAAGTCCACAAGAAATTGATGAAAATTGATGGTCTTCAATGGAGGATCTTAGCTTTCTTCTTCCTTGAGAGTTGAGAGGATTTTATTAGAGAGAGGAGAAATTTGGGAATGAGTTAGAATGAGTGAAATTAGGCTTAGAAAACATATATAGGGTCTGGGTTAAGGGTATAACCGACTTAGATTAATAGTTAAAAATTTAGGGAAAAGACCAAAAAGCCCTTAAATAATAACTGTCAGGGCCAAACTACGGTCCGTAGATCAATCGACGGACCGTCCTGTCCTTCCTTCAATTGATTCAGAGACTTTGGTTGGGGCTGAAAATTTGGCTAAGTCTAGAAGGGATCTACGAAACCCATCTACGGACCGTCAACCGGACGACGACCCATCTAGTTGCTCCGTAGGTCGAGGTTCAGAAACTTGGAAACCCTGAAAGTTCACAGTGCCAACGACGGTTCCCACCTATGGCCCGTCATTCCACCTACGGTCCATAGGTGACCTCCGTAGTCACTGGCACCAGGTTGAAAAACTGCATTTTCATTTCTTGGAAAACTTTGGGGTATTACACATTAGGTCTTACAAAGCAGTGAATTCTTCTTTTCATGGAGGTACCTTATTTGTCCATATGTGTTGAGGTCTTGTTAGTCAGTCTTTTACGAATATAGATAGACTTGCTAGGAAGCCAATTTTTCAGTCCTGATTTGTTTTGCCTTTAGTTCTCTAGTTTAGCTATTATTTGGTGTTCTTTCATTGGTATCTTGAGGATATAATTAGTGTTGGATTGTTGCTATGGATAGTTATTGTTGATCAAGATATGCGTAACTATTGGTATGATCAAGATGATGTGTAATTATTATTATTTGATCAAGATATGGGTAACTATTTGTATGATCAAGATGATGGGTAATTATTATTGTTTGATTAAGATATGGGTAACTATTTGTATGATCAAGATGATGGGTAATTATTATTGTTTGATCAAGATATGGGTAATTATTCCATCCATGTTCTTTTTGGCTTTAGTTCTATGTTTTTCTATGATTTCGTTGGTATCTTGAGGATATTCGCAGTGTTTTATTGTTGATCATAATACTGGGTAATTATAGTTTGATCTAGATATGGGTAATTGTTGTTGATCAACACATGGATAGTTATTGTTGATCAAGATACTGGTTAATTATTGTTGATCATAATACTGGGTAACTATTGTTTGATCGAGATATGGGTAATTGTTGTTGATCAACACATGGGTAATTACTATATGATCAAGATACTGGGTTATTGTATGATCAAGATACTGGGTAACTATTGTCGATCAAGGTATGGGTATTATTGTATGGTCAAGATACGGATAATTATTTTTGGTTAAGATACTGGGTAATTATTGTATGATCAAGATACGGGTAATTATCGTATATTTCTTTGGGGAGTGATCAGTTTGGTTTTTGATTTCTTGGCCATCTCAGAATTATATAAATCTCACATTATCTACTTGAGAATCTTGGCTTTCGAATATTTTAATATGGGGTGTAGGTTTCTGATTTTTGAATCTTTGATCATCTCTGTAGACAAAAGGTCGGAGGAGGAATGTTAGGGGTTTTAGGAGTTCTTGACTTTTTTTTTGGGCCAATTTGTTGATTCGCTATTGTTGTTTGTTTGATCCAGTATGAGTAATGCTGACAAGGGAATGATTATAGGTACCTTCCAGTGTATTTCATGATTCTCTTTTTATGCTTGCTGTTACCTTCTGCCAGTTACCTAATATTCTTATCCTTGCTTTCCTTTCATGTGTAGTTTATTTATTTATTTGTTCCCATTTTCTTGTGTATTATTGTGGGAGTTTATAATTGCAATCCTTTTGATTGATTCCGAATACGAGTACACAGTAGATTCGTGAGCAAGAGTGTATTCAATGAACAACTACAACCATTTTTTCTGGGGAACTTCCATATGATTCTATTCTTCCTTTTAACCTACTATATAAAGGTTTTAAATATGCCCTTTATATTAAAGATAAATACATTCTTGAAAGGAAGGGCTCTACCTTTGTGACTTTTTGCTTGTTCGAACTATAAATTTAGCTCCCCAGGCATTCCTACTCGGATCTTCCATTGTAGATTTATGTGTCACAACCATTCATGTGCACCTTGTTTCTTGGTCTTTTGAGGCTTGCAACTTCAAGATGGATATTGTTAGGCTTCGACCAAAATGCGGGGTTTTCAATCTTGTCTCTTGCATCGCTAGTGATTTCTTAGGTGATATGGATTTTGTCAGCTTGCACTAACTGTTCCCTTCTTTTTGTGCTTGCAGTTGGGTATTACAGAGTAGTGAATTATTCTTTTCATGGAAGGGCTTTGTTTGGCCACTTGTGTTGAGCTTTTTTTTGTTCAGCTTTTTATGAGTACTGAGATTCTCATTTTAGTTTTCTTCCCCAATCAGAGTGCTTCCTCTCTTTATTAAAAATTACTGCTATATGGAAGTTTCCAACTAAAATAGATTTTCTTGAACTCGTCTGTGTTGTATTATGCAGCCCTTTTTAGTTTTTGTCGAGATGCGTATGTTTTTTGATGATCCAATTGATGAGATTCGTGGTGGTTGATGGGTATATGGTCTTATCGACACCTGGTAAATACTCAAAACTCAAATCTCGGATCTCTTGACTGCCCCGTCAATTGGGTCCTTGTTACTCTCTCACTTTTGGTATTCTCTCTGCTTCCTGTTTCTTATTGCATCATCACCCCAGCTTGATTTTGTTTGTTGGATGGATGAAAGTTGAGAGGATTAGATTTGGATAATTTCGATGATTGATGATGTGATAAGGCTTTGACATTAGTGTTTGTTCGCATCTTGTTTGATAGAGGGTTTTTCCTATCTTGTTCTTTGCCATTTTTGTGTTTGTATTGCAGTCTCAATATTATCAGGCTTCAAGTGAGGGGTTTAGCAATCTTGTCTGTGGCATTTTGTAGTGGGTTTCATCAGCTTTGCACGTAACTCTTTCCTTCATTCCTTTTCTTGCAGCAATTGGGTCTTACAAAGAAGTGGGTTCTTCTTTTCATGGAGTGGACCTTATTTGTCCATATGTAATGAGGTTTCGCTAGTTCAGTCTTTTATGAGTAGAGATAATTTTCAATTCAGTTTTCTTCCCTAATGACTCCTTTGTCTTTGTCAAAACTACTGTTAGTTTCTCAATTAGGACATTATTTTTACCCATGTGCAAGAGTGTATTTCACAGCTCTGATTCAATGAATTACTACAACCATTTTTCCTGGGAACTTTCATATGAGTCTATTCTTCCTTTAAATTTACTATAAAGGTTTTAAATTGGCCCTTAATATTAAAGATAATTATATTCTTGAAATGATCAAGGGCCTCTACCCTCTCGCATAAAGTCTTAAGTCTTTTCGTCAACTTTCTTGGCTTTTTGCTTGTTAGAACTGGAAATTTAGCTCCCCAGGCATGCCTACTTAGATCTTCTATTGTAGACTTATGTTTCACAACCATACAGTGGAGCTATCAGTTTGAATTTGATATTGACTTCCATCTTGAATGCTACTTTTGATGATAATTATGTGTCTCGTTGCATCAACTCCATTTACCTTCTTAGTTGGTTTGGTCATCAGTGAATGTCATTCTTAGCTGTCAAGAATACATGGATGGGGCATCTATGTGCAAGTTGTTCTATAGGAATAAGTGTCTTGCTTCGGTGTTTGTGGTCGGGAAAGATGCAGCAGTTCCCAGGCCTTTGAGTATAGGTCTTGAAGTTTTCAGTCTCTCAAACTAGGATAATTCTTTTCACAAGTGTGTATAGTGTGTTCTGCTCTGCCAGTTTTAGTGCTTAGTTCAGATGATTGTGTTCTTTGATGATCCTGATGTCTTTTATGGTGTTTTGGGCACTAGATAAAGTCAAAAGTAAATTCGGGATCTTTGATAGTGCTTCTCTACTTTTTGTGTCCTAGCTACTTATCTTCTCTGCCATTTTTCTTGGTTATCATGCCAGCTTGATTTTGTATTGGTGAATGAATGTGTAGACCACATGGTGATATTAATAGAGGATTAGTTTTGTTCAAAGTGTTGTATCTGGTATGCATTCTTATGCACCTTGTTTTTTGGTATTTTTGGTGCTTGCACTTCAATATATTGTGTATTATAGGGGTAGTTTATAATTTCATTTTTTTGATTGATTTCAAATGTTATTAGAAATTGGCACCTGTTGAGGTCTATTAAAGATGCAATTTCATGTTTGCTTCCAGGTTTTGGGAGATTTTAAGGTCTTTGTTGTGAGAATTCATATGTTGGTGTACATTGTGTTGTCACCTTATTACTACCATGAAACACAACAATTTCCTTTTGTTGAATCAGAATACCAATAATTTGGCTCCCCAAGCATATGCCTACTTGAATCTTCTATTCTAGACCTATGTGTCACAACCATACAGTGGAGCTATCAGTTTGTATTTGATATCTTAACTTTCATCTTTAATGCTAGTGCTAATCATGTGTCTCCTTGCATCAACTTGTTTTATCTTCTTATTTGGTTTGGTCATCAGTGGATGTCATTTTTGCTATCAAGTGGTTCTACAGGAAGAAGTTTATTGCTTCGGTGTTTGTGGTTGGGGAAGATGCATCAGTTCCCAGGTTTTTTACTATAGGCATTGGATTTTTAGTCTCTCAAAGCTTTGCCAAAATGGATATGATATAGAAGCTCTCAACTATGATAATTCTTTTCACAAAATTGTTCTACTGCCTGTTTTAGTTCTTAGTTCAGATGCTCGTGTTCTTTGATGATCCTGATGTCTTTTATGGTGTTATGGGCATCAGACCAAGTCAAAAGTCAATTCTGGATCTTTGATAGTGTTGTAAAGTGATGCTTTGCTTTTTGTGGCTCAGCTACTTATCTTCTCTGTCGTTTTCCCTTGGTTATCATTCTAGCTTTATTTTGTTTATTGGTGAATAAATGGGTAGACCACATGGTGACAGTTATAGAGGATTACTTTTGGAGACTTCAAAGGCTTGTCTCTATTATGAATTCCTATGCACCTTGTTTCTTGGTCTTTTTGGTGATGGATATTGTTAGGCTTAGACCAAAATAGGGGTTTTCAATCTTGTCTCTTGAATCTGTAGTGATTTGTTAGGTGATATGAATTTTGCCAGCTTTGCACTTAAATATTCCCTTCTTTTTGTGCTTGCAGTTTGGTCCTACAGAGCAGTGACGTTTGGCCACTTGTGTTGAGATTTCTTTTGTTTAGGTTTCTATGTGTACTGAGATTCTCATTTCAGTTTTCTTCCCCAATAAAAGGGCTTCCTTTCTCTTTATTAAAAATTGCTGATGTATGGAAGTTCCCAACTAAAATAGGATTTTTTGCATTCATCTGTGTTGTATTCTCTGCTACCCTTTTTAGTGTTTGTCCAGATGCTTATGTTCTTTGATGATCCAATTGATGAAATTCCTGGTGGTTGATGGGTATATGGTCTTATCGACACCTGGTAAATACTCAAAACTCAATCCTTAATCTCTTGACAACCCCGTCAAGTGGGTCTTTATTACTCCCTCACTTTTGGTATTTTCTCTGCTTGTTGTTTCTTGCTGCATTGTCACCCCATCTTGATTTTGTTTGTTTGATGAAGCGATCATGCTTTGACAGTTAGTTTTTTCTCCTTTGCACCCTGCTTCTTTGCAATATTTGTGCTTGCACTACAATCTGAATATTGTTAGGCTTTGATAGAGGGGTTTCCCTATCTTGTTTTTTTGCCATTTTTGTGCTTGCACTGCAATCTCAATATTATCAGGCTCCAAGAGAGGGGTCAATATTGTCTGTGGCATTTTGTAGTGTGTTTCATCAACTTTGCACGCAACTCTTTCCTTCATTCCTTTGCTTGCAACCATTGGATTTTACAAAACAGTGAATTCTTCTTTTCATGGAGTGACCTTATTTGTCCATATGTGATGAGGTTTCGTTAGTTCAGCCTTTTATGAGTAGAGATAATTTTCAATTCAATTTTCTTTCCTAGTGACTCCTTTGTCTTTATCAAAACTACAGTTGTATGGAAGTTTCTCAATTAGGACATTATATTCAACCGTGTGTGTTGTATTCTGTTGCCATGAAGTTCTAAGTCCGCTCACTTATGTTCTTCGATGATCCAATTGATGAGGTCTTTTATTACTATGGACACCTGATAAGTACTTTGGCCCATTTTAGATCTTTGATAGTTGCATAAAATACTTCTTTACTTTTGTTCTTTTAGCTTCTTATCTTCTCTGTTTCCATTTTTTTCCCGTTATCACACTAGTTTTATTTTGGTTGTATAGATGTGGAGACCATGTGGTAACACTGTTATGGATGTTCAAATTTGAAAATTTCAAAGTTCGGTTAACCAACATGTGATCCTCTGCCACCTTCTGTCTTTTTGGTGCTTGCACTGCAATATGATATTGTCCGGGCTTTGAAAAAAGAGGGTTTTCAGTTTCGTCTGTGGAATCTATAGTGATTACTTAGGTGGTTTTGGGTTAGTCAAATTTTCACTTAACTGTTACCTTCTTTCATTTCTTGCAGCCATTAGCTGCAGGGCAGTGAATAATTCTTTTCATGGAGAGGCCGTGTTTGTCTGTTTGTTGACATTTCTTTAGTTAAGTCTTTTATGAGTATCGAGATTTTCGATTCAGTTTTATTCCCCAATGGCTCCTTTCTGTTTGTCAAAACTGCTATTGTATGGAAGTTACTCAAATAGGATATTAATTTTCACCGGAATGTGTTGTATTCTGCTGCCATGAAGTTTTAAGTCCAGACACTTATGTTTTTCGATGATCCAATTGATGAGGTTTTCTATGGCTATGGACACTAGAAAAGTACTTAGACAATTCTAGACCTTTTGATAGTGGCGTAAAATACTTCTTCACTTCTATTCTTGTAGCTACTTACTTATCTTTTATGCTTCAATTTCTTTTTTGTTATCACACTAGTTTTTTTGGTTGGGTGTATGTGTAGATCATGTGGCGATACTGTTATGGATGTTCAGATTTGGAAATTTCAAAGCATGGTTGACCAACTTGAGATCCTTTGCCTCCTTTTGATCTTTTTGGTGCTTGCACTGCAATCTGGATATTGTCCGAGCTTTGACGAAAGGGGTTTTTTAGTCTTATCTATGGCATCTCTAGTGATTACTTAGGTGGTTTGGGGTTCGTCATATTTGCACTTAATTATTCCCTTTTTTTCTTTCTTGCAGCCATTGGTTACAGGGCAATGGATTATTCTTTTTTTATGTAGAGGTCGTGTTCGTCCATTTGTTGTCGATGTTTCTTAAGTCAAGTATTTTATACGTATTTTGATTTTCGATTCAGTTTTCTTCCCTAATGGCTCCTTTGAATTTGTCAAAAGTACTGTTGTATGGATGTTTCTCAACTAGGATATTTATTTTCACCCGTATAAGTTGTAGTTTGCTGCCATGAAGTTTTTAGTCCAGACACTTGCGTTCTTCGATGATCCAATTACCTTTGGCTATGGACACTTGATAAGTACTCATTCTAGATCTTTTTATAGTGGCATAAAATACTTATTTTACTTTTATTCTTGTAGCTACTTACGTATCTTCTCTGCTTCCATTTTTTTTTCGTCATCACATAGTTTTTTTGGTTGGTTGGATGTGTACACCATGTGGTGACACTTTTATGGATGTTCAGATTTGAAAATTTCAAAGCTGGGTTAACCAACATGTGATCCTCTTCCACTTTTTGGTCATTTTGGTGCTTGCATTGCAGTCAAGATATTGTCCGGGTTTGGACAAAAGGGGGTTTTCAGTCTCGTCTATGGTATCTCTAGTAATTACTTAGGTGGTTTGGGGTTCATCAGATTTGGACTTAACTGCTCCCTTCTTTCTGTTCTTGCAGCCATTGATTACAGGGCAGTGAATTATTCTTTTCTCGCAGAGGTCGTTGGTTGTTGAGATTTCTTTAGTTAAGTCTTTTATGATTATTGAGATTTTCGATTCAGTTTGCCTCCCTAATGGCTCCATTGTCTTTGTCAAAATTACTGTTGCATGGAAGTTTCTCAACCAGGATATTAATTTTCACCAGTATCTGTTGTATTCTGCTGTCTTTGTCAAAATTACTGTTGCATGGAAGTTTCTCAACCAGGATATTAATTTTCACCAGTATCTGTTGTATTTTGCTGTGATGTGAGGCCAAAAATATATTTTCTAATCATTACTTGTCTCTAATTTAGTATTTATATTTGTCCTTTTTTAGCATGAATTTTATAGATTGTGCTAAATAGTGTATTTTATTTGTAGGATTAAATTGGTGGGAAAATGAAGAAGTTTGGAGCTAAAACGAATTAAAAATAGAAGATTCTTGAAGAAAAATCAAGCAGACAGCTTAATGGATTAAATTGAATATAATAATATATATTATATAAGGAGAGAAGATTGATGAAGTTGAATTGAAATATGAATTGCTGCCACGTGCCAACAAAGAAGGCAACAACAAGAGCTGAAAAAGGTTGAGTCGGTGCAATTCACGCGTAGGGAACAAATTTCCTTTTGGTTTTGGATTCCTAATTTACTTTGGACTCAATTATTTTATTTAGGGTTTTCTACATCTATAAATAGTCCATAGAAATAATTATTGGAGATACTTTGTAAGGAGATATACTTTGTAAGGAAAAGTTGTCAATACTTTTTAAGGTTCTTTTCTTCTTTTTTTTTCTTAGGTATTAGTAGCTAAAGACCCTTGTTCTGGGGCTGCGGCTATGGGTAATTGTTGAATATCAATTGTTTTGAATTCATTATTGGTTATCGCTTAAATTACTTTTGTGTTCTTGCTTTAGTATTTCATGCTAGGCCACCACAGAAATAAATCTATTGTCTATTCTTGGACTCGAGAGATGAAGAGATAGATAGACCAGAGAATGCAAAGAACTTGTTCTAACTTTTTTTAGATTCGTGTTCAGGAGTGACACCCAGACGAACACCTTGCTTGGTTACGAAACAGGACGAAATATAAATGCTCGCCAATTAGGATTGTCTATCCCCGCTCAACGATGTAGTTAGACAACTAGTTGGAGTAGGCGATTAGAGGTCGAGATATCATGATCATAAAATCAACCCTGTAAATCAGTAATTTGATAACCTTAGTTAATTCATTACAGGAGATGCGATACATGAAACCCTATGCATGCTGCAGCCCTGGAATTGTCCCAATCACTGTAAGTTAATATTAGTATTTAATTCTTGCATTCTTTTATTTCTTTTGACATTCTTATATAAATAATTAGACTAGTATAATTTAGTAAATAGTTAATTGACAAGTCTCTGTGGGTTCGATATTCCGGTTCTTAAAGAGCCACTTATTATTTCTGCAACCACGTACACTTGCGTGTGCAATTGGAAGCAACAAGTTTTTGGCGCCGTTGCCGGGGACTTAGAAATTAACTATTCTTCTAGGTTATACTTTTTCTGTTTTATTTATTTTATTTTTTTTAATTTTTTTAGTTAATTTTTTTTTCTTTCTACACAATTAATTTTTTTTTCCTTTGAATAATTTGGTACTCTTATTGATATGAATGATTGGGATAAATCGCGGTTGGGTGAGAAATATCCTTGTAATTATTGTAATGGACCCCACTTGGATATCTAGTGTCCTATTTGTCATATATGTGGTGGTCAATTTGGTCATTGGAATGGTTGTCCTAACTCTTATTCCCCTCCCCCTCCCCCTCCCCTCTATTATGATTCTTCTGTTATCTGTGATGTTGACAGGGGTGATGAAGTGGGGAATGCCCAAAGAGGTGGAGGTACGCAGAATTATGGGAACACGTATAACTCAAGTTGGAGGAACCACCCCAACTTCTCATGGGGTGGAAATCAGAATCAACACCAAAATCAGGCTCAAGGACAGAACCAATACAGATCACAAGGTAATTGACAACAATTTCAACAGCTAAATAATCAAGGTGCAAAGCAAGGGGGCATGAAAAATGAGGAGTTGTTCCAAAAGCTAAGTACAGAAATCAGCAACAAAAATGAAGAACACTATAGGAAGTTGGGAGAAGAGTTGAGAAGCTCCCAATTAGTGCAGAAAAATCTGGAAAGGCAGTTCGCACAACTGGCTAATGCAGTCAATGTGCGTCCTCCTGGAGGTCTTCCAGGTGACACGGATCCTAACCCAAGGCAACTGAATGCGGTGAGTACAAGGAGTGGATTCAACTAGAAGAACTAGCTTCAAAGAAGAGAAGTTCTGAGGTGGTGAGAGAAGAAAAGAAACCCGAAAAAGTGGTTCAAGATGCGAATGTTGAGAGGATTGTTCCTCAAATAAAACCACCCCCTCCGTTTCCTCAAAAATTTAAAAGCAGAACGAGAACGAATGCTTCGGTAAGTTTTTGTCTCTCCTTAAACAAGTTCACATTAATCTTCCTTTGGTTGATATTTTGCATGGAATTCCTAAGAACGCCAAGTATGTGAAGGAGATGGTGGAGCAAAAAGAGGAATTCCAACCATTCAACTATACCTTATTCCTTAATGTCAATGTTGAGAAAGAGTACAAAAGTGAGAATCTTGTAAATAATGTTGCTTTGGAGTTGAGGCATATTGGACCTCATTCTAAACATTTTTCTACATTATGCTTGGATGACGACATGAAATTCGAGTCTTCTGAACTAATAAAGGAGTGTCTAGATGAGGAATAAGGCCCCTGCATTCTACAGTTTTCTAATCCACGTAGGTAAAACGACATTCCTCACATAAGGGCCAAGAAGTGCAAGATGCAACATTTATTACTTGGTTCCTTTATCTTTATACCACCGCCCCTAGAGAGGAGCAGAAAAATTGATGCAAAGTTAGGGGTACAATTCATAAGTTCAAAGTGGAAAGAAAAGTGGTGAATTTACTTGTGTCATACCGCGACGTTAAATTAGGCGCTTATTGGGAGGCAATCCATTTGGTAGTGTAGCTTCTTATTTTATTTTTAATTTTATAGTGTCATTTTTTCTTTTGGTCTTGTTTTTACAAGTTTTGGAGAAGTCTGAGTTCCCAAGAATTTGGAGCTAAGGAGCACGTTTGAGCTTAAGGGTGGGGTGACGACCCTTGATGAAAATTAAGAGAACATGCTACTAGCTACGCCTAGAGGCCTCAGGGAGTATTCCTAACCCTTGTTTTAAATTTTATTTGATGCTTTGGGGACATAGCATCTTTTTAAGTGTGGGGTGAAGGAATGAATTCCTAGTTTTTACTGCTTTATCGAGTCTTTTTGTATTTTTAGGTGGGTTCCTCGGCTTTTGTTTTCTGTACTTTTCCTGAGGATAGTCCCTTTGAACCGATAGGGAGTAAATTTTTTACTTTTTATTTTATTTTTTTAGAGAAAAGAAAAGACCCTTTTGAGTTATGTGATACTTGCTATTTAGGCCTAATTTTGAGTAATACTTTCTTGTGAATGCTTGATTGCTATTGAAATTGCAGACTCTTTGACACAAAGGTTCATGGTCTTGACTTTGTTTATAGCTTATTTTATTTTGTAGTTTGTTATGATCTTGTCTCTCTTAGAAGTAGAATTGATTCATCTTGATTGATACTTGTGCCATGTGTGGTGAGAATTTGTTTATTCCATGTTTTGCATCTTAGTCTAGAACTTGCCCTGCATGTTATTGAAACGAAATAAAAAGTGTTGCTCAGTTTAGGAGATGATAATAGGCTTTCTTTGATTTGTCTTGTAAATTTTAGCCTTTTCAGATATTATATCACTAGTTCGCCCTTTTGAGCCTGTAGCCTTTTGTTGGTAGCCATATTTTTCCCTTAACTATTTTGTTGAATCCCTAGTTTTTGCACCTTGCTTCCTTGAGCACTGTAGCATAGACTGATTATAATTGTTATATCTGGAAAAAGAAAAGGGATGGTTGAATGAAAAAGAAATCAATGATGGCTACAAAGTGGTGAAAAAAGCCCTATTCGAAAGAATGTGACATGAAAAAGAAAAAGAAAAAAAAGAAAAAAAAAATTCTTTGAGAAAAAAAAATATTATTGTGAAAGAAAAAAAAATGATTGAAGCATTCTTGAGATGATGAGAATTACTTGTGAAATAATTGTTGAAGAGAGGACTGAAAATAAAGAGAAGAAAATAATGGGTGATGAAGTTTAAAAAGGCAAAGTTCTAAGGGAAGTGTAAGTCACTATTATATAGTTTTCACACCCGTCCCCTAGCCTACATTACAACCCGTTAAAGTCCTATTTGATTCTATTCGAGCATGCTTAATTAGTGGAGATGTACATAATGGGCAAGCATATGGTTCTTTGAGCATACATGTGAATTTTATTGGTGAGTGTGAGATTTGATCTTTGATGTGAAGTCCTTAATTTATATTCAATCTTTTGAATTGAGTGTGTGGACTATTTCTTCTTGTGAGGGCACTTGTTTCATGATAGATAGGTGATGTTATTAACTTTCTTTGATGAGAGTAGGTGAGCAAGGTTAAATTTGATGAGTTCAGAGTCTTTCCTTGAGGTTAGGAGGTTAGAGGTTTCTTGTTTATTTGGATGTCTTGCATAATGAGCCGAAATTGTACTTGATGTTTTCAAATTTCAATATGACCTAATTGTTTGTATCAACCAAAGTGATGGCTTCCTAGTAAGATTTTTGAGATGAGCTTTAATGTTTGCTCGAGGACGAACAAAAGTTTAAGAGTGGGGTGTTGATGTGAAGCCAAAAATATATTTTCTTATCATTATTTGTCTCAAATATAGAATTTATATTTGTCCTTTTTGAGCATGAATTTTATAGATTTTGCTAAATAGTGTATTTTATTTGTAGGATTAAATTGGTGGGAAAATGAAGAAGTTTGGAGCTAAAACGAATTAAAAATAGAAGATTCTTGAAGAAAAATCAAGCAGGCAGCTTAATGGATTAAAATGAATATAATAATATATATTATATAAGGAGAGAAGATTGATGAAGTTTAATTGAAATATGAATTGCTGCCACGTGCCAGCAAAGAAGGCAACAACAAGAGCTGAAAAAGGTTGAGTTGGTGCAATTCACGCATAGGGAACCAATTTCCTTTTGGTTTTGGATTCCTAATTTACTTTGGACTCAATTATTTTATTTAGGATTTTCTACATCTAAAAATAGTCCATAGAAATAATTATTGGAGATACTTTGTAAGGAGATATACTTTGTAAGGAAAAGTTGTCAATACTTTTTAGAGTTCTTTTCTTCTTCTTTTTCTTAGGTATTAGTAGCTAAAGACCCTTGTTCTGGGGCTGCGGCTATGGGTAATTGTTGAATATCAATTGTTTTTGAATTAATTATTGGTTATCGCTTAAATTACTTTTGTGTTCTTGTTTTAGTATTTTATGCTAGGCCACCATAGAAATAAATCTATTGTCTATTCTTGGACTCGAGAGATGAAGAGGTAGATAGACCAGAGAATGCAAAGAGCTTGTTCTAACTTTTTTTAGATTCGTGTTCAGGAGTGATGCCCGGACGAACACCTCGCTTGGTTATGAAACAGGATGAAATATAAATGCTCGCCAATTAGGACTGTTTATCCCCGCTCAACGATGTAGTTAGACAACTAGTTGGAGTAGGCGATTAGAGGTCGAGAGATCATGATCATAAAATCAACCCTGTAAATCAGTAATTTGATAACATTAGTTAATTCATTACATGAGATGCGATACATGAAACCCTATGCATGTTGCAGCCCTGGAATTGTCCCAATCACTGTAAGTTAATCTTGGTATTTAATTCTTGCATTCTTTTATTTCTTTTGACATTCTTAAATAAATAATTAGACTTGTATAATTTAGTAAATAGTTAATTGACAAGTCTTTGTGGGTTCGATATTTCGGTTCTTAAAGGGCCACTTATTACTTCTGCGACCACGTACACTTGCGTGTGCAATTGGAAGCAACATGCTGCCATGAGGTTTTTAGTTCGGATGCTTATGTTCTTTGATGATCTAATTGTCTATAACTATGTACACTTGATAAGTACTCGTCCAATTTTAGATCTTTTGATAGTGGTATAAAATACTTCTTCATTTTTATTCTTCTAGCTACTTGCTTATTTTATCTGCTTCCATTTCTTTGTCGTTATTACACTAGTTATTTTTGGTTGGATGGATGTGTAGATCATGTGGTGATAGTATAGTGGATGTTCAGATTTGGAAATTTCAATGTGTGGTTAAACAACTTGTGATCCTCTGCCACCTTTTTGGTGTTTTTGGTGCTTGCACTGCAATCTGGATATTGTCTGAACTTTGACAGAAGGGGTTTTTTAGTATCATCTATGGCATCTCTAGTGATTACTTAGGTGGTTTGGGGTTTGTCAAATTTACATTTAACTGTTTCCTTATTTATGTTCTTGCAGCCTTGGTTAAAGGGAAGTGAATTATTGTTTTCATTGAGCGGCCGTGTTTGTCCGTTTGTTTTGAGGTTTCTTTTAGTTAAGTCTCTTTTGAGTATCAAGATTATGGATTCAGTTTTATTCCTTAATTGCTCCTTTGTCTTGTATGGAAGTTTCTCAACTAAGATATTAATTATCACTGGCATGTGTTTTAATTTGCTACCATGAAGTTTTTAGTCCAGACGGCTGATGTTCTTTGATGATCCAATTGATGAGGTCTCATATGGCTATTGACACTTGATAAGTAGTCGGCCAATTCAAGATCTTTTGATAGTGGCGTAAAATAGTTCACATTTATTCTTGCAGCTACTTATCTTCTCTTCTTCCATTTCTTTTTCGTTATCACATTAATTATTTTTGGTTTTATGGATGTGTAGACCATATGGTGACACTGTTATGGACATTCAGATTTGGAAATTTCAAAGCTTGGTTAACCAACATGTGATTCTATGCCACCTTTTGGTCTTTTTGGTCCTTGCACTGCAATTTAGATATTGTTTGAGCTTTGACATAAGGGGGTTTCCACTTGTCTATGGCATCTTTAGTGATTATCTAGGTGGTTTGGGGTTCATCAGATTTTCACTTAACTGTTGCCGTCTTTTGGTTCTTGCAGCCATTGGTTACAAGCAGTGAATTATTCATTTCATGGAGAGGCCCTTTTTGTTCGCTTATTGTTGACGCTTTGGTTAAGTTTTTTATGAGTATCGAGATTTTTGATTCAATTTTTTCCCTAATGATTCCTTTGTGTTTATCAAAACCACTGTTGTACGAAAGTTTCTCAAATATGATATTATTTTTCCCCGGAATGTCATGTGTTTGCTGCCATGAAGTTTTAAGTCCAGACACTTATGTTCTTCAATGATCCAATTGATGAGGTCTCCTATGGCTATGGACACCTGAAAACAAGACCTTTTGATAGTGGTATAAAATACTTCTTCACTTCCTTTCTTGTAGCTACTTACTTATCTTCTCAGCTTCCATTTCTTTTTGTAACCACACTAGTTTTTTGTGGTTGGATAGATGTGTAGACCATGTGGTGGCACTGTTACGGATGTTCAGATTTGGAAATTTCATAGCTTGGTTAATCAACATGTGATCCTTTGCCAATTTTTGGTCTTTTTGGTGCTTGCCCTGCAATCTGGATATTGTGTGGGCTTCAGCAAAAGGGTATTTTCACTCTCGTCTATATCTCTAGTGGTAACTTAGGTGGTTTGAGATTTGTCATGTTTGCACTTGACTGCTCCCTTCTTCCTGTTCTTGCAGCCATTGGTTACATGGCCGTGAGTTATTCTTTTTATGTAGAGGCCGTATTCGTCCCCGTTTGTTGCTGAGATTTCTTTAGTCAAGTCTTTTATGATTATTGTGATTTTCGATTTAGTTTTATTTCCTAATGTCACCTTTATCTTGGTCAAAACTACTGTTGTATGGAACTTTCTCAACTAGGATATTTATTTTTTACCGGTATATATGTTGTATTCTACTGCCATGAAGTTTTTAGTCCAGACACTTGAATTCTTCAATAAGCCAATGGATGAGGTCTCATATGGCTATGGACACTTGGTAAGTACTCGGCCAATTCTAGATCTTTTTGTAATGGCGTAAAATATATATTTCACTTTTATTCTTGTAGCTACTTATCTTCTCCGCTTCCATTTCTTTTTTGTTATCACACTAGTTTTTTTTAGTTGGTTGGACGTGAAGACCATGTGCTGTCAGTTTTATGGACGTTACGATCTGAAAATTTTCAAAATTTAGTTAACCAACATGTTATCACACCCCGAGGCTACCCCATAGGCACAACATGGTGCTTAGTGTCACAAGTGATCCCAAGCTAACCTATGGCATGGCATATCTATAAAGGTTCATTTAAAACATGTACTATGCGGAAGCTAAAAATAATTTAATATCTGAAATAGGGGAAAGCCCAACATGTCTGAATATATAAAATATACGAAGAGTTTAGGATGACTGTAAATAACACCAACGACTCAAGCTTAATCTAATCTATGTCCGTAAGCCTCTAACTGATCTGAGTTGCTCGGACATGCCCCCAGTTAACTCTAACATGACTGAAACTAAAACGCAAAGACTGAAAAGTAAAGCATGTCTTTCATCCTCGAACTATGAGGACTCACCACTGAAGCTGCTCAGTATGGACTAGAAGTCAAGCTAAGCACGGTCTGGATGCTGAGCACCTAAACCTACATCATACAGCGATGTAGTGCAATAGTAAGCATCAGTACTTTGAATGTACTGAGCATGCGGGATATATGCTAAGCTGAACAATATAGAAACTAAATATAGAAACAGATATACTGAAACATAATTGAAATCTAAGCTAGATGCAATGACCAAGTACTAATCATGAAGATATAACATGCTGAACTGAATACATGGTCAATGCAACATGAATCTGACTGTGGGAGATACTATTAATGGACATAAATCACGTGAGCTAAACGTGGAGTCCGATGTATACACCCCATCGAGAGGACCCAATATACCTTGCCAGGGTATAAAGGCATGACTGTGTCGTGATCACTAAAACTGATGCCCAACAGAGGGAACTTATAAACCTATGCAGGCATTTAGTTCTGGGACTTGAGGGTACACTGAACCCTAGTCCAACTCGGTGCTAAGTCTACTCCCAACTGAATATAAATCTAAAATACAACTGCAATACTGAGTAGCTCAAAATTCTAGTAATTATCTTAGAATGCAACATACATATACTGAAAGATATGGCATTCAAATTTTGAAGCATGATTGTCTGACTATTCTACCTAGCAAGTATAATTCATGAAATACGGATGATTAACACAAGATAGGGTTTCTGAGTTCTATACATGGGACTACACTAATTCTCCAAGAAACATGTAATTAACATTATAGAGACTATAACAATTGAATTTCAATGGATCCCTAAGATTTAGGAACCCTAGGTCTGAACAGTTTATGAAGAAACTTAAGAATAGACTAAATTCTAGGGACCTAATGGGTGAAAGGAACCCACTAGTGAAATCCCACATACCTGGTGACAAAATCTATGGAGAAATCCTTTGGATTTCGGGGTTGAATTTGAAGGAGAGCTCTTCTTGTTCTTGAGAGAAAATAGTCGCCTCTTTCTCTTCTTTTCTTTCTAAGTCTGACTTTTAGGAGAATGAAGGTTTTTGGCAGTTTCTAACTAGTTAATTAGGCATAGACGAAGTAAAAAAACATAGTTTAAGTACCAAACGACGTAGTTTTAGTACCCAACACATAGGGGGAAAGACCAATACGGCCCTCACTTAAAACTGCCAAAGTGCCTCTCACGAGGGGCATCACGCGCCGTCTAAGGCATGATGGCCCGTCTAGTGGGTCGTGATGCTTCATCAGCCTGACAGTGTTTCATTAAAATGGGCATATATTTTTACTCTGAACTTCAAATGAACCAAACTCGGTGGCGTTGGAAAGAGGACTCAAAGACCTTTAATGTGATAGGTCATGGGCCACCAAATTCATTTTTTGCTGAGAAATATGATCATTTGAAATTGGGCCAAAACTCAAAGTTTGATAAGTCTCTTTCAAGGATGACTTCACGGATAACTTCACGGACCGTTTAGGAGTCAGTGGTCCTTCACAGTAGCTTGGGGGGAGGGGTTCTTTGCCTCTATTCACGGATGACCTCACGGTCCGTGTGACACTTCACAGACCATCTAGGCGCCCGTGGTCATCCACAGTGGCTGGGTGCAACACCATGAGCAGGGTGACGGGTCGTGGTCCTCTTCACTGCTCGTGGACCCCTTCGTGGTTTGCCCTTCTCTCTTATTCCATTCCTAGTTCAGATATTTGAAGTGTTACAATATCTCCCCCTTTGGATCATTCGTCCTCGAATAAAGACTAAGCAAGCTGAATTTGGAGGGAAAGAGTTGCAATCCCTACCAACGGAGTACTAAAATCTGATATCTAACTGAACTGAGTTTCATGAACATGCAAATATGCTGAAATGCAAGGATAATTGAGGGGACAAGATACTGAGACTGAATTACACAAGAGTAAACTGAGAGACTGGAGAGGAACTATTACCTCAAGCTGGAACTGAATCGGTGGAGAAGAGGTGAGGGTACTTGGCCATCATGCTGCTTCGGCTTCCCAAGTACTCTATGGACTGGTTACTCAAAAAACCATTACTGAAGTGACTTCTTTATTTCTCAACCTATGAACTTGATGGTCAAGAATCTCAATTGGAACCTCCTCATAGGTGAGGCTATCCTCCATAGCCACACTCTCTAAAGGTACTATCGATGCCGGATCACCCACACACTTCTTCAAAAATGAAATGTGAAACACAAGATGAACCGCTGCTAGTTCTGTTGGAAGTTCTAACTCATAAGCTACATTACCAACCCTTTTCAGGATTTTGTAAGGACCTACATACCTGAGACTGAGCTTTCCTTTCTAGCCAAATCTCATCACCCCTTTCATGGGTGACACTTTCAGGAAAACCCAATCATCGATTTACAATAAGTCCCTTCTCCTCACATCTGCATAGGACTTCTAACGACTTTGAGCTGTCTTTAGTCTATCTATGATGAGCTAAACTTTCTCCATAGCCTCATGAACTGAATCTAGCCAAACCAAGGCTGCTTCACCTACTTCGAACCAACCAACTGGAGACCTGCATCTACGCCCATACAATGCCTCATAAGGGGCCATTTGAATATTGGAATGGAAGCTGTTATTATAGGTAAACTCTATGAGAGGTAGGTGATCATCCCAACTTCCATTGAAATCAATCACACAAGCTCTCAACATGTCCTCTAAGGTCTGAATGGTACGCTCGACCATCCGTCTGCGGATGAAATGTTGTACTGAGATTTACATGAGTACTAATGCCTTTCTGAAATAATCTCCAGAACTGAGAGGTAAATTGGGACCTCTATCCGAAATGATAGACAATGGAACCCCATGCAACCTGACTATCTCACTGATATAGTGTCTAGCATAATCCTCAGCTGAATCTGTAGTCTTGACAGCCAAGAAGTGAGCTGACTTAGTGACTCTGTTCACTATCACCCAAATGGAGTCATGTTGTCTGTGAGTACGAGGTAAACCCATAATAAAATCCATGTTTATCACTTCCCACTTCCACGTAGGAACACAAATCTCCTAAGTCACACATCCTGGTTTTTGATTTTGTACCTTAACTTGCTGAAAGTTGGAACACTTAGCCACAAAATCTACGATGCCCCTCTTCATGTTGTTCCACCAATAGACTTCCCATAGATAATGGTACATCTTAGTGGCACCCGGATGAATAGAATATCTGTAATTATGGGCTTCTGTAAGGACCTTCTGTCTCAACTAACCCACATTAGGGACACACAAGCGGCCCTGGTAGCGAAGCATACCATCTCCCCCTTGGAAAAAACCCTCAACTCTCTGCTGATAAACTGCACCTTTCAACTGAAGCAATATAGGATCAATATCTTGTTTCTCCTTAACCTCCGCTACCAATGAAGATTCTGATCCATTTTGGACTATCACACCACCATCTGACGTGTCCATAAGGCAAATTCTGAGCGAGCAAGCCGGTGAACATCTCTGGCTAATTCTTTCTTCTCTTCCTCCACATGTGCCACACTACCCATGGATAGTCTACCGAGGGCGTCAGCTACTACATTGGCCTTACCCGGATGGTAGAGCACATTCATGTTATAGTCTTTGAGGAATTCAAGCCATATTCTCTGACGAAGATTCAACTCTTTCTGGGTGAACGCATACTGGAGGCTCTTATGATCTGTGAACACATCAACATGAACACCATACAAGTAGTGTCTCCAAATCTTTAGGGAAAACATAACGGCTGCAAGCTCGAGGTCATGAATCAGGTAGTTCTTCTCATGGACTTTAACTTGTTTGGAAGCATAAGCTATGACCTTACCCTGCTACATCAACACACAACCTAGGCCGACCCTGGATGCATCACAATAAATCACATAACCGTCTGAACCCTCTAGTAGAGTTAAGACAAGAGTTGTAGTCAACTTGGTTTTCAATTCTAAGAAGATTTTCTCACACTCATCTGACCACTGAAACTTGACCTTTTTTGAGTCAACTTAGTCAATGGGCAGCTATGGATGGAAGTCCTTCAACAAACCTCCTATAGTAATCGGCCAAACGCAAGAAACTTCTGATATCCATCGGAGAGGTGGGTCTGGGCCAGTGCTTTACTGCCTCAATTTTTTGAGAATCCACTCGAATCCCTTCGCTGGATACCCATGACCAAGGAAAGCAACTGACTGTAACCAGAATTCACATTTGTTGAACTTAGTGAATAGTTGGCGATCTTTAAGGGTTTGCAGAACAACTCTTAAATGAGTCGCATGCTCTTCCTCAGTTCGAGAATAAACAAGGATATCATTAATAAAGACGATGACGAACAAGTCCAAATACTATTTGAACACCCTGTTCATTAAGTCCATTAAAGCTGCAGGAGTATTTGTTTGTCCAAAATACATAACTACAAATTCATAATAGCCATACTGAGTCCTGAAGGCTGTCTTCGGGATGTCACTATCTCTGAATCTGAGCTGATGATAGCCGAATCTGAGGTCTATCTTAGAAAAGCAACTAGCACCTTGAAACTAGTCGAACAAGTCATCAATCCTAGGGATGGAATATTTATTCTTGATTGTGACTTTGTTCAACTGACAATAGTCAATGCACATCCTGAGAGAACCGTCTTTCTTACACACGAACAATAATGGAGCACCCCATGGAGAGATGATGGGTCTGATGAAGCTCTTATCTAGAAGGTCTTTCAACTGTTCTTTCAATTCCTTAAGCTCAGCTGGAGACATTCTGTAAGGAGGAATCAAAATATGCTGGGTATTTTGAAAGGAGATCTATTCCGAAGTCGATTTCCCTTTCGGGAGGAACTCCAGAAAGATCTTCTGGAAACACTTCTGGAAACTTATTCACCACTTGGACTGACTCAAGAGTTGGGGTTTTGGAGTTTGAATCCTTAACCCGAACAAGATGATAGACATACCTATTAGAAATCATTTTCCTGGCCTTAAGGTAAGAGATAAATCGACCTACAGGCACTGAGTTACTACCCTTCCAATTTAAGACTGGATCATTTGGAAACTAAACAGAACGATCCTGGTTCTACAATCGACTAAGGCGTAACAAAAATGTAACCAATCCATGCCTAGAATGATATAAAAATCTATCATTTCTAACTCTAGAAGGTCTGCTGAGGTGACTTTCTGGGAAATTGTGACAGGGCAATTTTGTACACCCGTCTATATATAACTGGGTCACCAGCTAGAGTAGAGACTGAGAAGGGTTCTGAGAGAGTTTATGGACTGGCACTGAAGTTTACTGCTATATAAGGAGTTACATACACTTTTAAATGGAAAACTTGTAACTTACCTGTGACCACATCAAGAGAATCCTCCTGATCCTATCGAGCCTCAAGAGCATACAACCTGTTTTGGCGCTGACCACCACCTGTACCAGACGAGGCACCCTGCTGAGTGGGGCGACATGTTGGAGTTGCTGAAGTTGTAGACTGAGCTTTGTTACCTCCTTGACCCTGCCTTGTAGAAGGACAATCCTTCAACCTATGACCAAGCTGACCACACCCAAAACACCCCTCTCTGCCGGCAAGGCACTCATCCGGATGGTTCTTACCACACTTTGGACAAGATGGAAAAGTTCGATTACCTGAAGCACTCCTCTGAGACTTAGAGCCTGATGCCCTCCTTTTTTGATCCTGTAGAAACGTGAGAGACGGAGCACTAACTGATGAAGGCACTGGGGCTCTAGACCTTTGTTGAAACTGTGAGTGATTTCCACCACCCGACCTCTGCTGAGAATATTCATAGTTGCCTGGTCTCGCCTTTTTGTTACCCTTAGCTATTTCCTTGAGCTTATCTCCCTTAACCTATTGAGCATAGATCATTAGTCTGGAGACATCCATATCCCCTAATAGCTTAGCATTCCTGCACTTGGTCTTTACCAGATCGAATACTCCAAACAAGAACTTGCCCATTTGTGCTCTTGGATCGGCCACCATATGTGGAGCATACCTGGAGAGCTAAGTGAACTTTAGCTCGTATTCCTGGACGGACATCGACCCCTGCCTCAAGTTCATAAACTCCTGGGCCCTAGCCTCCCTTAACTCTCTCGGGAAGAACCTGTCCAGAAAAGCTCCAGTAAAATAGTCCCATATAACAGGAGCTGCATTCGCACCCGTGTTGTCTTTCCATTGTGTGAACTAGATATGAGCCATATCCTTGAGTTGATAGGATTCTAGTTCAACACTATCAGTACCAGTCACTTGTATTACCTCAAGAATCTTCTTGATCTCATTAATGAAAATCTATGGGTCCTCACCAACCTTCGACCCTATAAACTCTGGCGGATTCATACCAAAAAAATCTCAAACCCTAGATGTAGCTGATGCACTAGTGGGGTTTGTATGAACTGGGGCCTATTGGTTTGCCTGGTTGGCTACGGTCTGAGCCAATAGATGGATTGCATTACGAAACTCTACATTCGTAACCTCGTGGTATGAGACTAGAGGAACTGCGTTAGCATTGCGTGCGTTAGAATTTCATGCATTGGCTCTGTGAGGAGGCATGATATGAAATGCATAACGACGTATTAGAAGGGAGAAGTTGATTTACACTTCATCGAACTATAAAGATAGTAAAAGAAGTGAAGTTTTTCTTATAACACCTCGTAGCCTCCCCCTCATAGGTGTGGTGTGCTTCACACCCATGAAATAGACTCTACTTAGTGTGGCTTTCAGACACCTTAGGACTCTTGAACCTGATGCTCTGATATCAAGTTTGTCACACCCCGAGGCTGCCCCCTAGGCACAACACGGTGCTTAGTGTCACAAGTGACCCCAAGCTAACCCATGGCATGACATATCTATACAGATTCATTTAAAACATGCACTATGCGGAAGCTAAAAACAGTTTAATATTTGAAATGGGGAAAAGCCCAACATGCTTGAATATATAAAATATACGAAGAGTTTAGTGATGACTGAAAATAACACCAACGACTCAAGCTGAATCTAATCTATGTTTGAAAGCCTCTAACTGATCTGAGTTGTTGGGACATGCCCCCAGCTAACTCTAACAAGAGTGAAACTGAAAAGTAAAGACTGAAGAGTAAAGCATGTCTATCACCCCTAAACTATGAGGACTCACCACTGAAGCTGCTGAGTACAGATTGGAAGTTGAGATAAGCGCAGTCTTGATGATGAGCGCCTGAACCTACATAATACAATGATGTAGCGCAAAAGTTTACATTAGTACTTTGAATGTACTGAGCATGCGGGATATATGCTAAGCTGAACAACATAGAAACTTAACATGGAAATAGATATACTGAAACATAACTAAAATCTGAGCTAGATGCAATGACCAAGTACTAATCATGAAGATAGAACATGCTGAACTGAATACTGAAATACATACTGAATACATGGTCAATGCAACATGAATCTGGCTGTGGGAGATACTATTAATTGACATAAACCACGTGAGCTTTACGTGGAGTCCGATGTATACGCCCCATCGAGAGGACCCAATATACCTTGCTAGGGTATAAAGGCATGACTGTGGCATGATCACTAAAATTGATGCCCAACATAGGGGACTTATAAACCTACGTGGGGACGTAGTTCTGGGACTAAGGGTACGCTGAACCCTAGTCCAACTCGATGCTAAGTCTACTCCCAACTGAATATAAGGGTAAAATGCAATTGTAATACTGAGTAGCTCAAAATAGTGATAATTATCTGAGAATGCAACATACACATACTGAACGATATATATGACATTCAAATTCTGAAGCATGATAGTCTGACTAATCTGTCTAGCTAATATAATTCATGAAATATGGATGATTAACACAAGCTAGGGTTTTTGAGTTCTATACATGGGACTACACTAATTCTCCAAGAAATATGTAATTAACATTATAGAGGCTATAGCAGCTGAATTACAATGGATCCCTAAGATTTAGGAAGCCTAAGTCTGAACAATTTATGGAGAAACTGAAAAATTGACTGAATTCTAGGGACCTAATGGGTGAAAGGAACCCACTAGTGAAATCCCACATACCTGGTGACAAAAACTACACAGAAATCCTTTGGATTTCAGGGTTGAACTTGAAGGAGAGCTTTGCTTGTTCTTGAGAGAAAATTGTCGCCTCTTTCTCTTCTTTTCTTTCTAAGTCTGATGAGTTTAAGAGATATGTAATTAACATTATAGAGACTATAACAGCTGAATTACAATGGATCCCTAAGATTTAGGAAGCCTAGGTCTGAACAATATATGGAGAAACTGAAAAATTGACTGAATTCTAGGGACCTAATGGGTGAAAGGAACCCACTAGTGAAATCCCACACACCTGGTGACAAAAACTACAGAGAAATCATTTGGATTTCAGGGCTGAACTTGAAGGAGAGCTTTGCTTGTTCTTGAGAGAAAATTGTCGCCTCTTTCTCTTCTTTTCTTTCTAAGTCTGATGATTTTAGGAGAATGAAGGTTTTTGGCAGTTTTTGACTAGTTAATTAGGTTTAGACGAAGTAAAACGACGTAGTTTTAGTATAAAACAACGTATTTTAAGTACACAACGCATAGGAGAAAAGACCAATATGACCCTCACTTAAAACTGTCGAAGTGCCTCTCACGAGGGGCATCAGGGGCCATCTAAGGCATGATGGCCCATCTAGTGGGTCGTGATACTTCATCTGCCTTACAGTGCTTCACAAAATTAGGCATAACTTTTTACTCCGAACTTTAAATGGATCAAACTTTGTGGTGTTGGAAAGACGACTCAAAGACCTTTAATTTAATATGTCATGGGCCACCTAATTCATTTTGTGCTAAGAGATATGATCATTTGAAGTTGGTCCAAAATTCAAAGTTTGATAAGTCTCTTTCACGGACGACTTCATGGTCCGTGTGAAGCTTCAAAAACTGTTTAGGAATCCTTGGTCCTTCACAGTAGCTTTGGGGGGGGGGGGTTCTATGCCTCTTTTCATGGATGACCTCACGGTTCGTGTGATGTTTCACGGACCGTCTGTGGTCATCCACAATAGCTGGGTGCAACACCACGAGACGGGTGACGGGTCGTGGTCCTCTTCACAATCGTGGACCTCTCCGTGGTTTGCCCTTCTCTCTTGTTCCATTCCTAGTTTAGATTTTCGAGGTCTTAAACATGTGATCCTGTGCCACATTTTGGTCTTTTTGGTGCTTGCATTGCAATCACGATATTGTCCAGGTTTTGACAAAAGGGTGTTTTTAGTCTCGTCTATGGCATCTCTAGTGGTTACATAGTTGGTTTGGGGTTCGTCAAATTTTCACTTAACTGCTCCCTACTTTTTGTTCTTGTAGCCATTTATTACAACCCTGTGAAGTATTCTTTTCATGCAGAGGTCGTGTTTGTTCATTTGTTGTTGATGTTTCTTTTGTTTAGTCTTTTATGAGTATTGATATTTTCGATTCAGATTTCTTCCCTAATGGCTCTTTTGCCTTTGTCAAAACTACTGCTGAATGGAAGTTTCTCAACCAGAATATTAGTTTTCACCAATATTGTGTTGTATTCTGTTGCCATGAGGTTTTAAGTCTGGACACTTAAGTTCTTTGATGATCCAATTGTCTATCGCTTTGAAGATAAGCTAGTGTACTCGGCCAATTTTAGATCTTTTGATAGTTGTGTAAGATACTTCTTCACTTTTATTCTTGTTGCTACTTGCTTCTCTTCTCTGCTTCCATTTCTTTGTCGTTATTACACTAGTTTTTTTTTTGTTGGATGGATGCGTTGATCATGTGGTGATACTGTTATGGATGTTAAGATTTGGGAATTTCAAAGCATGGTTCACCAACATGTGATCCTCTGCCACCTTTTGGTATTTTTTGTTCTTGCACTGCAATATGTATATTGTCCGAGCTTTGACAAAAGGGGTTTTTTAGTCTCATTTATGACATCTCTAGTGATTACTTAGGTGGTTTGGGGTTCATCGGATTCGTACTTAACTGATTCCCTTTTTTCTGTTCTTGCAGCCATTGGTTATGGGGAATTGAATTTTTTGTTTTCACAGAGAGTCCGTGTTTGTCCGTTTGTGTTGAGGTTTCTTTTGTCTTTTGTGAATATCAAGATTATGGATTCAGTTTTCTTCCTTAATGGCTCCTTTTTCTTGTATGGAAGTTTCTCAAGTAAGATATTAATTTTAACCGGCATGTGTTGTATTTTGCTGCCATGAGGATTTTAGTCCAGACGACTTACGTTCTTCGATGGTCCAATTGATGAGGTTTCATGTGGATATCGACACTTGATAAGTACTCGGCCAATTTTAGACCTTTTGATAGTTGCATAAAATACTTCTTCACTTTTATTCTTGCAGCTGCATATCTTCTCCACTTCCATTTCTTTTTCGTTATCACATTATTTATTTTTGGTTGGATGGATGTATAGACCATGTGGTGACACTGTTATGGCCGTTCAAATTTGAAAATTTCAAAGCTTGGTTAACCAACATGTGATCCTCTGCCACCTTTTGGCCTTTTTGATGCTTCCATTGCAATATGGATGTTGTTTGGGTTTTGACAAAATGGGGTTTTCAGTCTCATCTATGGCATCTCTAGTGATTACTTAGGTGGTTTGTTCATCAGATTTGCTCTCAATTGTTCCCTTCTTTCTATTCTTGCAGTTGTTGGTTACAGGGCAGTGTATTACTCTTTTGACGGAGCGGCCGTGTTTGTCCGTTTGTGTTGAGGTTTCTTTAGTCAAGTCTTTTATGAGTATCGAGATTTTGGGTTTTAGTTGTCTTTCCTAATGGCTCCTATGTTCTAGGTACTTATCTTCTCTGCTTCCATATACTTTTCGTCATCACACAAGTTTTTTCTGGTTGAATAGACCATGTAGTGGCACTATTTTGGACATTCGGATTTTGAAGTTTCAAAGCTTGGTTTACCAACATGTGATTCTCTGCCACCTTTTAGTCTTTTTGGTTCTTGCACTGCAATCTGGATATTGTCCGAGCTTTGACAAAGGGGTGTCTTCAGTTTCATCTATGGCATTTCTAGTGATT
Source organism: Solanum appendiculatum (assembly GCA_018342035.1). Taxonomy (NCBI): domain Eukaryota; kingdom Viridiplantae; phylum Streptophyta; class Magnoliopsida; order Solanales; family Solanaceae; genus Solanum; species Solanum appendiculatum. Next base: position 725,305 of record JAGDQO010000900.1, read on the forward strand.
ACGCAGGTGATTTTGGGTTCATCAGATAGGCACTTAACTGTTCCCTTCTTTCTGTTCTTGTTGCCATTGGTTACAGTCTATTGAATTATTCTTTCATGGAGCAGTCGTGTTTCTCTGTTGGTGTTGAGGTTTCTTTAGTTTAATCTTCTATGAGTATCGAGATTTTCAATTCAATTTTCTTCTATTATGGCTCCCGTTGTACTATAAAAAGTACTGTTGTATGGAAGTTTCTCGACTAAGATAATATTTTTCACTAGTGTGTGTTGTGTTCTGCTGCTATGAATATCGAGATTTTTGATTCAATCTTCTTCTCTTATGGCTCCCGTTGTACTATAGAAAGTACTATTTTATGGAAGTTTCTCGACTAAGATAATATTTTTCACCAGTGTGTGTTGTGTTCTGCTGTCGTGAAGTTTTTAATCCAGACATTATGTTCTTCGATGATCCAATTGATGAGATCTTCTATGGCTATGGACACTTGATAAGTAATCGGCCAATTCTGAATCTTTTCTTTTGACAGTACAATAAAGGCTCCTCTACTTTTGGTCTTGTAGCTATGTATATTCTCTGCTTCCATCTTCTTTTGGTTATCACAAACTTGTTTTTGTTTGGATGGATATGTAGACTATTGGTGATAGTAATAGAGGTTAAGATTTGGAGATTTTAGAGTTTGATATCCAGTATGGTATCTCTGTACCCTCTGCTCTTTTTGGTTCTCAGGGATTCAACAAAAGGGGTTTTAAATCTTGTCTATATGGTATCTCTAGTGTTTTCTTAGATGGTATGGGTTTTGTTAGCTTTGGACTTGATTGACTCTTCTTTTTATGCTTGCAGCCATTGGGTCTTACAGTGCGATGAATCATTCTTTTCATGGAGCGGCTTTCTTTGTCCATTTATGTCGAGGTTTCCATGGTTCAAGCTTTTATGAATTCTGAGATTTTCAACAAAAATAGTTTTTGTTTCATTACTATATGTTGTTTTATTGGCATGTTTAGTTTTTAGTCCAGATGCTTATTTTCTTCAATGATCCAATGATCATATTCCTGATTGTGATGGTTATTTTCTCATGGACATCTGACAAGTACTCTATTTTGGATCTTTTGAAAGCCTCGTAAAATGGTAGTCTCTTTTAGTGTTCTAGTTGCTCATCATCTGTGCTTCTTTTTTCTTGTATTATGCTAGCTTGATATTGTTTGTTGGATGGATGTATGATGATAGTTGAGATAAATATGACTTGGAAGGTTTTGAAGGTTGGTGTCCAGTGTGCATTCCTGTGCACCCTATTCCTTGGCCATATTGGTGCTTGCACTACAATTTGGAGATTATCAGGCTTCGTAAGAAGGCTGTTCTCAATCTTATCTGGCATTTGTACTGAATTCCTAGGTGGTATGAGCTTCACCAGCTTTGCACTTAGACGGTTCCATTCTTTCTGTGCTAGCAACTGCTGGGTCTTACCTAGCCATAGATTCTTCTTTTCATGGAATGACATGGTCTGTCAATTTTGTGTTGAGGTTTTTTGGTTGATGCTTCTAATGATTATTGAGATCTTCAATTCAGTTTTCTTCCCTAACCAAAATGGTTTTGTTCTTCCTTGCCAACACTACTTCACTAGTGTATATTTTGTTGCCATATATGTTTTTTAATAATCGAGATGCTTATGTTCTTTGGTGATCCAACTGATGAGATCTCGATGGTTATGGACAACACATGATAAGTGTATTCAAGCTCAGTCGTGGATCATTTGATGGATCTTTTAATGGCCTTGTAACACACTTCTCTAGTTTTCGTGTTCTCGCTACTTACATTCTCTTATTTCATTTAGCCTACCAGTTTATTTAGTTTGGTTGGATGAATTTATAGTTTGGTTTCAGTGTGCATCCCTGTGGATCATGTTGGTCATTGTGGTGCTTGCACTATCACCATGCCTCAAGAACAGGGCGCTTTGCAATCTTATCTTGTTTGGCATTTTAAGTGAACTCTCCTGCGTGGTATGGGTTTCCACTTACTTGTTATGTTCTTTTTTTGCGTGTAACCGTTGGGTCTTCCAAAGCATGAACTTTAGTTTTCTTCCTAATCAACGGGTCCCTTTTCTCTTTGTCAAAACTATTGTTGTGTGGAAGTTCTCAACAATGGTAATATTTTCCAGTAGTGTGTTGTACTCTGTAGCCATAAAGTTTTTAGTCTAGATGCTTATTTTCTTGGATGATCCAAATGATGAGATCCCTGATTTTTATGGACACCTAAGAAGTATACAAACTCAATTTTAGTTCTTCTTATGGGTCTAAGAGCTCCTCTACTTTTGTGTTCTTGCTGCTCTGATGTTTACCATGGCACTTGATTTTGTTTGCTTGGATGCATGTTTGTAGACCACATGGTGATTGTTTGGGGATCAGATTTGGTAATTCCGAAGTTTGATTTCAATGTGTGTCCTTTCCTTGTGCACCCTGATTCTTTGCAATTTTGGTGCTTGCGCTTGCAGTGTGATTTTGATATTACCAGGCATTGTCAAGGGAGTTATGCAATCTTATCTAGAACTACAATTTGGATATCACCAGGCACTGGCAAAGGGAGTTATGCAACCTTGTCTGGCATCTCTAGTGATCTCCCCTATGTGGCATGGTTTCGCAGCTTGCACTTTAACTACTCCCTTCTTTTTGTGCTCGCTATCGTTGGGTCTTTCAAGATCAGGAAAGTCTTCCTGTTGGTGTTTTTTAAAAATAGGGCGGTAAAAGGAATTGATTGAGATATGTTGTCAATGGATTGAAAGGACTTTCAATAGCTTTAAATAATTTTATTAAGCATCGAAGGGCTTTAAATAACCAACATAAAACATAAAATCTGCATTATTTAAAATTCAAAAATCCTAAAATATCTCAACAACTAAAACAACCTAACTAAAATTCAAAAATTTAAAATTTATCTTAAACTAAACAACTTATTTTACTAAAGTCTAATGCAGTAACTAAAAGCAAACTTCAACACTCCTCATTTGCTTTAGTTACTGCAATTGAAAAAATGATCCTCCTCAATTTCTGCTTTGATAGTTGATGCTGGATTATTTTTATTGTTTTTGAATTTGCAAAATTTCTTCTTTTTTCTTTTTCTTCTTTTGATTTTCTGCTTCAAAAATACCTTCCATGACATTGCCTTTTGTAGAAGTTTATTTGAAAGTGCTTTAATATGAACTTTTATAGGATTTGTAAGGAGAGGTTGTAATGGTTTTTCTTCCATCGCATATCATATAGATTTCAAAATATAGTTTTATTTTCACAGATCGAATTTGACAGTTTTCGTCTATGAAAATTTTTGGGCCATTCAAAGAGAGAGATGTTGCTTGTCATTATTTTTGGTTAAAAATTGGTTTAAAAAATCATGTGTGTTGAAAAAAGTACGGGTTGAAAATAGTATCCTGGCAGGATAAAATGGGTAGCCCTTACGGGTTAAAAGAGTAGCCTTTACGATTTAAAAATTGTATGGCAGTTCTTTGGAAGGTTTCACAGATCTCGTAAGATCAATGAAGCTCTTGATACCACTGATGGTGTTTTTTTAAATATAGGGCAGCAAAAAAAATTGATTGAAATGACTTTTAATAATTTTATTAAGCATTGACGGGCTTTAAATAGCCAACATAAAATACATAATCTGCATAATTTAAATTTCAAAAATCCTAAAATATCTCAACAACTAAAAAAACCTAACTTAAATTCAAATTTCAAATTTATTTTAACCTAGACAATTTATTTTTTACTAAAAATTACTGCAATAACTAAAAACAAACTTCAATACTTCCTTTAATGGAGTAGCCTCGTTTGTCTTTGTCATGACCCAAAAATCGGGTGTGATGGCACTTATCCTATCCCACCAAGAAAATTCAACCTAAACCCAATTAGCGGAAAAATAAGCAACATAAAGGAAAACAATATAAGTGGAAGTCTCCAAACTTAAACAATCCTCCCCAAGACTGGTTGTCACATGTACAAGCCACTAATACAGAATTGAAATGAAATTACAAGTCTCAATGTCTTTGTATCTCAAATAGAAACAAAGCATAAATGAAAAGAGTCGAGAGAGATCGCCAGCATCAAACGACTACCTCTCAAGTTTCCTCAAAAGTCTCGGAGTAAGAAGAAGAGAGAACTAGATCACGGTTCGGGCTCGGAACCTACACAAGTGTAGAAGCAAGGGTGAGTACCAAACAACACGGTACCTAGCAAATCAACTAACAAAACAAGGCAAATCTAATAAAATCCATGAACACCCTTACTTCCAACCGAACCTCCATAACTACAACCTACACAGAAATCAGCCCAACCTAAACTACACAGAACATAGAATGCAAGGTCAACACAGCTCAACAACATCACCAAAAATAACTCCCATCAGTATCAAGCATAGCAATCCCAGAGTCACAAGGCTTAAACACAACTCCATAATGACAAGAATAAGACAATGTAATGCAATGCATTATCTAATAGAGTAATGCATGTCTGTCTTACGATACCCATCCGCTGAATCTCAGACCGGAACCCATGGGGGCCACACATGGACCATGTATCCGTCGGAACTATTTTCCATCGATATAATCATCAATCACCGAAATCATTTGCCATTGACATCGCCGAAACCATTTTCCATCGATATAATCATTAATCATCGGATCCATTTCCCATCGGCATCGCCCAAACCCTTTCCCATCGACATAATCATCAAAGTGTTTCATCATAGTGTTTCAAAACCAATGCACATAAGCATGTTCACACAAATAATGAGAAAAATGATATTGTTCACAGTCACAACGCAATTTATATCAATGCAAACCACGTCACACTATCAACAATATATCAACATCAACAATTACATCATTTACAACAAGATCAATTGCCTAGTCTCCGATTCACTACTCCTTTCATCACAAGTAGGATTAATCACTAAGCAAAAATTTCAAGTCTAGTCCCATAATCCACAATGAGCAAAAGACATATTCATCAAGTTCACAATCACATCGAAACTTTCATAGCATTTTCCCAATTACACATCAATATCAAGATCGCGGCCTATCACGTCTTGGCCTACTACTTTAGCACACAAAGCCATTTTATTGACCCCGCTGGTCAATTTAGATTGATTCATACAAGAATTCAACCCATACCTCAATCCCATTGCTTCCCAATACAATCAAGAAAGAGAAATTTGGAATTCTACAAGATTCGCAAAGTTTTAGAAGTTCACTTGCCTTAACCGAAATCACAATCAATCAACAACCGGAGCTTTTTCCTTCCGAAAGCAATCCAAAGCAACACAATGTATTCAAATTATGAATCACAATCAAATTTCAGAACCAACAACACCAAGACTACAAAATTCAGACAAAGGGGTCTAAATGGCTCAAAAATCCATTTGCGAAAACAAGGTTTGAATCCGGAAATGCTTACATGAAAATGATCTTCAAAGCATTAGAAATGAAAACCATTTTGAAAAAGGAGTTCAAACCAGTCCACAATCACCATTTGATCAAAAATTCAGAGTTCACGCAAAACCCCCAAAATCTAACTTTAAAAACCCAAATTTCAAGTTGAAATAATGATAAAATCAATGGGTAATCAAGGTTTAGAGTTAAAATCAGTTACCCAATAGGTTTCCATGAAAATCTCTCTTTCAAATCGCCTTTCTGAGCTTCAAAATGTCAAAAATGGTGAAAAATGGGTGTTCCCAAAATTTACACTGTTCAGGTCAAAAATGACCTCCGCGAACGTGACCTACTTGGCCTGCGAACGTGGAGACCATCACAACAACACTCTGCGAATGCGCCATCAGCTCTACGAATGCGGAGACCAAGACAAGGGCCCTCCGTGAATGTAGGCAACAACCTTCCGCTAATGTGGAGGCCAAGGGAGCAAGGAATCCTCCGCAAACGCAAGCAACAACTCCCCGTGAATGCGGAGGCCAAGGCAACAGGCACAAGAACTCAGACATCAGCAAACACACAATGCAAACAAGTCTCTGAATGGACCCTCGGGATTCGTTCGGAACCCCATGAACACAAACCATACATGTGCTACCCTACTAAATTCGATGTTTCGGACTCAATGGAACCGTTGGAATTCGAATTGGAGGTCTCCTTGACCTGGAACCCGATAAAGCATAACTAAACTAACTGAAGTCTCAAAAACTCAAATCAAGCTCGGGACCTCTAAAAATTTAACCAAGGCCACTCCTACGCCTAAAATCATCCACCGAATCCAACGGAGTTGTCGAAATCAAATTCTAAGCATCTGATCTTTGAATGTTGACCAAAGTCAACTCTATGATCAAAATTTCATAATATTCCAACTTAAGGCCTCAAATCCACGATACAGCCCCAAATTTGATTCTGTCAACTCTCTTAGAGTAAATTCCACATTCCGGAGCTGATGGAATTGACAGAATTCCCATCCGAGATCCGAAACTCCGAATGACCCCAAAAATCCTATTTTGACAACTTAAGCCTTTGGAATTCAAAACTTTCCAAAAACCATAACTTAATAAGAATTTCACAAAACTAACTTAGGATATGAACCAAACATGACTCGGGGCAACTCTCGGGAGGGGTAAAATGGTCATTTACAAAAATTACCAAAAATGACCTTCAGGGTAATTACAGTCTTAGTGTTGAAGTTTCCTTAGTTCAATTTTTTTCCCTGGTCATAGAGATCCGCTTATCTCGTTGTTAGAAGTGTTGCTAAGTGGAAGTTTTCAACTACAATCACTCTCTCCACAAGTGCATTTTCAACTTTTAGTCCATATGCTTTTTTTTTGTGACGATGCAACATATGAGGTCTCTCTTGTGGCGTGGACATCTGGTAAGTGCCGACGATCCAACTGATGAGGTGTCTCTTGTGGTGTGGACATCTGGTAAGTGCTCGCTCAGTTCTTGATCTTTTCATCATCTACCTTTTGTGTTCTTGCTGTTTATCTTCTCTGCTTCCATTTTCTTTTTTTCTTATCACAACAGTTTTTGAGTTTTGTTTGTTGGAAGGATGTATATACCACATCTATCTATCTATCTATCTTCTTAAAAGCATGAACTCCTTAACTTAAATATTAAATTACTGTAATACCCCTACATAAAACACCCATCTATATCTATTTGAAAAACATATGTTCTCTTGAAAGGTTGTGACTTTTTCGATGAGTTGTGACTTCTTCGAAGGGTTGTGACTTTTCTGATGAATTGTGACTTTTACAAAGGGCTGTGACTTTTCTGATGAGTTGTGACTTTTCAGAAGGTTGTGACTTTTCTGATAAGTTGTGATTTTTCCAAAGGGTTGTTACTCTTTCGAAGGGTCATGACTTTTAAGATAAGGCACAATAAGCACATGTTCATATTACCCTTTTTGGCTATAAAAAGAGGAATTTCCTCTCACTTGTCAACCACAAAAATTTTCTAATCTTCTCTACCCTTCTTCTTCTTACTTCTAAATTTTTAGTGCGATTTATTATAGTTGAGCGAATTTGAAGATTAGTCTGATGAAGTAAATCATTATATCCTAAGAGGATATATTCTAGAACCTCGAGTACTTGAGAGAAATTTTTTTGGTAATGTAATAATCATTTTTCTTTTTTTACTTAATATATACAGTAGTATGTAATGTTTCAATATATGAAGCTAACATGAAGTAGTCTAAATTTATTCATTTTTCTTAACAATTTCTCCTGTGATGCAGATATATGCTTCTGAATATCTTTTTAAAAATTATTGAACTTCTCATGAGTCAGAGAATTGTCACGAGTTCTTTTGTTGATGCTCAAGAACAAGAATGACTTTACTTACAATGCTATTTATGTGATTGAAATTGTCAAGAAGTTTGCTTCAAAACAATTACTAGATAAACATTTAATGACACTGGGTTGAAGAGTGTATTAGTTTGATTTTTATTTTATTTAATTTCTAACTTTTATGATATAAATATTTTTATTCTATGCAAATCTTTTTATATAGATATATATTTGGGTAGGTATTTGTATTTCAAATAAAGTATTATATAGATCACGAAAGTATCATCAAGTTAACAAGATCTTTTAACTTCAAAATATAATATTTTTAAATGTTTTGATTTTTTTTATTTTTAAAAAAAATCATAGCAAATAGGAAAATATGTGAATCATTTAAAATTTATCATTTGCAAAATAAATTTTATATTAAGTAATATGGAATAAACGTGCAATGCACGGGAAGCTTTAAAGTGTAAATTTAGATTACCATTTTTCCCCTACACTATATTAAAATCTAATTAACTATCTAAATAAACAGTTAAATTAATTAGAAGTCATATTTACTAAAGTATTGCACTTTAATTCCTTAGTTATGGCATTATAAATCCTCTTAGTTATTACTAATTATTGCTAATGTTATTTACACCCTTTTACATTCTTTAGTTATAGCATTATAAATTCCATTAGTTATTACATTAATTATTACTATCTTTCATCTTTTCTTATATTAAATTTTTGCCCAATAACTTTTCACATTCTTATACCACCCCTATATACCTGATAACACAACGTTATTATTGACCCTTGAAAGAATCATGTCTGGTTGAATAAATTGAAAATCATTTACAAGGATATGAATAATATCTTTGTTGGGTGTAAGGTAAACAGGTGATTATATATATAATTTCACAGATTGAATATATTTTTTATGTTTAACTTTTAGTTTATCAATGGAGAATAAAGAAATGGAAAATCAAATAATTATCTTTGATTTATATAAACATTCAATCAAGAAGTCAAATATGAGAACGAACAACAAGAACATCATCTATCATGTACTAACTTTTAAAATATTTATACTATTAAGTGTGGAATATATATGCAATGCACGTGTTCGAGAAGTAGTAGTGAAAAATATAGGAGGATTAGATTTGGAAATTTAAAAGTAAGTGTTCAGTAAGTTGGTCGTTTAGGTGGTTGCCCCTGCAATCTGATATCGTTATGGCTTCGAGAAAAAGGGAGCTTCTGTACATTGTCTATGTTACTTCTAGTGATTTCCCAAGCACTTTGGGTTTTGCCAGCTTTGCACTTAACTGTTCCTTCTTTCTGTGCTTGTAGTTGTGGTCAATTGGCTGAATTTATCTTTCAATTAGTAGTAGAGTAATTGTTCCGTTAAGGCTATTTCTTTATGTTATGTTTTTTTAGGTGTTAAAAGTAATCCTTAGATATTATCCATGAGATCTCTCAAGAATAGGAATAAGACGTTTTCGATTGAAAGATTTGCCTCTTTTAGTGAGGACATTGTTCGATTAGATAGTTATGTAAGTGAGATATCAATATTGATCCCTATGATATCAAGTTTGGAGTTGATAAACTTAATTGCTACAAAATTGCTATAAATGAAAATGCCTACGCCATTAGATATTTAACAGCAGAGAATATGAAAATAGAACTGTTGATACGGACATTAGCAGATAAAATGACTTGCAAGAGAGATAGATTATCTCTTAATTTAATTTACTTGGAAAAAAAAAAGTTTCAATTTTATTTGAGTTAACAAAAAAGCTAAAAAATTTACTTAAGGAATTCAAAGAAGATAATTGAATTAGCAACTTATTTGTATGATGTTTTCTGATTCATGAAAGCTTATTTGTAGAAAATTCATTGATAAAAGACGAGATAAACCCACTATGAATCTTTGATTAATCATTCAAATGGACACATTTCACAGATAATACGAAATAGAGAAAGTGTGACTGAATCTGAATGGTTTACTGATTGATTTGCTCAACAACCCTTACAAAGATGGATACTGCTAATAAAATCCATGACATGATGATAAGTCTGCATGCTTGATCCTTTTTCATTTTCATATTTTATGGTAAGGCATGAAAACAACTAAAGTAGTTGAGTGAAACTGGTTGGAATTTGCTGGGAAGAAAGGGGATTTTTATGTAAGTTTGGGATCCTTTATATTTTGTTTCTTTGTGTTTTAGAATAACTCTTACATGGAGTCTTTTTGTTTGCAAGTGTTTTTTTTTGTGTTAATACTAATGCTTCTATAGCTGAAACATATTCCTAGGTGAACTACAAAAGATATGTGCTTGTGTGTTTTCTTGTTAGCTTAGGGATAAAAGTGACCATAACAATTATTTGAAATCATTAATTTTGATAATTAACTATTTCATGTATGTGTGATTCAATTCTTTTTTTTACAATCAATCTTAATCTCACCTTGTCTATTTTATGCAACAGGTTTCAATCTTATGATGCATCATATTTTGTTATTTATGTAAATAAAATGTAGCAAATACTATCAAACAATCAAACATGTAATAAATTTGATCTTAGTTTATTTATAGTTTGCAATTTATGATTTTGATTGACATTGAGCTAGCTTATCTTCTTTCAAGTTGGGCACATGCTGGCATGGGTCATATTCCCCTAGTTTTTTAAATAAAGGCCACCAGACTCAAAGATAGCTAAAAATTAAAGATTTGAGGTCAATTAAATGGGCCCTAATGTTCTATGTTAGCCTATTGGGCCAAATTTGTAGGAAGCTAAAGGTGTCTTCCTTTTCTTTTATTGAAAAATGTTTATTTTAAAGAGTTAAAGTATTTGATTAAATTTTAAGAAAAAGGTAAGTATTTTTGTGGGTCATATTATTTTTGGACCCTAACTTGTCTTTTGTTTTTAGAGCATACACATTGATATAACATTTTTGGTCCATAAATTGTTACTAGTAAATCATGCTTTTACTTTTGTGATATATGATTCATCATGTTCAACAATTAATTAATTAAAATATATACTTTTGGTCTCGTCATATAGTTGCAAGTTTGTTATAATCGATCCTTAGGAGGAGAACCTTGTTGCTTACTGGCTATATCACCGCATCCTTGCACGTCTTGATTGATTCTTTGACCCCTGCTTCTGTCTTCCTCCCTCTCCCCATTCTAATATATCCCTTTTTTTTCAAAACTATTTGTAAAATTATATTACCTAAAAATACAAAAATAATAACTTACCAATACAAATTTAATATGCCACATAAGTAATTAAGCAATGCAATGACAAATAACTATGTAAATTTATGAATATTTACCAGCAAATAGGATCAAAATTAAAGTACATGATTAAATTAATTAAAAACATAATATGATTTGATCAAGATCTAAAAAAAATAAAATTATGATTGAATGGCAAAAAATGCTACTCCCTCTATCCATCTTTATTTGTTCACTATACTATTTTGGGATGTCTAACAATATTTGTCCAGTTTATAAAATCAATGAATAATTTACCATTTTATGTCTATTTTATCTTTGCTATTAAATACGATTCAATTTTCAATATTTAGACGACTTATATTTAATAAGGGCGATTTGGTAAAATTATCCATCATTTACGGCTTCTTAATCCCTATGTTAAGTCAATATTGGAAAACTATTGTTGGGCAGTATTCAACCTTTCATTGAATGGTTTTATTCTTTTTAATTTTTTCATTCACTGTTCATTACTTTATTGAAACCTACTAATTTAGATTGACGCCTCATAGGGATTAGATACCTGAAATAACTATTAATCTTTGGTATGGAAATTGCTATGGAGTTTGATAGAACCAACAAGGGAAGAAGTTTGTATTCAGTTTCTAGATCTTCGACAAAGAAAACATGGCATACAATGTGTAATTGGAACTTTCCGGCAAAGAGTCGGTTCAAATTACGCCGGTTCGAAATCATATGGTATGCAATTTCACTCATATTAAAAACATATTACTATACCATTTTCGTTCGGTGTTTTTTTATTGGAATTGAGTTCGGGTTGATAGTCAGTTTTTAGTAATATTCATATGGTATAGTGCTAATTTGTATCACGATCTCATCCAAAAGTTTAAGTTGGTAGTGAGAAGAGGTCCGAGGATAATGAAGTTGGTAGTGAGAAGAGGTCCGAGGATAATGTTTAGTTTCTTAATTATGTTTGCAATGTTTAGGATTATATGTATTGCATTTTGTGTGATTTGATTTAGTTAGTTGATATTTGACGAATTTCTATCATACTATGCTTGGTATGAGTTCACCGAACACAGAAATACATTAAAGAAACAAGAACAAAGTTCTATGTTGACCTTGAGCTTTCCTCAGGCTCAACAGAGACCTTGACTATAGCTTCTTGAAGAGGTTAGAGTGGGGTTTTCTGGGTTTGGATTAAAGGATATTTGAAGGGTATGTTGAAAACTTAGGACCTTTGAAAAAGGTAGCTTTTTGAAAATTTTGGTGCTTAATCTACAATAATTTTAATTGTGGTTTGCCTCTTCTGTTAGGAGAGGATCAAGTGCTTATTGTATGTCAAAATATAAAAAGGGCACAATTCGATTTCTTAACCAAACTCATCAAGTATGCTCCATGTCTTTCCATGAGTGACACGGGCCCCGATCATCACTTGGTCGCAAAAGGTAGGATGTTGCATTACCCAACACCAACTCATGACCACCTTTCATTTTATAAGATTCTCCACATCAAATTCACCCCTCTAATAGCTAGCCATGCAAAGCAACACACCTTCCTCGACATCTTGGGAATCCAAACCGAAGTATGTGGAAAACTAACCTCTGTCCTAACCATAAGCTTCTAGCTTCTCATAAAAGGACTTAACTAAGGTCTAAGAACGAGTTGCTATTCCTGAGATCCCAACTCAAGGGATCACATTTGTCAATTGGCTCACCTTGTTTTTGGAGTAAATTTGGAATCTTTGAAACTTGGTCACCTCTCAATCTTGGAAATTCCTCCTAAACTTCATATTCCAAAAACTCCCATCTCCTCGTGTCCCCTAATTGCTAACTAGACGATTCCCTCCGGCAAGAGACTCTATATAACACCAAAAATTCATCCTTTAGCACCATTCCTCCACACCAGTTTTGCCCGTAGAATCTAACTCTACTCCCATCCCCAGCCTTAAAAACAATGCTATCAAAGAATGCATCCCACCCTTTCATTATATTCCTCCACACACCACTCCCAAAATACATTGTGATCCCATCTGTTCTCCATCCCCCTTCGATTACACCATATTTATCCATAATCACCTCCCTCCATAAAGATTCGTCCTCCACCAGAAATCTCCACAATTATTTATCCAAAGTACTTTGTTAAAGCCTTCAAGTCTTGGCCCCAAACACTCCCCACTTCTTAGGAGATGTCATGGTCTCCCAACGAACTAAGTGAAATTCCTTTATTCCATCCACTACATCTGAAAGGAAATTTCTTTACAATATTTATAGTTTACCAATAATAGTGATAGGTGCCTTGAACAGTGACATACAATAAGTTGGGATACTCGATAATGTCATTTTAATAAGCACTTCCTTGCCTTATTTGGATAAGTCATTTTTTTCCATCTTGCTAACTTTTTCTTTACCCTCCAAACAATCGGATTCCAAAAACCAAGATCCTTGTTCGAATCACCAAAGGTAAACAAAGGTAGGTAGTAGGGAGAACCCTATCCTATATTGTACAACTTGGGAAAGCATGGAAATATTACTCATTGCACCAATGGGTATGATCTTACATTTTACGAGGTTAATTTTAAGCCCTAACACCACCTGGAACCAAGTCAAGACTTGCTCAAGAAAGTCTAGTAGGATCTCATTTGTATCATAGAACACCACAGCATCATCTCCAAACAAGAGAGGAGAAACCACCATGGTACCGAACTTCACTAATTGCAACTTTGAACGCCTTGATATCCTCCTATAACTGCTTTGTCCATCATTTAGTTTAAGAGGGTCCTCTTACAGAGGGTTGGGTAAATCATAAGAGTATTTTGGAAAAATCCCATTCTCTTAATGGGATAAGCCTATGAAAATGTCTACAACACATATACTCCAACAATAAGAATGTTCTAGAAACTAGTTTGATTGAAAAGAAAAAGCAAAAAACGGCTATGAAAAACCCCAAACTAGCAACATATTCCGTAGTCATTCAAGCAAAAGCTAATCAGTTGACTCCCCTAGGTAAAATCACTAAAGTGAAACAGAGAGAGCCTTAGAGTCGGATGGATAATAATTATTTGTTGTCACGACCCAAAGTACACCCTAGACGTGACATGGCGCATAGGACCCCGAGAGGCCCCACACAAGCCACTTAGCATACATCATACAAGATAATAGAATTTAAAGAGTTGGAAGAAAGTATTTTATATAAAAGATTTTTACAAAAACGGAAGTCTAACATAAGTCTCAAAGCCATCTAATACATCATGGGAAAAGTGATTGGGACATAACCCATACATCACATACAAAATCTGAAAAGAAAAGACATAAAGCTATAAAGTCTCTCGGTCCTCGAAACATGAGGACTCACCAATCTCTTGAAGCACCAAAATATATGTCTAGCCATGAGTATGGGTAGTAGGAACGTCGGACCATACATTAGTGAAACAATGTAGGCATAAAATATGAATTAGTACATGGAATGTACTAAGTATGATAGCAATGCATAAAAGTTATGAAATCATGCTAAGTGGGACATTTACATGATATGCAATGACCAACTTAAATCATAAGATAAAAGGACTTAGAAAACATAAATCATAATCATGGTCAATGCGATGCAAGCTTAACATATTTAAAACACTTTGTGAGATACTTTGAAAGTAACTTAGTTCATTATTGTGGGAAGTTTACCATTAACCGACATAGACCATGTGAGCTATAATATGGAGTCTGGTATATTCCTCATACCGAAAGAAGGGGATTCTACTTGCCAAGGTATCATACATACACATCATTCATATGTTGTTTGTAGATCCACAAGCTAGGTCATTTAAGACAACCCTATGGTGGCACATTATTTTGTGACTTAGGGGATTGATACTAAAGGTCCACGCATTCTCACGGAAATCTTCATCCCAAAAGCCCACTCGGTGCTAAGTAAAATCTCACGAAATAGTCATTAATCCTATTCATATTATCATCCATGAAAGAGTACAATTAAGATACTAATCCAAGCTAGAAACATAATAGAGTAGCTCCTTAGACCATGCGTGAGAAAACCTTTCACCATCCATGATCTTTTCATAATAGCTTTATAAGGCCCATAGTCATTAACTTCATACTAGAAGTGACATACTACTAATGAAAATAGTTTTAGAAGTGTGATTTATGATCATTGATGGCATAACCGGCTACCATACTAAGCAAGACCTAATTTCATAAAATAACCCAAAAGCATTGATGACAAATCTAGATGTCCTTCATGTCATGTGGCTAAGCTTCATAGAACATATAGATACCTTCATCTATAAGCTTAATTGAGTCATAAACATTACTTACATAAAACATGCATAATTTTCATAAAATATATTCATAAAGCATCCCCAAATTCAATTACATCAATTTCATAAAAAGCATGCATATCTTCATAATTCATGGATCATAGTTCATAAGTTTAATCATGTATTCATAGTCTAAAATCATGGATCATGCATATGTTCATATGAATTCAACTAAAAATCATGTAAATACTTTCAATTCATGCATAAAAAGATAAAAAATAATCAATTGGTTCATAATTGGAAACAACCCATGAAGATGGAATAAAACCCTAATTTTGAATTGAGAATTCATCTTGTAAAACTTGAAGTTTTAGGAACCCTATGGAGGAAATAACTCCAGAGGTGAATACTAACATACCTTATAGATCAATGCCCAAAAGCTATGGTGAATAGGAGGCTTGAATGGAACTCTAGCTCCTCTTCTTCTTCCTTACACTTGAGAGAATTGGGAGGATGAATTTGGTCAAGTTTTGGGAAATTAGGAGAATGAGTTGTGAATGGGTAATTTCGGGGTTTAAAACCTCTATATAGGGCTTAGGGTAGAAGACAAAACGACATAGTATTGGATTAAAACAATTAGGAAAAGACCCAAAACCCACTTTAAAATAACTGCCAAGCCTCACCTACGGTCCATAAGTCCTACTACGGACCGTCCTGGTCAACCGTAGGTGGATTCAAAAACATGATGTTTTTTGGACCATCCAATGACGGGACCCATGTATGGTTGGTAGGTCTACCTACGGACCATATATGGCCACCGTAGGTCCAAACCTTACCCCCTAAATTTTCACTAAGTCTGGAAGTGACCTACGAGACCTACCTATGACTCGTACCTAGGGTGATGGGCCATCTTGGTAAATTGTAAAAAGGTTTTTGAGACTTGATTTTAGAAAATTACTTTCCTACTACCTACTGATGCCATCTACAATTCGTAGGTGCTTCTACCAACCGTAGGTCATGCCTGCAACCCAAAAACTGCATTTTCCTTCTTTTTCAAGTCTGAGGTGTTACATTTGCTCTGTAGCTGATGAGAAAAACATTGATGTGAGTTTTAAGAACCTAAGATCACCCCTCACAAGAACAATTGCAAAAAAAAAGAATGATAAAAAAACAAAACAAGACATAAAACATCTCAAAAAACAGGAAAGAAAGTTATGAAGCTATTGGATAATATAAATAAAGTCTAACAGTTATAGAAGGTAACATAGCATGCCTAATTATATCTTTCACATATACGAGAATTTTAGGGAGGGGAGAAGAATGCATCGCTCATGAGGTGTGGATGTTAGACTTGTAATCAAGTGTTAAATAGAAAACAACCTTCATGATAAATTAACCAAATCTTGCTAACTAGAATATATTGAAAATTCCCATGTAAACTAGGAAAATGATAAGACATCCAATCTCCTTTATCCAGACAAATTTGGAATGTATTTGATACTCCAAAATAGCTCTAATCTTAACTTTCATATTTAAGATCAGAAATTAATATTCTCAAAGTTTATATATTTCCCTTGGGTGTTAAATTTAGCAAGCTGGCAAGTCAAAAAATGGAAGTCTCCATAAAAGTTACTGTCACGATCCGATGTCTTGAGACGTGATGATACTTACTATACCCCACCAGTAGGTAAGCCAATTGTAACACCCTGGACTTCAATAAGGGCTAAAGAGGGATCCGTACAAGTCACCATCA
This sequence comes from Solanum appendiculatum, assembly GCA_018342035.1. Classification (NCBI taxonomy): domain Eukaryota; kingdom Viridiplantae; phylum Streptophyta; class Magnoliopsida; order Solanales; family Solanaceae; genus Solanum; species Solanum appendiculatum. Next base: position 742,304 of record JAGDQO010000900.1, read on the forward strand.
TTTTTTAAGTTTTGGGTCAACTTCAAATGATCATGTCTCTCAGCACATAATGAATTAGGTAGCCCATAATCTATCAAATTAAAGGCCTTTGAGTCCTCTTTCCAATGCCACCGAGTTTGCTTTATTTCGAGTTCAGAGTAGATATATATGCCTGTTTTAGTGAACCTTCCCTTTAAGGCATCTCGTCAGATTTTCTAGAGGTTTAGTTTGGTCTTTTCCTTTTCCTTCTAAGCCTAACCATGTCTTTCTTTACCCAATTAAGGGTCTGATCAGTGTTAAACCATATTTTCACGTTCTTTAACACTTAGAGAAATTAGAGCAAGGTTCCAAGAGGAGAAAAGGCTAGGTTTCAAGCTTTCTTCAAGATTTCATAGATTTTTGCCAAGAACATTGTTCTTTCCAGGTATGTAAGGCTTCTCACAGTGTTGGACTTGTTCTTCCTCACGCCCTACATCTCAATTTAGTCAAGAAATTGTTATATTTGAAAGATCCATTCGTAGTTCTTGATATTGAGTTCAATTATTTAACAATGGAGGTTTTGATTCTTTTGTTTTGTGAATCTTTGGTGAAGATACGTCTCCAAGGGAATTATATGAAATTTATCATGTATTTGTGTTAGGCTTGAGAATCAAGAAGAGTTTAGGAGAAATTTTCCAATTCTAAACTAATTTGGGGTCCTAATTTAAGCTTGAAAATTCGTCGGGGTGCTGGGGAGGGACCGGGGCGGCGCGCCATGATAGCCCTAAGGCTAGCCTTCAGTAGTTCAGGGCCAGGGGTGGTGCACCAGTAGTGCGCCCCAACTTTACTTCTGAAGTTTGGGGCATGGCGCCCCACTCCAGCAATACGCTAGGGATCACCAGGGCCAATTCCTCTTTTGTTCATCTGGGCGTGTTCCTTTAAGTTGTGGCTATGCTTTCCTTCTTTGTATTAGCTCCTATAGGCTTCATTTACCTTTGAAAATTCATGCATTATCCTACTCACATGTCTTAATGCACTTTGAAAACTATAGTGACTTTAAGGGAAAAGTTCAAGAGCTTTTATTGAGTTATTATTGAGAAAGTAAAGATGAGTTTTGAGAAGAGTTTTATGCATGATTGAGAAAGAATATAAGGGAACTAAGTATTCCCAAATGTAACATTTTTACATTGAGAAAAGTGAAACTTTGATTTCTAAAAAGAGTTGTGAGTTTAGAGATATTTCAGAGCAGTTACCTCTTTTAAGAGGTTATTTTGAGTAATTACCTCAAAACAGAGAAAAAGTATGTTTTTTACATTTGAGCATGAGTATATATATTTATTGAGAGTAGTATTGAGCACCGATATGGGGATGAGTTCAGACAACTCACATTCCTCATAAACCATGTAGCCAACATGGGTAAAGGATCATACTTTTTAGATGAATCCTTAGTGCCTTCGGGCAGAGTTTAGTGGATCCACTTAGTTGAGGTGTTCTATACCCCGGCAAGGTATAGAACAGTCCTAGCAGTGTGGGTGAAATGTTGTATCATCGTCTAGCTCATAATGATAGTTGTCGATTAGAGAATCTTCCAAATAAGTGTAAAGAGTAATTTATTGTATTTTTCTATACATCCTTGAGTTAGTATCCTTTATTTACAAAACTTTAAATATGCCATCTCTTATTATTGCTTTGCATTGAGTTGAGTTTAGGTGAGTATTCTCCTAGCCTTATCAGTTCAGTTATTGCTTTATTCAGCCATTTTAGATACTCGTGCATTCAATGTACTGATTTCATTCGACCTACATCTTTTTATGATGTAGTTATAGGTTTTCAGAATTATCAACAGGCGCTTTGTTGAGATCTCCTTGCACTTTCCCTTTGAGAGTTTTGGTGAATCCTTGCATTTCAAAGGGCCACATTCTTTTCATTTCAGTATTTATTTTGGGGCGTCGAGGGACTTGTCCCAACGTTCATGTTGAACTTAGAGACTTCATAGATAGTTAGATTTGAAATGTCCTTGGAGTTGTTGTTAAATTGTTTTACAACTATTTTGATTATTGCAATGAGTATTTTCAGACCTTCCAGTTGAGTTATGTTGAGATAAATTATGATTTAAAGCCTTTTATCGCTTCAGTAGTCTTCTGCTATGTAGTCAGTCAGGACAAGAGGTTGCTTGGGAGTCAGAAATGGTTCTCGAGTGTCGACCACATCTAAGGTGTGGGCTCGGGGCATGACACTAACCCGTAACCCAGAACATCAAATAATGAGTGAAAAGGTAGAAACTAATGAAAACAGTAATCCAAACAAAGGACAACATGGCGGAAGCAAACCAAAATAAATATATATACAAAAATCGCTCCAAAAATATGGAAGTCACTAGTACAGAGTTGTCTAATAAAGAGTACAAGTCCCAAAAGTAGACCACAACAAAGCGTGTCTCAAAAAGCAACAAGACTAGCTAAAACAAAAGAGGGAGACCAGATAAACCCAAAATACCATGTGCTCACCCTCGTCTTCGAACCACATCTGCAAAAGATGGCAGGAACTGATCACCGCAGGTAACTGGTACTGGGACATGCATCACAAAATAGATGCAGAGTGTAGCATGAGTACCAAAACAATAGGTACTTAGTAGGCATCAAAGGCTGACTGAGCAAGAAAGGTAAAAATTAGCTGAAAAGAGAGAATCTAAACACACACAGAGGTTAAAGCGGGAAAAAGAAAGAACGCACACGAGCATACTAAAAGTAAATATGAGTATAGCTAAAGTAAACCTAACTAGACCCCATAAGCCCAGAAGGTACACTCGTGCGCAAGTTTAAATAAAACCCGAACAAAAGATAAGATACACAAACCTAAGTTCAAAAGAAGTCAACCGAGCCTCGAACCCACAGTGATAGAATCTGGGCTATGAACCCAAAGTTGTAGAAGCTGGGTCTCGAACCCAAAATGATAGAATCTGGGCCTCGAACCCAAGGTGATAGAATCTGGGCCTCAAACCCAAAGCATCGGTCTCAAGATTGAAATAATGGCCTCGAACCGTAAAATGTCAGCCTCAAACTGGAAATAACGGCCTCGAACCATAAATAATCACTGCAACAAACCAACCCATAACCTAACTAACAAGAGTGCCAAGGGTGTGTCGATTCCAAGGAGAATCCCATGTCAAGTCAAGTCACCGTGGGACGCCGCCTACCCAAAGGTATCAACAGAAGGCTCCCAGCCTAGTACAACTCAATCTCCAATCGTCGCGATAGCATAAACATCCGGTAACATTTTAGAACCACAGAAATAGGGAGAGAGAGAATAGACGATTTAATAAGCCTTGAATTCGCCTAAACTAAGGTATATACTATCATACTCAAGTTTGCTATTCAAGTCTACAAAGATCTAGTCTATCCAAAACAACGTCGGAGACAAAGTAAAACACGAAGCTCGAGAGTCTAAGGCAACACTGGTCTATCCTAGTCTAAGGCTGGACATGCATCCGAAAGCATGTAAATTCAAGTAATTCACATAGCATGCACAAACCCAAACCAGACAACTAGCAAGGTACTATGCCCGAAATAATGCCGATCAAACCTAAAATATGGTATCTAAGAAGAGAGGTAAGAATAATAGGTCCCCGCCCCCAATTCACACTAATCAACACGAGTTCACACATTCAGGCTCCATCTAGATAGAAAGGAAGTCGTAGTCTATCTATTGGCCGACTGCGTGCGCTCCAAATCACAAGGCCAGAGCTTTTCCTTCCAAATGGCCTCTGAATGCTGCTATACTATCAAAAATAGGATCACAACGTCAATACAGTCGTTCAGACATAAAAATCACCCAAAACAGAGTCGGACCAATAATTAGAGTCAAACGAGAATTGTGGGACCCACACCGTACTTTCCATATTTGACTCCTCCAAAAGACCCAAAACAGTACTCCAAACTTGTGTTCCAAAATGAAACATAACTTGGGGCTCGAAATGCAGCGAAAACCTAACAAAAATTGAAGGATGCCAGCACTCCTTGAACACTCCACAACGTAGCCTCGATAATTCCTCACATGTGGAACTTCGAATCACCCAAAACCGAGCTAAAATGAGCAACAAATCACCAAATCAATATAGCCAAAATCAAGAACTCAAAAAGAGCTACAGCAGTCTGGTTTATGATGATTTTACCTCGAAAGACGTGCACCAGACAACTTCCGATCTCTCTACTTCAAAGCCACCATCAAAACGAAGCTTTCACACTTTGAATCACCTCATTTTTCCAAGAAATGAGAGATATATGGAGTTTTGAAGTTTTCAAAATGAACTGACATTTCTGCTATATATGCACCAGATTTCAGCATTTTTTCGAAAACTTAAAAACTCTGATGGGGTGTTCCGAACTCGTTTGGAGCCTCGTGTACGCAAGCGAGATATGCAACCATACCAAATTTAATATACCGGACTCAAGGGCGCAGTCAAAACTTCCATATGGATCATCTTGAAAAAAAGTGGGTCCCATATCCAACCGCCATTTTAAGTCAAAATCCATAAAGGGGCTCAAAATTAGCTCGGAAGCCTCAGGACACGAACGAAGGGTCAATCTAGACCAAACTCTACATTCTGGAGCTAACCGAGCTGACAAAATTCTCATCTGAATGCGTTTACTCAGAATGTTGATAAAAGTCAAACTTAAGCTTCAACTTTAAAGTTAAAACACCTAATCGCACTGATTTACACTGAAAACCTCGGGAGTAATGCCGACCATGCTACTAGCCTAAAATGACCCTTCCGGAGCTGATGGAATCGTCAGAATTTGATTCAGATGTCATCTTTTTCAACTTTTGATCGAAAATGATCGCTCCAGGTTTCAAAGCTCCAAAACACTAAAACTCACAAAAAAACTAAACGAACGACAAGTTGACCGAACTGTCAGTCCCAGCAAGTCATCAATGACTTGGGGTCATTATAGAAAAGCTCTAAGCGATGAACAGGAGGCATAAACATAGAAATGACCTTAAGGTCATTACAACATCCAATACTAAAAGGGACTTTCATCCACGAAAGTAAGAGTCAAGAAGTACCTGAAGGCTCAAACAAGCCAGGAAACTGCTCCCGCCTATCATGCTCAGTCTCCCAGGTAGCCTCCTGAACTAGACGATACCTCTAATGGACCTTAACCCTAGGAATGGCTCTCGAGTGCAATCGCCACACATCTCTAACAAGAATACCAAGTAGCTCCTCCATAAAGGTTAAGCGATCATCCAACTCTACTGCATCATACTGGAGCACATGAGACTCATCCAGAATATATCAGCGTTGCATCGAGACATGAAATACTGGGTGAATAGCTCAGAACATCAAAGGTAAAGCTCTCTCATATGCAACCTCTCCAACCGTGCAGAGTATCTCGAAAAGCCCAATATACCTGGGGCTAAGCTTGTCCCGCCTCCCAAATCTCATCACGCCCTTCATGGGTGACACGCGGAGAAAAACTCTATCACCAATTGAGAACCTCAAAGGTTGCCACCTATGATCCGCATAACTCTAGTGCCTACTCTGAGATGTCCGAAGCCTATCCTAAATAACTCTCGCCTGCTATAAAGCCTCTTGAATCAAGTCTGTACTACACGGTCTAGGCTCTGTAGTCTCAAACCAACTAATTGGAAAGCGAAAATGCCTACCATATAAGGCCTCAAACTGGGCCATCTAAATGCTAGAATGGTAGTTGTTGCTGTACGCAAACTCCGCCAAAGGCAAGAACTAGTCCCACTGACCTCCAAACTTTAATACACAAGCCCACAATATGTCCTCAAGAACCTGAATAGTATGCTCTGACTGACCATCAGTCTGCAGTTGGAAGGCTGTGCTAAGGTCAACACGAGTGCCCAACTCATCCTGAAAAGTCCTCCAAAATCTAGAAGTGAACTGAGCACCCAGATCTGATATAATAGAGACCGGCACACCATGAAGACGAACCATCTCACGAATGTAGATATGGGCTAACCTCTCAGCGTTGAATGAATACTGAATAGGGAGGAAGTGTGCTGACTTGGTCAATTGATCAACAATGACCCAAATGCAATCAACACCTCTAGAAGTTCGAGGCAGACCTGCTACAAAATCCATGGTGATGCGATCCTACTTCCACTCTGGAATGGATAATCTTTGAAACTCACCACCAGGTCTCAAATGCTCGGCCTTCACCTACTGGCAACTAAGGGAACAAGATACATAGTCTACAATATCTCTCCTCATACTTCTCAACCAGTAATGTTGCCTCAAGTCATGGTAAATCTTCACGGTGCTCAGATGGATAGAATATCTAGAATCATGGGCCTCCCGAAGTATCAACTGAATGAAACCACCAACTCTCTGAACACAAATATGACCTGCAAACCTCAAAACCCCATCTGAATCCAAGGTAACCTGACCAGCATCACCTGCTAACACATGATCTCAAAGTGCCACCAAGCCCTTATCCTTTAACTGATGACTACGGATCCGATCAAGTAGAGAGGACAAAACTCCCACATAGGCTAGAACATGCCTAGAATCTGAAATATCCAACCGAACCATCTGATTATCTAAGGAATCAATGTCCAAAGATAAAGGTTGGTCCACCGTATATAGGAAGGATAGACTTCCCATACTTACTGTCTTCCTACTCAAGGCATCCGCTACTACATTCGCCTTTCCCGGATGGTAGAGAATAGAGAGGTCATAATCCTTCAAAAGCTCAATCTAGAGAGGCTGCCTCGAATTAAAATCCCTCTGCCTCATAATATACTGAAGACTCTTGTGATCAGTGAAGATTTCACAACAGACCCCATACAGGTAGTGCCTCTAGATCTTAAGCGTGAAAACTACCGCCACCAACTCCAAGTCATGAGTGAGGTAGTTGTGCTCATGTAACCTAAGATGCCTCAATGCATAAGAAATGACCTGGCCCCCGTGCATCAAAACACAACCCAAACCAACACTGGATTCATCACAATAGATAGTGAAGCCCTCGCCCTCAACTGGAAGAGTCAATACATAAGTAGTAATCAGCAACTCCTTGAGCTTCCGAAAGCTCAACTCATACTCCTCGGACCACTCAAAAGGAACATCGACCTAAGTCAACTGAGTCAAAGGTGCAGCAATGGTGGAGAAGCCCTCCACAAACTGTCTGTAGTAGCCTACCAAACCGACAAAGCTCCGAACCTCAGTAACTGAAGTGGGCTTAGCCCAATCACAAATAGACTTAATCTTTTTCAGATCTACCATGATGCCATCCTTGGACACCACGTGCCCCAATAATGCTACAGACTCATGCCAAAACTCGCACTTTGAGAACTTGGCATAAAGTCACAAATCTCTCAAAGTCTGGAGCACAATCCTCAGATGCTGCTCATGATCACTCCTGCTCTGCCAATATACTAGAATATCATCTATGAACACAATGACGAAAAAAATCAAGATATGGCCTGAACGCCCGCATCATTAAGTCCATGAAGGCTGCAGGGGAATTAGTTAACCTAAAAGACATCACTAGGAACTCATAGTAGCCATATCAAGTCCGAAATACGGTGTTAGAGATATCTGCTGCCTTAATTCTCAATTGATGGTAACCAAACCTCAAATCAATCTTCAAGAACATTGCAGCACCCTGAAGCTACAGATCATCAATTCTAGGCATGGGGTAACGGTTCTTCACCGTCACCTTATTTAACTGCCTATAATCAATACACATATGCATCAAACCGTCATTCTTCTTCACAAATAGAACGAGAGCGCCCCAAAGAGATACACTAGGCCTAATGAAACACTTACCCAAGAGGTCCTGAAGCTGAACACTGAGCTCCTTGAGCTCTGTAGGAGTCATCCCATATGGCGAAATAGAAATAGGCTGAGTACCCGGCTTAAGCTCAATCGGAAAATTAATATCATGCTCTGGGGTAGGCCAAGTAGGTCAGTAGGGAACATATCTATTAAATTTTGGACAATAGGAATAGACTCAACTGAAGGGACCTCCCTACTCACATCCCACACATATGCCAAATAGGACAGACATCCGCTAGCCACTAGCCTCCAAGCCTGAATAAAAGAGTTCACTCTTACCGGTGTGCTACAGATGGAACCCAGCCACACCACTGGAGGAATCCCAGGCATGGCTAAGGTAACCATCTTAAAGAAGCAGTCTAAAACTGCACGATAGGGGGATAACTAGTCCATGCCCAGAATCACATCAAAATCAAGCATATCTCACCCACAGGGGTCGACACATGCAACGGCACTGAAATAGGCTCAGAACTCATATCCAAATGAGAAACATAATACATAGACACATAAAAATAAGTAGAACCAGGGTCAAATAAAGCCAAGGTGGGCTGATGACATAATAGAATCGTATCTATGATTACATCATTCGATGCCTCAGCCTCTGCCATTGTTGGAGCTGCATAGAAATGGCCTTGTCTACCTCTACCCTTGCCATCAATCCTACTTCCTGATCTGCCTCCTCGGGGACCACCCCAAATACCCTGATAACCACCACGAAGGTCCTGACCCTAACCTCGACCCCTAGCTGGAGGTGCTGCTGGTAGAGCTGGGGGAGCTGTATTTGGTGCAGGAGCTATCCGTCTATGCATACAAAAAATCTCTAGACCAGTTACCCAACTCACCACAAACAAAGCAACTCGATGATGGTATACCCTCAAAAGATCGACCGCCATGGCCTAAAGCACAAGACTGGGATGCATGGCGTTGACTAGAGCCAATCTCACTCTGACTACACTGGTCTCTCTCTAAAACCTGCAATGAAGCCTGCACTGACCGGCTAGACTGGCCCTGCTGATACCGCTGCCTGGGCCCGTCATAGGAGCCTCTATGTATGGAACGGGACCAGCTATAGCTACCCTCATCTCTGGCTCTCTTGTCGCTGCCCCCTTGGGCCTCATGACATAGCTCCTCAATAGTATGGGTGTGATCAATAATATCCAGAAAAGAATGACTCGTTGAAACCATGGACTGAGCCTCAATCCGAAGCTGAAGCCTCAACCCAAAAACAAAACACTGAACTCTCTCCTCCTTAATATGTAGAATCATGGTGGCATGATGGGAGAGCTCATGAAACCTCATCACATACTCCGACACCGTCTTGGATCCCTGCTCCTACCTGGAGATTTAATCTCGGAGGTGATCTCTAATGCTGCAATGGATAAATCGGGCCAATAAGGCCTCAGAAAACTCGGTCCAGGTGACTAAAGAGAAACTAGCTGGCCTGGTCTTGATAAATGTACGCCACCACTGTCTGCTGGCCCATCAAGCTGAAATTCAGTGAAGTGGGCCCCTTTCGACTCCACAAGACCCAAAGTGTATAGCTGCTCCAGACAGGTGGTCAGAAACTCATAGGCATCCTCTCCTACTACCATAGAAAACCTTGGAGGTTAAAGCCTCATGAACACTCTGAGCATCTTCTGCTCCTCTAGCAGCAAAGCTCTGACTATGATAACGGGTTGGGCACCCCCAGGTGGTATCTGGGCCCTGGGTGCCTCTTGCTGTAGGCTGGTCCTGCTGAACTGGTGCTGGTGCAAGTGTCGGTGCTGGTGCCGGTGCCGGTGCCGGTGCTGGAGCAGGTGCAGGTACTGGTGTTGGAGCCTACTGCATGCCGCCGAGCACAGTCAAAAGTTGGGAAATAGCTACCTGAAGATCTGGCACCATAGTCAGTTCGGGGGGTGGGTAGGCTTGTCTCGGCCCTACTGGCTGATCGAGAACACAGGCTATTGGAGATCCACTACGATCTCCGGACTCTGCTCTCTATTTGGGGGTGGTGCTACACCTCTACCAGGCATGGGAGGTCGACCCCTACCCCGAGCTACCACACGGTGCCTACGAGCAATCTTGTGAAAAGAGTGAAACAAGTGAGATTCCAAGAAACCAATAACACACACACTACACGAACAAGATACAATACAGAAGAATTCCTAAGGACACCTTGTAGCCTCCCAAAGATTGAATACGGACAACTCTACACTGATCCATAGGGTTCTACCAGGTATTAGCTCTGTATAAGTGAGACCGGTGAACCTGACGCTCTGATACCAACTTGTCATGACCTGATTTCTCGAGTCATGATGACACTTAGTATACCCCACCAGTAGGTAAGCCAACTCGTAACCCAGAACATCAAGTAATAAGCGTAAGGGTAGAAACTAGCAAAAACAATAATCTAAAAAAAAGACAACAAGGCGGAAGCAAATCAAAATAAATATATAAAGAAATCCCTCCCAGAACCTGGAAGGCACTAGTACAGAGTTGTCTAATAAAGAGTAAAAGTCCCCAAAGTGGACCACAACAAAGCGTGTCTCAAAAAGCAACGAGACTAGCTAAAACAAAAGAGGGGGACAAGATAAACCCAAAATGCCAAGAGCTCACCCTCGTCTCCAAACCATAGTTGCAAAAGATAGAAGGGACTGATCACCGCTGGTAACTGAGTGTAGAGTGTAGTATGAGTACTAAAAATTAGGTACTTAATAGGCATCAAAGGCCGACAGAGCAAGAAAGATAAAAACAAGCTGAAGGAAGAGAATCTAAGCACACATAGAGGTCAAAGCGGGAAAAAGAAAGAAGGTACACGAGCATACTGAAAGTAAATCGAAGTATAGCTAAATTAAACCTAACTAGACCCCATAAGCCCGGAAGGTGCACTCATGCGCAAGTTTAAATGAAACCCAAACGGATCCTTAAAATCTCTATAGGTACACAGAGTAGCTAAGACTACAAGGATAAGATACTAAAATCCAAGTCCAAAAGAAGTCAACCGGGCCTCGAACCCACAGTGGTAGGATCTGGACCTCAAACCCAAAGTTGTAGAAGTTGGGCCTCGAACCCCAAATGATAGAATCTGTGCCTCAAACCCAAGGTGATAGAATATGGGCCTCGAACCCAAAGCATCAATCTCAAGCAGAAAATAATAGCCTCGAACCGTAAAATATCAGCCTCGAACTAGATATAATGGCCTTGAACCATAAATAATCACCGCAACCAACCAATGCATAACCTAACTACCAAGGGTGTGTCAATTCCAAGGAGAATCCCATGTTAAGTCAAGTAACTGTGGAATGCTGCCCACCCAAAGGTATAAATAGAAGTCTCCCAGTCTAGTACAACTCAATCTCCAATCGTTGAGATAGCATTAACATCCGGTAACACTTCAGAACTGCAAAAATAAGGAGAGAGTGGATAGAAGATCTAATAAGCCACGAATTCACCTAAACTAAGGTTCATACTATCAGAGTAAAACACAAAGCTCGAGAGTCTAAGGCAACACTGGTCTATCCTAGGCTAAGACTAGACATGCATCATAAAGCAAGTAAATTCAAGTAATTCACAGAGCATGCACAAACCCAAACCATCCAACTAGCTAGGTACTATGCCCGAAATAATGCCGATCAAACCTAAAACATGGTATCTAAGAAGAGAGGTAAGAATACTAGGTCTACACCCCCAATTCACACTAATCAACACGAGTTCACATGTTCAGACTCAATCTAGACAGAAAAGAAGTCGTAGCCTACCTGTAGGCTGACCGTGCGCACTCCAAATCACAAGGCCAGAGCTTTTCCCTTCCCAACGACCTCTGAATGCTGCCACAAAGTCAAAAATAGGATCATAACGTCAATGGTCATTTAGTCACAAAAATCACCGAAAATGGAGCCAGGCTAATTTTTAGAGTCATACGGGAATCGTGGGACCCGCACCGGACTTTCTGGATTTGACTCTGCCAAAAGACCCAAAACAGTACCCCAAACTTGTGTTCCAAAATGGAGCACAATTCGGGGCTCTAAACGCAGTGAAAATCCAACATGCAAATAAATCACACTTTAATCAATTTTAAAAAAATGATGCAGCAGGTAAAACTCAGAATTTACCAAAATCAAAAGATTTCCAACACTCCTCAAACACTCCATGACGTAGCCCCGATAATTCTCAACACGTGGGACTTCGAATCACTCAAAATCGAGCTAAAATGAGCAAGATATCACCAAATCAATATAGCCAAAATCAAGAACTCGAAAAGAGCTATAGCAGTCTGGTTTATCACAATTTTACCTCGAACAACATGCACCCAACAACTTCCGATCACTCTACAGCGAAGCCACCATCAAAATGAAGTTTCCACACTTTGAATCACCTCATTTGGCCAAGAAATGAGAGAGATATGGGGTTTTGAAGTTTCCAAAATGAGCTGATATTTCTGCTATATATGCACCAGATTTCAGCATTTTTTCGAAAACTTAAAAACTCCGACAGGGTGTTTCAAACTCGTTCAGAGCCTCGTGCACTCAAAAAAGATATGCAACCATACTAAATTCGAATGACCGAACTCAATGGCGCAGTCAAAATTTCCATACGAGGTCATCTTGAAAAAAAGTGGGTCCCACACCCAACCGCCATTTAAGTCAAAATCCACAAAGGAGCTCAGAATTAGTTTGGAAGCCTCGGGATACGAACAGATGGTCAATCTAGACCAAACTCGACATTTCAGAGCTAACTGCGTTGATGGAATTCTCATCCAAGTGTGTTTACACAGAATGTTGACTAAAGTCAATCTTAGGCTTAGACTTTAAAGTTAAAATGCCCAATCGCACCGACTCACACTGAAATCCTCGGGAGTCATGACGACCATGCTAATAGCCTAAAATGACCCTTCCGGAGCTGATGAAATTGTCATAATTGGATTTAGATGTCATCTTCTTGAACTTTTGATCAAAAATGATCGTTCAAGGTTCAAAAGCGTCAAAATGCTAAAAGTCACATAAAAACTAAACGAACGAACAAGTGACCGAACTATCAGTCCCAGCAAATCATAAATGACTTGGGGTCGCTACAGAAAAGCTCTAAATGATGAACAGGAGTCATAAACACAGTAATGACCTGAAGGTCATTACATTTATTACGTCCCAACAAATGCAAATAAAATTTTATAAAGCATTTCACATATACATCAATAGTTAAGATAATCATTTAAGAATCATAAACACGTTTTTGCATTTTAAATTAGTTATCTTCTTCTGACACCCCTCAATCCAACAAAGGAAAATAAAGAGAAAATACAGGTTTCTGCAATAAAAAGCCTATCAAAAACTACTTCATGGCTGGGTAGCCTCTTCTACAAGAACTTTAATTTCATCAATTATAGATATCTTCATGTGATGATGACTACTGCTAACTAAAATTATATATTTCTCCATGGAGAAGATCAGATTCTGCCATCTTTACTACTATATGTGTGCAATTTAACTCACTACAATCTACATGATTCCATGCTTCTCAAAACTTGATTCGACATGCAAATAAAATATAAGGCAACAAGTCGGCATCCTTGCCTCTGAAATGGTAAGGTTAACCTTATCCGGGCTTGCCTTAATACCCAAGGCTTCATTTATTTACTTAAAGTAGGAGGCAGATATACCATCTAATAATCATCCTTGAAAAGGAGAGCAATAAAAACCAATTTCACTAAAATTAATCGTCAACACGAATCAATTCGAATAGAACACCAAACCAAAAAGAAAATAAGTTTCAGTGAATTGATAGCGATAAAAGAAATGACAAATCAGTTCATTTCATCTGATCTATGTTTGTTGGACTATTTTCTCTTGACTGATTAATGAATTTTTCAGTTTCAAAAAATTCATTAATCAATAAAAAGAAAATGATCCAAGCAAACATAGATCAGATGAAATGAGGGGGTGTATGTGGCTGTAACTTGAGTACCGAATCATTTTCTTGAGGTAATCGGAAATGAATGTTTTCCAGAAAGGTCCCATGGCACCAGTGCCTTCAACGACAACGATTAGCTGTTTTTTCATAATGTGTGATTTACTAAAGATTCTACCGATTGATTGTTGTTCGCCGTCTATGATTTTATTTATTATATAGTATACAAGTTCAGGGATAGTGTTGAAACTGAAAATGTATGTATAGAGGTCGAAATTTTGTTGGATTTAAGATTGGCCTCTACAAGACTAGCCCAATCCATGTTCTTAGGTTCATTAGAGGTTCTTAGAGGCTACTCGACCCTGAACCTTCTTTTTATAGGTATGGGCTAGGTTTTAAGGGTGGAGTAGCCTTCAACAACCTCTAACGGACCTTTGGGCTTGAAGAACATGGATTGGGCTAGTCTTGTAGAGGCCCATTTTAAATTCAACAAAATTTTGATGTCTACACACACATTTTCAGTTTAAACCCTATCCCTGAACTTATATACTATCTAATAAATAGAATTATAGGCGGCAAACAACAATCAATTTGCAGAATCTTTAGCAAAGCACACGTGATGAAAAAATAGATAATCGTTGTCGTTGAAGGCACTGGTGCGATTGGGACCTTTTTGGAAAAAATCATTTTCAATTATCTCGAGAAAATGATTTGGTACTCTGTCACATCCACATACACACCCTCATTTCATCTGATCTATGTTTACTTGGATCGTTTTCTCTTAACTGATTAATTAATTTTCTTGAAACTAAAAAAATTCATTAATTTGTCAAGAGAAAACGATCCAAGCAAACATAGATCAAATGAAATGATTTGATTTGTCATTTATTTTATCTCTATCAATGCACTGAAGATTATTTCCTTTATGGTTTGGTGTTCTAGCAGAATTGAGTGGTGTTGACGATTAATTTTAGTGAAATTGGTTTTTATTGCTCTCTTTTTCAAGGGTGATTATTAGATGGAATATTTGCCCCCTACTTTTAAGTAAATAAATGAAGCTTCAGGTATCAAGGCAAGCCCGGATAAGGTTAATCTAACCATTTCGAAGGCAAAGATACTGACTTGTTGCCTAATATTTTACTTGCATGTTGAATCAAGTTTTGAAAAGCATGGAATCATGTAGATTGTAGTGAGTCACATTGCACACGTGTAGTGGTAAAGATGGCAAAGTCTCATCTTCTCCATGGGGAAACATATAATTTCAGTTAGCATTAGTCATCATCATATGAAGGTATTTATAATTGATGAAATAAAATGTGCTTGTAGAAGAGGCTACCCAGCCATGAAGTAGTTTCTGATAGGCTTTTTGTAGCAGTAACCTGTATTTTCTCTTTATTTTCATTTGTTGGATTGAAGGGTGTCAAAAGAAGAAAATTATGTTAAAATACAAAAACGTATTTATGATTCTTTAATGATTATCTCAACTATTGATGTATAGGTGAAATGCTTTATGATATTCTATTTGCATTTGTTGGGACACGATAAATTTATGGAGACTTCCATTTTTTGACTTGCAAGCTTATTGAATTTAACATCCTAGGGAAATATATAAACTTTGAGAACTATTAATTTCTAATCTTAAATCTAAAAGTTAAGATTAGAGCTATTTTGTAGTATCAAATACATTCCAAATTTGTCTATTTGGATGAAGAAGATTGGATGTCTTATCACGTTTCCTAGTTTACATGGGAATTTTAAACATGTTCTGGCTAGCATGATTTGGTTAATTTATCATGAAGGTTGTTTGCTAATTAACACTTGATTACAAGGTTGACATACACATTTCATGAGTGATGTATTCTTCTCCCCTCTTTAAGAAAAGATGGTGAACAGACAACTTATTCTTCTCCCCTCCCTGAAATTCTCGTAGATGTGAAAGATATAATTAGGCATGTTATGTTACCTTCTATAACTGTCCGACTTTATTTCCTTGTTTTGAGATGTTTTATGTCCTGTTTTGCTTTTTTTTTCTCATTCTTTTTTTTTTTCAATTGTTCTTGTGAGGGGTGATCTTAAGTTCTTAAAACTCACATCAGTTTTTTTTCTCATCAGCTACAGAGCAAATAATTAATGTCCATCGGGATTCAGGGTTCTTTCTATTTCACTATAGTGATTTTACCTAGAGGAGTCAACTGACTAGCTTTCGCTGGATTGACTACTGAATATGCTACTGGTTTTGGGTTCTTCAAAGCCATTGTTTGCTTTTGTTTTTCAATCAAACCAATTTCTAGAACATTCTTATTGCTGGAGTATAGGTGTTGTGGACATTTTAATAGGCTTATCCCATTGAGAGAATGGGATTTTTCAAAAATACTCTTATGATGATTGTACACTAAATTGACTATTCTATGACATCAACAATTGTGGTGCTTCTTAACTATTCAAAGATTTGCTTCTCCTATATCTTTTCATTTTAAAATTGTTTTCCCCCAATAGTATGGTTGTTTTAGTTCCTTAATTGCCTGCTTCTATAACTTGAAAAAGAAAGCCGAGAGTGTTGTCATCCACCCAACCACCATCCTTAAAAAAAACTTCAATCTCCAAGTGTTAAATATTTTTTGTACTATCGCGATAGCCTTTTCTGTTTTCTTTAAATCTTAATTTGATGTTGTGAAACTATATCTTGATTTGAAATGTCTATATATGTTGCGTTTGATTTATAGGCTTTTGTAAAATTTTCAGGTCCTTCACTGAAACTGATTCACTATAACAGGTTTGTAAATTCATATCTTTCATCTTGTAAACCTTTTTTTCATCTTTAGTATTCCATGACGGTGATTGTAATGTTCAAGTACTGTATACTTGAATAGGGGGAGATGATATTCCATTACAGCATGAGTTGAAGGCAATAATCAACTTCTTATGTTTTGTTAAGCTAATTTTACTTTTCTTCTATTAAAATTCCAGAACCCATCTGCTGGCAATGTAGAGCTGTCATTGGTGATCTTTAATGTGCATGATTCCTACAGTGGGTTGTATCCATTTTGTTCTTAATTATCTTCTTTTTTTTGGCCGACCCCACTGCAACTTAAGTATGAAAAATAGTTGTTTCATTCACATTGCAAAACCATCTTTAGACCCTGTCTCAATCTCAACTAGAAAAAGGAACAAACATGTGGCACTAAATCATTTTGTAGCAATCTTTATGGGCATTTTATGAACTGTTTTGTACAGTTGGCATCACTCCACCATTATTAGAACAATCTTCATCTTTGATCCTCATGTGCTCCATGTTTAGAGAAATATTTCAATATGTCAAATATTTATTGCAACAGAAGAATTTGTTAAATTTGTGTTATTCACATGAGCCATGAAGTAGACAAAGAGCATATTTGTATGGCTTATAGCTTATGGCTTATAAAACTATGAGGGGGGTAATGCGTCCTAATTTAACGTTTTGAGGCTTCTTTCACCTCTCCTTTCTTAAGAATAAACAACTTTTTCTTTTTTCTTTCTGGTGGACGTTTCATTTTTTTCCATCTTACATTTTACCATCTCTTACACATCTTGCATGTTACAAAGAAGTGGCTGGACAAGAGACATAGATTTGTTTTTCCATTGGCTATCAGCTCTACCTTTCTGAGGTGGTTGTTTCAATGATGTTGCAGCTGTAGAAGTCCTTGCTTCAGCAATGATGGTGTGTTTTACTATTTAGGATGTTTTGAAAATGAGCATTTTTGGTATTATGAGCAGTAGTTTTGTTTTGCTTGGTATTATTTACTGATAGATTGTATGCGTCCACTAATGGTTAATGGACCAGGTCCCTTAACAGAATAACAGTACAGAAAATAAATAACTCAAAGAAAAACAGACACAAAAGTAGAGTTTTACGTGGAAACTTCCTTGCTCAAGGGAGGAGAAAACCATGACATGTCTCACAAGATTTCAACCCAAACTCCATTAACTATAAAGGAGAAAATCTTCAGATTACAACCTCTTGTAACCTAGGAATTAAACTCTTAATCCCTTCTTATTTTCTATAACAACTCTGTTACTCTAAGCAATAGCTCTATTGCCCAATAAACCAACTAGCTCTAGTCAATCTAGAGTTCAAGAACCAACAGGCTAACCCAAGCCAGCAACTCAGATTTTAAAGATAAGAGAAGAACAAGCAGTAACTCTACTACACTAAGCAACAACTAAGTTGCCCACTACACCAACTAACTCTAGCTGATATAGACTCCAACAACCCGACATAGCTAACTCTAGCTAAGAATCAGAAAACTCAACAAGAACTTCAAATGATCTAATTCCTTTATAGATAAGGAATAGATCTTACAAGATGAAGTATTGAAATATAAAGTCTAACAACAACTACGAACAATGATAACTCTATCAAGTCCCTTGTTGTTCTTCGAGAAATACTTCCTAGAGAGAATGGCTTTTTGCTTGTGAAATTTCTAATTTCAAAAGCTTAGTTTTGTCAATGGAGAATGAACACATTATAATATAGACACAAACACACAAAGCAATTCTATTGGCTAAGGTCTACTCTGTTGTGGGAGACGTGCACCAACCACATTAGATATTATAGAGTTGAAGGTTTTGAACAACTGTATTTCCTGTATGGACACTTCACGTTTCATCTGGGATCAGGTCCAAAGTTTTTTCAATCATCAAAACTTCATATATAACTTAAAACAATAATTTCCCTCTTTTTGATGATGACAAACTAATATTCAGTCTTCAACTTTGGTCCATTTATTTCATCATTCCCCCTATCACCAGTTCCCATATTATCAAAAACAGACTAGGTCCCTCGACAAAACCATAACTTACACAGTTCTCCCCTATCAACATGGCTAGATCTAAGATCCAACAACCCAGTGACTCTGTAATCCGGTCCTCAATAGTTTGTCTGTCCTTTAATATCAACAGTTTGGCTGGCCTTAAACCACAATATGGCCTTTAACAATTTATTTTATTATTTTCCCCCTTTTGACATCATAAAAAAGGTAAATCCAGTAAACTAAGCAATCAGAACTACATAAACAAGTCAGTAAAACGAAGATCATACTTTATTTAACACAAAAGGCAAGCATTCAAAATATTGCAACTTTATTACAAAGGAGGATCGGGCCAAAGGCCATAGAGTTTCAGATGAAAAAGAGTAAAAGGAGGGGAACTAGGAATGGAGACAGGGAATTAAGAGGGGGAGGATTTGGAGGTGAAGGATTTGAGAACAAGAGAAAGACGAGCATCAGCTTCTTCATGGCTTTTGAGGAGCTTCTCCTGCAATTCAGTAATTTTTGTTGTCAGTGCTTTTATCTCATCCCTTAGAGTAGCTACCTCAACTCCACCTAACCCCTCAGTCAGAGATTTCTGAAGCTTTGCATTCAAGCAAGTGATCTCAGCTTCTTTGTTTGCAAGAGTGATGGTCATGACTTCTAGTTCAAACTTCAACTGTTCCTGCACCATTAAAAGTTCTGACACTGTGCTCTTTGACCTTGTACTACCTTCAACATACTCACATTATATAATAGTAGTCAAGGAGAATTTCTTCTTCAATTTTCCTTTCACACCTACTCCAAGAAGAACATTAAAGTTTGAATACTCTAGTCAACAGGTAACCATATGTCATTCCATGCTTTCCGTCCTTGATAGTTACAATCTTGTGCATGTGTTCAAGCATAATGGTTGGAAGATTGATAGAATCCATCTTATGCAAGCATTCCATGAGAAAAAGGTCACTGGCAGACGCGATAGTTCAATTCAAAATAGAACTGATACTCTCTCTCAAGAAGTTTCTTCTTAATCCCTGCACAACTGACCTGATCCTTACTCGAGGAATCTCCAGGATTATTTCAAAGATTTCTTTAGAAGATGAATACTAATGCCTCCTACTTGCGTGTTCAAATTTCCATCAGGCAAAAAAATCATATAATAATAAAATTCTCTCACCTATGGTTCATGCAGAACTGGGATCTCTTCGTTGAACAGGTGTGACCAATCTTGCAACTCGATATCATCCACCAGACTCCTCATACCTCATTTTTCTCTTATTTTAGGATCAAACACCCTTCTAATTAGGACTTTTTGGGTTTTAAGAGCTTCAACCATTTCTTAATGTGTTAGGTCCTTATCCACTTTTCTCTTCTTCCCACCTGAACTAAGTCCCATATTTGATTCAGCACTTGAGTTTTCAACAGGTTCTAGAGAGGGCTCTTCTCTCTTCCTTTTTGCAGTTTCTTTTTGCCTTTTTAGTTCAGGCAATTTCTTGGTTGATTCTCCCCTTTTCATAGGGCTCACTCTCTTTGAGAAATTCTCCCATGTCTTGGGAGATTTGGAAGAGGTGATGTTTAAGTCTGCTTCCTTTTTGTTTGTGATAGCAGCATTCAAATCATCAAGCTCTGTTTCAACTTCCCTGTTCAAATCAATATAATGCGCCTGGTCCCCTTCCACAATCATTTGCTTGCATTTCCTTCTATTTAGCTCTATTTGATCCTTGCTCAATTCCATAGCACTACTCATGAGTTTTTGAGTAGAAATCCTGGTGGGGTACATCTTTCCTTTCTTCTCAGTCTCCATAGTTACCTTTTCCTTCCCTTTGGAGATGGAAACCATTCTTTTTTGCATGCTCCACCTGAGAGGTTGTCATCGGCATCTTCATCCTTATCCTTTTCTTCAGAATCAACATAAGAAACAAACTTTGTTGACTCATGAACTTCTGATATTGGAGTTTTTCTTTTACTCATTTTCATTTTCAATGGTGCATCATTCTCATCTTCATTTTCTACTTCAACCTTCTCTTTTTTTTCAGAAAATGGAGGTCTTGTGTCCTCTTTCATTTGAGTCAAACTCTACACAACCAAATCCTCAGAAGCAGCAAGAATGTATGACCTATCAGTCCTTTCATTAGGCAAGTCTCCTTCAAAATACTACTCAGAGATGAGAGCTGAGATGCATTCAAATCTAGGGTATGTGATCGAACAGGAGAGTCTCCTTTTGAAGGAGTTTCATCAACAAGTTGCACAGGAGTCTCAAGGGAAGGATTTAGGGATACTTCAACTGCAGGAATAGTTGAAGGAGGGTATAGAAGAACTTCAGTAGCTGATGTACCATGAATTGACTGTACTTTTGATGCAATATACTTAGAATTTAGCATGTGTCTTAAGCATTTGTTATTGGATGTGATGGTATTTTGTTCAAATTTTACAAGAAATAGGTTTTTGGAGCAGTTGGAAGTGAAAGAATTGCTGCTATTTTTGGTGACAGATAATTAACATTGTAAGACTAATAATTAAGTAACTCAAACCCTACTATGAATGGTGAATACGCAAGCATGAGTAATTAACAATGTAAGACTAATAATTAAGTAATTATTGACAAGTGTTTATGCATGAATAGTTAATCTCTTCGTTTTGAATGCTTTTTAATGGTGTACAATGTTAGAACATGCCTCATTCCTACTTGCCGGACCAAGGAAGTAATGAATGAGAAAGAGGTTAAACAACAGAGATTTAGCATGATAATCCGCTATCTAATAGCCTAAACCAAATACGTGTGGGTTAATCTGTGGTCAAAGGTAAGGGTTAGTAAGGCATACACCCATAGATTGACCAAGTTGCATGGTGAAATTCCCTATTTGGAGGACCAATCACCTAGGAGATACCTAACTTACCCACTATGCATGTTAAACACTATGAAAGAGTTACTATTATTAGGATTACTAAGTTAAGAGCTTGTGAGGAACACACACGCCCTAGTTTCATTCTCATATTGATATTAGAAACTGCAAATCCCGTTACTTGTTTACTTGTTAATACACATCAATCAATTATTATTTTAGTTTTCAAACTCCCCCTTTTTACAGAGATAACTTGGCTAAACGTACAATCAACAACAAATTAGGCTAAGTCTGAACCATATTCCTTGTGGGATCGACCCTAACCTTTGTTAGGTTCTTTATTTGACAACGACTGCTTATACTTCTTAAGGGAGGTGTAATTTGGGCATATCAAATTTTGGTACCGTTGCCGGGGAATAAGGCTTTTAGATTAGACTAATTTTGTTATTGCACTTTAGTCAATTATTTCCCGATTTACGTTTTATTTTGTTTTTGTTTTCTATAGGTCTTAGTTCCAATGTATGCCAAATACACAAAGTCAAGGCATTCCCCTAACTCCTTACAACCCAGAATTAAGACTAACTCTACGAAGAATGATTGGAAGAGGTAAGCAAGCGAGACCTGAAGATGACCCTAATGGAGAGGGTCGTCAAGAGGCACCTGGATTCCAACCTCCAAGAGTGATGGACGTGCCAAGAAACATTCAGGATAATCCTCATTTTGAGAATACGTTTAGAGTGCAAAACCAACCTGCACCCAATGTTCGCCTCAGATGTGAGGTTGATCATGATGTTGTGGGATCGACTGGTGCCATAATCATTCCTCCACTACCAGCCGGACACACGTTTGTGGTTACTAGCAGCCTTATGCAGATGTTGACACCCCGAGGACTATTTGCTGGGTTACTATCAGAGGACCCTTATGCTCATTTGAGTAAAGTTATTAGCGTGTGTAAGAGGAGTATGGGGAGGCCAAACTTAGATATGGATGTGATCGGTTTGCGTGTGTTCCCATTATCTTTGGCAGGTGATGCCACCGTATGGTTGTCTGAGCTCCCATACAACTCTATTTCCACATGGGCAGAGCTACATCGTGTGTTCCTTGAAAAATACTTTTCGTTATCAAAGAAGTTAAAGCTCAAAGATAAACTTAATAACTTTGTGGCTCTACATAAGGAGTCTATCAGTGATTCTTGGGACAAATTTATAGGTTTCATGAGGGCTATGCTGAACCACCACATTGACGATGAGTCGTTCAAGGAGTATTTCTATAGTGGACTAGATGATAAAGGCAAAGCTTCGCTAGATACTATTGCGGGAGGATCTTACGGAGCAAACACATTTCAGGAGATTGCTGAGAAACGTGAAAAGATCTCTAAGAATAACAAGGCATGGAGCACTAGAACATCGGCCACTGCAAAGAGCACCAACTCAATACAAGCTACACTAAACCAACTAGCTATAGTTGATCTAGACTTCAAGAACTGAAGAGGCTAACCCTAGCCACCAACTCAAATATTAAAGATAAGAGAAGAAACAAGCAGCAACTCTACTGCACTAAGCAACAACTCAGTTTCCCAATACACCAACTAACTCTAGCTGATATAGGCTTCAACAACCCAACATAGCTAACTCTAGCTAAGAATCAGAAAGCTCAACAAAAACTTCAACGATCTAATTCCTTAGATTAGGAATAGATCTTACAAGATGAAGCACTGAAATATACACTTTAACAACAACTACGAACAATGATAACTCTATCAAGTCCATTGCAATTCTTTGAGGAATACTTCCTTGAGTGAATGGCATTTTGCTTGTGAAATTTGTGATTTCAAAAAGCTTAGTTTTGTCAATGGAGAATGAACACATTATAAGATAGGCACAAATACACAAAGCAATTCTATTGGCTGAGGGTCTACTGTGCTGTGGGAGACGTGCACCAACCACATCAGATATTGCAGAGTTGCAGGCCTTTGAACAGTTGTATTTCATGTACTGACACTTCCAATTTCTTCTGGGATTAGGTCCAAAGTTTGTTCAATCATCAAAACTTCAAATATAACTTAAAACGGCATATGAATCAACAACCAATTTCAGCCGAAAATATTCTTACGGCAACGCTAAATATTGTAAGATTCAATAACTTGCTTCTTTGCTTATCATTTGAATGAGGTACTAGTTTTGCTAAAACACCATAAAGCATTGTGGATGCCATGATCTTATTACATATTTCTTTAGGAACCCACCATGGTAACATCTGTTAGTGGACATGCACCTCCACATATTCCTACTGCTCATCCTACTTCTCGAGTCGTTGCAAGCTTGCAAATTGGTATACATATTTCTATTTCTGAGGAGATGGTTCCGAATAATGATAATACTATGGTAACTTTAATAACTTGCTTCTTTGGTTGAAATTTGAAGGAGGTATTAGCTTTGCTAAAACTCCTAAAAGCATTGTGGATGTCATGATCTTATTTTATATTTCTTCTGGAGCCCACCATGGTAACCTCTTTTAGTGGACCTGCATCTCCACGTATTCCTACTGCTCATCCTATTTCTCAAGTTGCTGCAAGCCTGCAAAGTGGTTGACCTATTTCTGTTTATGAGGAGATCGTTTGGAATAATGAGAATATCAAGGAAACAATGCCTAGTGTTAGTGTGATAACACAATCCTTAAGTCCATTTGGTGGTGCCGCTGCAAATGTCGAAATATTGAATGGAGTGGCTTTTTGTAAAACCTAGGATTCGAAAAAGAAGAAAAAATGCAATTTTTGCATTGCAGGCATGACCTACGGTTGGTAGAAGCATCTACTGACCATAGGTGGCATCCGTAAGAAGAGGAGAGATGAAGTTATATTTTCAAGCAGAAAGCTTAGGACCTACGATGGCCATGTACGGTCTATACATAGACCTACCAACCGTATATTGGCTCCATCGAATGATGGTCCAAAATCAAAGCTTCTGAACCTTACCTAAGGCTGACCAAGACAGTTCGTAGTAAGACCTTCAGACCGTAGGTGAGGCTCGACAGTTACTTAAAAGGGGCTTTTTGGTCTTTTCCTAATTGTTTTAACCCAATAGTATATAATTTTGTCTTCTACCCTAAGCCATATATAAAGGATTTTGAACCCCAATTTACCCACTTCAACTCATTCTCCTAAACTCCCTAAACTTGATCAAATTCACTCTCCAAATTCTCTCAAGTCTAAGGAAGAAGAAGAAGAAGAGCTAGGGTTCCATTCAAGTCTCCAAATTCTCCATTTTCTTGGGCTTAAAGGATCAAGGTATGTGTTTATTCACCCATGGAGTCCTTTACTCTATGGGGTCCCCAAAGATTTCAATTTCAAATTTATCAAATTAGGGTTTCAATCCAATGAATGTGGGTTTCTACCAATTATAATTGATTATGATTAATTAAGTATTCTAATGCATGAATTGATGTTAATCTATGATATTTATTTGAAATTGCATTGACCCATGCCTAAATTATGATTTTCAACTATGATCCTATGATGAACCCATGAATTATGAATTATGAATTTATGAAGATATGCATGTTTTCATGAAGCTATTGTAAATGAATAAATGATGCTTTAAAAGGAAACTATTGATGCTATGGTGAAAGAATTTCTCACTTACTAAGATGATCATGATTCTGAAAGGTGTTTCTCACAAATGAATTCACATGGGTGAAAGGTTTTCTCATCTATGTTGAATTATGTTTAAGGAGCTATTCTATGTTTTTGATCTTCAAAAGTGTGGATTGGTATTGATCATTGCCTTTCCCTATGTTAAATTGCTATTTGACTTTTCCTATCTATTAGTCTCTAGTAGCAACCTCTAGTCCCAAACTATGTGCCTCCGTAGGATTGTCTTAAATAACCTAGCTAGTGGACCTACTTTAGCAAATGATGATATGTACAGATTCTACCTTGGTAAGTAGTTTCCCCTTCTTTCGGTATGAGGGATGTACCAAATTCCATGATATAGCTCTCATGGTCTTATTGTCGGTTAAAGCTAATATCCCACAAAATGATAATATTTTCTTCAAAGTTTTCTTATGTCCTTTATATTAATGTACTTGACTATGTCCTATAAACTTCATGGCATTATCTTCTCTATAAAGCTTTTACATGTCTCATTATGATCATGCCAATTCGATTTATGTCATTTTATTATCATGTCCATGTTTGTGCATATTACCTCATACTTAGTACATTTCATGTACTAATGCATATTTTGTGCCTACATTATTTCACTAGTGTAGGGTCCGATGCTCCTACCTCTCATACTCGTGGCTAGACATCTATTTTGGTGCTTCAAGCGATTGGTGAGTCCTCATTTTTCGAGGACCGAGAGACTTTATAGTTTTATGTCTTTTTGTTTCAGATTTTGTATGTGATGCATGGGTTACGTCACAATCACTTTCCTTATGATGTATTAGATGGATTTGAGACTTATGATTAGACTTCTGCTTTTTCACAAAATCTTTTATATGAAATGCTTTCTTTGAACGCTTCAAATTATATTATCTTTTATGATGTGTGCTAAGTGTCTTGTGTGGAGCCTCTTGGGGTCCTATAAGCCATGTTACGCCTAGGGTAAACTTAGGGGCGTGACAAACTTTGTATTCAGAGCATAAGGTTTAGAAAGGTCCTAGGATGTCTTATAAGCAACTTTGAGTAGAGCCTTGTTCATGAGTGTGAAGCGCGCCACGTTTATGAATAAGAGACTATAAGATGTTTAGGAAACTCCTCCTTTTTCATCATTCTAAAGTCATGCAATAGAATATAACTCTATATGTCTCTCTCCTAATCCTTATTCGTTGCTTTTCAGAATATGGCTCCTCGAAGAGCATACGTTAGGAGGAATGCAGGTGAGAATGTGGAATGAGAAGCTCCTCAATATCCTCAAGAAGCTCCCCAAGTTTCGATCGACCCTTTGGACGAACAAGTGACTGATGCAGAGTTAAAGGCTATTTTTTACGTGTTGGCCCAAGCCATGACGGACCAAGTCAATAGGGAGGTTGTGGTCCCCGTGAACCCAAATGTGGGTACGGCGGTAACTAGAGTGAGAGACTTCACAAAAATGAATCCTCCAGAGTTTCATGATTCCAAGGTTGATGAAGATCCTCAAGAGTTCATCGATGAGGTATACAAGGTTTTAATGATCATGGGTGTGACGCTAGTGGAAAAGGCGGAATTGGCTACTTACCATCTTAAGGGTGTTGCTCAAGTTTGGTTCAACCAATGGAAGGAAGAGAGGGCAGTTGATGCGGGTCCTCTTGATTGGGAAAAGTTTAAGGCTACTTTCCTTCATAGGTTCTTTCCCTTTGAGATGAGGGAGGAAAAGGTTCTTGAATTCATTAACCTTCATCAAGGAAACATGAGTGTGAAGGAGTATACTTTGAAATTCACACAATTATCTAGATATGCTCCTACTATGGTTGATGATCCTAGGGTAAGGATGAGCAAGTTTATTTCGAGTGTGTCTGAAATGGTGGTTAATGAATGTGTTGTGGGTGATTTGAAAGATTATATTGATTTATTATTGATGATGTATCATGATTGAGTTGATATGGATTGTGTATTGATATGAAAATTGTCATCTTCTCATTATTGTGTGAACATGCCTATTTGCATTGGTTCTGAAACAATTTAATGAGATCAATTGTGATGATTATACCGATGGAAATGGTTTCGGTGATTGATGATTATGCCGAGAAAAAATAGTCACACGTGTGTACAAGACTCGAGGATCGATGCGAAAATGCCAATTACTTATCTTCGAGAAGCTATGGTGACTTTTAAGAAAAACCTTCACTTCTTGACTCTCTACCATTCGTCCTTGGTCCAATCTAATTCCCATTGTTTCATTCCATTCTCTCACTATACTAATTACTCATGCTTGGTTCTTCGTTAATGAGTATCCAGAAGTTTTCCCAGAAGATCTCCCCAAAGTCCCTTGTGATAGCGAAATAGACTTTGAAATTGATGTTCTTCCCGACACTCAGCCTATCTCCATTCCTCCATATAGAATGGCTCCTGCAGAGTTAAAAGAGTTGAAGGAGCAGTTAAAAGATCTCCTTGATAAGGGGTTCATTAGACCTAGTGTCTCCCCTTGGGGTGCTCCTATCTTATTTGTGCATAAAAAGGATAGTTCCCTTCGTATGTGCATTGATTATCGCCAGCTGAACAAGGTAACTATAAAGAATAAGTATCATTTTCCCATAATAGATCACTTGTTCGAACCGCTCCAAGGTGCCAAGTGTTTTTTTAAAATAGATCTCATGTAACACCTCAAAAATCCGAACTAGGAATTAATCAAGAGAGAAGGGAAAACCATCCACGGGCCGTGAAGAGGACCACGATCCATCACCCTACTCGTGGTGTTGCACCTAGCCACTGTGGATGACCACGGGTACCTAAACAGTCCGTGAAGCATCACACGAATCGTGAGGTCATCCGTGAAAAGAGGCACAGAACCCCCCAAGGCCACTGTGAAGGACCACAGAAGCCTAGACAGTCTGTGAGGCTTCACACGGGCCGTGAAGTCGTCCGTGAAAGAGACTGAAAAGACTTTGAGTTTTTGGTCAACTTCAAACAATCACATCTCTCAGCTCAAACTGAATTAGGTGGTCCATGACCTATAAAATTAAAGGTCTTTGAATCCTCTTTCCAATGACACCAAGTTTGCTTTATTTGAAGTTCGGAGTAAAATGTTATGCCCATTTTAGTGAAGAACTGTCAGGCTGATGAAGCATCACAGGCCATCATGCCTTAGACGATTAGTGAAGCCTCTCTTGATAGTCAACTCGTCAATTTTAAGTGAGGGTCGTATTGGTCTTTTCCCCTATACTTTGGGTAATTAAACTACATTGTTTTACTTCGTCTAAGCCTAATTAACTAGCCAGAAACTACCTAAAACGTTCACTCTCCTAAAATCACCTAACTTAGAAAGAAAAGAAGAGAAAGAGGCGACCGTTTTCTCTCAAGAACAAGCAGAGCTCTCATTCAGGTTTAGCCCCGAAATCCAAAGGATTACTCCATAGTTTTAATCACCAAGTATGTGGGATTTCACTAATGGGTTCCTTTCACCCATTAGGTCCCTAGAATTCAGTGAATTCTTCAGTTTCTCCATAAATTGTTCAGACTTAGGGTTCCTAAATCTTAGGGATCCATTGCAATTCAGTTGTTATAGTCTTTATAATGTTAACTACATGTTTCTTGGAGATTTAGTGTAGTCCCATGTATAGAACTCAGAAACCCCAGCTTGTGTTATGTATCCGTATTTCATGAATTATACTTGCTAGGCAGATTAGTCAGACAATCATACTTCAGAATTCGAATGTCATATATTTCAATATATATATGTTGCATTCTCACATAATTATCAGTATTTTGAGCTACTCAGTATTATAATTTTATTTTAGCTTCATATTCAGTTGGGAGTAGACTTAGCACCGAGTAGCACTAGGGTTCAGCGTACCCTCAAGTCCCAAAACTACGTGCCCGCGTAGGTTTATAAGTCCCATCTATTGGGCATCAATTTTAGTGATCACGCCACAATCAAGCCTTTAGACCCTGGCAAGGTATATTGGTTCATCTCGATGAGGCGTGTACATCGGACTCCACGTTTAGCTCACGTGGTTTATGTCAGTTAATAGTATCTCCCACAGTCAGATTCATGTTGCATTGACTATGTATTCAATATTTATTTCAGTATTTAGTTCAGCATGTTATATCTTGATGATTAGTACTCGGTTATTGCATTCAGCTCAGATTTCAATTATATTTCAGTATATCTATTTCTTTGTTAAGTTTCTATATTGTTCATCTTAGCATATATCCCGCATGCTCAGTCATTCAAAGTACTGACACATACTTTTGCGCTCCATCATTGTATGATGTAGGTTCAGGCGCTCAGCATCCAGACCACGCTTAGCTCGACTTCTAGTCCATAATCAGCAACTTCAGTGGTGAGTCCTCATAGTTCGAGGATGTAGGCATGCTTTACTTTTCAATTTCAGTCTTGTTAGAGTTAGCTGGGGGCATGTCCCAGCAACTCAGATCAGCTAGAGGCTTTCAAACATAGATTAGATTCAGCTTGAGTTGTTGGTGTTGTTTTCAATCATCACTAAACTCTTCGTACATTTGAGTTGTTGGGTTTTTCCACATTTCAAATATTAAACTATTTTTAGCTTCAGCATAGTGCATGTTTTAAATGAACCTGTATAGATATGTTATACCATGGGTTAGCTTGGGGTCACTTGTGACACTAAGCACTGTTTTGTGCCTAGGCGGTAGCCGCAGGGCATGACAAACTTGGTATCAGAGTATCAGGTTCAAGTGTCCTAGGGTGTCTGAAAGCCGCACTAAGTAGAGTTTTTTTCATGAGTGTGAAGCGTGCCACACCTATGGGGGGAGGCTACGAGGTGTTCTAGGAAAAAATTTCACTTCTTTTGCTATCTTTATCGTGTGATGAAGTGTGAATCAACTTCTCCCTCCTAATCCATCGTTATACATTTCAGATCATCCCTCCTCGCAGAGCTAACGCACGAAATGCTAATGCAGTTCCTCCAGTCCCTATCGTGAGGTTACGAATGCAGAGTTCCATAATGCGATCCATCTATTGGCTCAGACCGTAGCCAACCAAGCCAACCATCAGGCCCTTGCTCCTGCAAACCCCACTAGTGGATCAGGTGCAGCCAGGGTTTGAGATTTTGTTTGTACGAATCTGCAAGAATTTCTAGGGTCGAAGGTTGGTGAGGACCCACAGAATTTCATTGATGAGATCAAGGAAATTCTGGAGGTAATGCAAATGGCTGGTACAGATAGTGTTGAACTAGCATCCTATCAACACAAGGATGTGGCTCATATTTGGTTCTCGCAGTGGAAAGACAACAGGGGTGAGAATTCAGCTCCTGTGATGTGGGACTATTTTACTGGAGGTTTTTAGGTCGGGTTCTTCCCAACAGAGTTTAGGGAGGCTAGGGCCCAGGAATTTATAAACTTGAGGCAGGCTTCGATGTCAGTCCAGGAATATGGGCTAAAGTTCACTCAGTTCTCCTGGTATGCTCCACATATGGTGGCCGATCTAAGAGCACAAATGGGCAAGTTCTTGTTTAGAGTATCTGATATGGTAAAGATCGAGTGCAGGAATGCAATGCTATTAGGGGATATGGATATCTCCAGACTAATGACACATGCAGAGCAAGTTGAGAGAGATAAGCTCAAGAAAATGGCTAAGGATAACAAAAAGGTTAGACCATGCAACTATGAATATTCTCAGCAAAAGCCGGGTGGTGGAAATCACTCACAGTTTTAGCAGAAGTCTATAGCCCCATCGCCTTCATCAGCTAGCGCTTCGTCCCCCAGGCTTCGACAGGATCAAAAAGGGAGGGCATCAGGCTCTAAGTCCCAAGGGAGTGTTTCAGGTAACCAGACTTTTTCATCTTGCCCAAAGTGTGGTAAGAATCATTTGGGCGAGTGTCCTGCTGGCAGAGAGAGGTGTTTTGGGTGTGGTAAGTTTGGTCATAGGTGGAAGGAATGCCCTTCTACCAGGCAGGGTCAGGGAGGTAACAAAGCTCAGTCTACAACTTTAGTAGCTCCAGTTGGTACAGGTGGTGGTCAATGCCAGAACAGGTTGTATGCTCTTTATGATCGACGAGACCAAGAGGATTCTCTTGATATGGTCACGGGTATGTTGCAAGTCTTCCATTTAGATGTTTATGCATTGTTAGATCCAGGGGCTACACTTTTTTTTGTAACTCCTTATATAGCAGTAAACTTCGGTGTCAGTCCAAAAACTCTCTGAGAACCCTTCTCAGTCTATACTCCAGTTGGTGACCCAGTTATAGCTAGACGGGTATACAGAAATTGCCCTGTCACAGTTTCCCAGAAAGTCACCTCAGTAGACCTTGTAGAGTTATAAATGATAGACTTTGATGTCATTCTAGGCATGGATTGGTTACATTCATGTTATGCCTCAGTCGACTATAGAACTAGGATCGTTCAGTTTCAGTTTCCAAATGAGTCAATCTTAGAGTGGAAAGGTAGTAGCTCAGTGCCTGTAGGTCGATTTATCTCTTACCTTAAGGCCAGGAAAATGATTTCCAAAGGGTATATCTATCAGCTTGTTTGGGTTAAGGACTCAAAACTCCAACATCCCAACTCTTGAGTCATTGCGTACTGGAGCTAACAACCTCGAACCGGATAAAGCCACAACCAAACAAACAACACAACACAAGACTAAACACCACGAGCCGTCGCCCCCACGAGGATATCAACTGAAGACTCCTAGCCTCGCACAATTCAACAGTCAATCGACGCAACAAAGCTAAATCTTTCGACAGCATCCCAGAATCACAGAAATAAGAGAGAAGGAATCGAAAGGTTTGGAAGCCATGAAAACACCTAAACTAAGGCTCAACTATCAGACCCAAGTCTGATATACCAGTCTACAAGGACCTAGTCCATCCGAAACGACGTCGGATACATACTCAAGTCAACAGGTGCATATGACTAAGGCAATTCTATCCCAACCTATTATAAGGCCAAATCAATCACAGAAATCAAGCAAATATCCCGAACTCAGCTAAACGACCTCAGATTGAAATTCTGACGGTTCCATCAGCTCCAGAGCGGCCAAATTAGGCTAGAAGCATGGTTGGCCTAAGTCACCGGGCTTCCGGTGTGATTTTGGGGCCAGTTAGCCCTTTAGCCTTTGAAATTTGGCTTAAAATTGACTTTAGTCAACATTTTTGGGAAACGCACTCGGATGGGAATTCCATCAGCGTAGTTAGTTCGGGAATGCCAAGTTTGGTCTAGAATGACCCTTCAAGAACTTTCGGAAGGTTCCGATCAAATTCTGAGGCCTCCGGTAGAAATAGGCTAAAATGGCCGATTGGGTGTGGGACCCACTTTTCATCGAAACGACATCGTATGAAAATTTCCATTGCGCCATTGAGTTCGAAACGTCAAATTTGATGGGGTAGCATATCTCGTTTGCGTGCACGGGGTTCCGAACAAATTTTGAGCCCCCCGTCGGAGTTTTGGAATTGTCCAAAACACAGTTGGTGCAGCTGGTGTCTATAGACACTCCATCTATCCGCGTTCGCGGGATAGGCTCTGTGTTCGCGGAGGTGTAAGAGTGTCTACTCCGAGTTCGCAGGCCAGAGGCCGCTTTCGCGGAGGTGTGAGGTTTCATTCTCTGCATTCGGGGAGGTTGCTCTGCGTTCGCGGAGGTCTGTGGAGATGGGATGATCTCCTTCTCCGCGGTTCGTGGATGGGGCTCCGTGTTCGCGGAGGTCTGGGGAAGCCTGGGGGAGTCTCCTCTCCGCAATCGCGGATAGGGTTTCGCGTTCGCGAAGGTCAAAGTCCCTTCTCTCTGCATTCGCGAGCCCCGGGCCACGTTCGCGCAATAGAGCTTATTTTCCCTCCGCATTCGCGGAGGTCAGCGGGTTGCAGTGGCTATAAAGGTGAGGTCGAGGCTCATTTGGAAAAAGCTTTGAAAATTCATATCTCCCTCATCTTTTATCGATTTTCGGTGATTCAAAGTCCTAGGCGTTCAGATTCTCATTGGTAGTGTGGGTCTTGGCTCGTTTTGCGTTGGGTATTCCTCGATTTTCATGAATTCAAGGCGTAAGTTGCTATCCTAGGCCTGTAGTTGAAAAGTTTTTCTTTTCTTGTTATTAGCTGTTGGGAGCTAATCTGAGCCCCGATTGGTGTTCCATTTTGGAATACAAGTTCGGGGGAGGATTTGGGACCTTTTCATGGAGTCAATTCCAGAAAATCCATAGCGGGTCCCACATTTCCCGATTTTGACTCTAAAATTGGTCCGTCTCCGATTTTGATGATTTTAGTGTCTAAGCGACCGTATTGACGTTGTGACTCTATTTTTTTAAGTGTGTCAGTAGTCTGAGGCCGTTAGAAAGGGGAAAGCTCCGGCAGAGTGACTTGAAGAGCGTGTGATCGGCCTTCTGGTAGGTTACGGCTTCCCTTCTTCCTAGATTGAGCTTGAATGCGTGATTACTTGTCGACTTTTGTGAATCTGGGATTCGGTAGTTAGTACTTCTGTTCTTCTTCTCTGTTTCCTTCATTTAGAGCTGATTTCTAGACTGTTCGGGGTTAGTATATTGTTTTAGGGTGGATTGTTGATTCGGGTTGTTGATGATTTGTGTGGGTTATCTGTTGGGTGGTTATCTGTTGTTGCATGCATGGGTTCGGGTTATTTTCTTGTGTTTTGTTGTTTGTGGTGAAGTTTCGACCTTAGAATAGGCTAGCGTAGTATTGCCTTAGTCCCATGCACCTGTTTGACTTGGGTTTGTATCCGACGTCGATTCAGATGAACTAGATCCTTGTAGACTGGTATAGCAGACTTGGGTGTGATAGTATGGGCCTTAGTTTAGGCATTTTCGTGCTTTTTGGATTTTCTATTCTTCCTCTTCTTATCTCTGCGATTCTGGGGTGCTGCCGAAAGATTTAGTTGTTGCGCCGATCGATGGTTGAGTTGTGATAGGCTGGGAGCCTTCGGTGGTTATCCTTGTGGGGGTGGCGTCCCGCATTGTCTAGCCTTGTTTTGAGTTGGTTGGTGTTGGCTTTATTCGGTTTGAGGCGGCTAGCTCCAGTCCGCAACTGACATTACCCGGTTGGAGCCCGATATTTCTAGCGCGAGACTGTTCAGTGTAGGCTGCTAGCTCTAGTCTGCCGCTGACGTTACCCGATTTGAGCCCAATATTTCCAGCACGAGACTGTTGAGTGTAGGCAACTTGCTCCAGTCTGCAGCTGACGTTACCCGGTTGGAGCCCGATATTTCTAGTGTGAGACTGTTGAGTATAAGCTGCTAGCTCCAGCCCGCAGCTGATGTTACCCGGTTAGAGCCCGGTATTTCCAGCGTGAGACTGTTGAGCGTGGGCTGTTAGTTTCGGTCAGAGGCTGAGGCTACACGGTTAGAGTCCGTTATTTTCAACTCGTGACTGATGATTGGGCGGGGCCCACGTGTTATCTTTATTGGGTTCAGTCCCATGGGTGTTAAGGCTATTGGAGTTGGGTTCCCTTGGTTCCATAGCGTAGATTCTCTGTGTGTACCTGTCGGGCTTATGGGGGTCCATTCGGGTTCTTGTTTGTCTGTGCTTGAGTGTGCCTAGCGGGTCTTATGGGGGACCTAGTTGGGTTTAGTGTGATATTTGTAGCTTACTCTCCGTTTACTCCTTTCCTGTTCTGTTGACCTCTGTTGTGCTGATTCTATATTGTCTGCTTATTTGTACCTTTCTTGCTCAATTAGCCTATGATGCCTACTTGGTACCTGTTGTTTTGGTACTCATGCTACACTCTGCATCTATTTTCGTGATGCAGGTCCGAGCACCAGTTCTCAGCATTGAGTTCGAGCCTGCAGCTGTCTGTCCAGGAGACGAGGGTGTGCACATGGCGTTCTGGGATTACCTGTCTCCTTCTATATTTATATTTTGACTTGTCTTTTGCTTCCGAGACAGTTGTTTTTGTGGTTTACTTTTGGAACTTGTACTCTTGTTAGTAGTTCTATACTTGTGACTTTCAGGTTCTGGGAGGTGTCTTATATATATATAGTTTTGGTTTCGTTTCCACCTTCTCGTATGTGTTCTTATTTTGTGCTTCCGCTTTGTTGAGGTTAGTTTCCACCCTCAGTCTCATTATTGTTCATTTCCGGGATAGGGTTTTGGCTGGCCTACTGGTGGGGTGGTAGGCGTCATCATGACTCGAGAGATCGGGTCGTGACAAATAGGATGATATTTTCACTGATAAAACTCCCTATTTATCCCTTATTTCTACGGAGGAGAAGAGGGAAGCTCAGGGGATAAAAACATTCATTAGTATTTAGGAGGAATTTAGGACAACTAAAATCCATAAAAGCCAAAATATGTTTATTCCTTTTTAAGAAAAGATTTTCATTTTTTAAATCAGGATTTTAATTATTAAAACAACTGATTTGTTCCTTCTAGAAGACCAGTAACATTACTTCTTCTTGAACAATCCTTTTTCATTTCAAAACTTGTTCATTAGTCAGGCATATTAGGGATCGCTGACTTATTAACTGCAGCTTCCAATTATAATATTAATTCACAAATGAATGAATTAATCATATCGTAATAAATTATAAATTATTCCACTAAAAATTTATAATTGCACTTCTCAATTTAATTTTGAAATCTACCACTACATCTTATTTAATTCCCCATGTAAGAATTGCCGAAACCAATCAATTAAATTAAATTTTAAAAAAAATTAATTTATTGACTAACTTAATCCTTTATTATTATACTTAACTTATTTCACATGACGGATATAAAATCTACCTGCAGGGTTTTCACGTGAAAACTTATAAGTAATCATAAAGGAGTATCTTCTATCTAAAGTTCGGGACATGGTTCCATCAACTAATTATTATTTCATTAATGTGATTTATCAATATTCAGTCAATTAGAAATATATTGACTCATAAAAGAGTCTCACCTTCTAATAGATTAAAATAATAAATCAAACTACATAGATCATAATAATTATTTCAAGATTAAGAGTATAACTTATGTAATGGACCATAGAAGATGTTTATTAATATTCAGAATATAAGCGAACATCTCTACTTGGTCCGTTCAACACATACAGAATGTACTAGCACAAGAAATTGGAATATGACCACTCCCATAATTAAGATCAAATTATATTTAATCATGTGTTACAATCATCAAGATGTTTGTCCTACTTCATCTTTGATTGTGAACATTAATTTATAACTTATAAAAACTGACAATTTTAATCTTCCGTGCATGAGTTAGATAACTCCATACACAAAAATTGTCTATTATATAAATAATGGAAACACATATTAACACAATGATCTATTCAAATAAAAACTTTATTATATCAAGTAAAATAAAATAAACAGTCTTTACCAAGGATTAAAATGTAATACTACAACTTAACCAAGTGATTAATAGTATACCCCAACAAATTGTACTTGATTTTTGATGGATCTTTAACCATAGAATCATGATATTTGAATGCTTAAATTGAAAATTTTTGGCATAGCCTCTTAATTAGCTAATTTAAGGATTTAACCAAGCAATCTAAGTCGGAATCACTACTTGATTATAGAGCAGGGTTGTGAGCTTATGCATAACAAAGTTCAATACATGTTTCAGGGTGGTCTTTTGGTTTACTTAGATCTAAATCTACCTACATTAGAACTACGCAGATAACATCAAGCATGCACAAATAAAGAAAGGCAGGTAATTCAAATAAATATTAGGTAAAATAATTCGTGGAGGAGAATAAAGAGTTAGTGTTTTATTATGACTCTTGAACTGAAAGAGTTGCACACTTACAGAGCAAAATGCAATTGGTAAATTGAATTTGAAGTGTTGTTTGAATATTGAAGAAGTTGATCGTGGAGCAAGGTTCTTCTACAGTGTTGGATTAAGACTTTTAACTTTCATGTTTTAGGAGATTTCCTTGAGTTGAGTTATTGATATAATCATAGTTCAGTGAGTTATAAACTGATTGCGTTCAAGTTAGGGAACTCGAAGACTTGGGAACACATACTTTGGGAGGTTTGTGTGTTATTAGAAATTAGACTTTAATTCCTTAGGTTACATAAATATGTAATCTTTTGTTGTAAGGTTCATTGAAAGTTAGGTGAAGTTGAGAATAAATTTTATGGATGTACAGATCATGGTTTTTTCACCTTTTATGAGTCAGACATTTCCTCGTAAAAATAGTATGTTTTTACTTAATGCTCTTACTGCTTTATTAATTGAAATGTGTTAGACAACCTATTTCTTTAGACGAATAGTTAAAATAATTATCTATCACTTAGGTTGTTGTCACGACTCGAGACTACCCCTAGTCGCGACCCAGTGCTCAAAATCGCAAGTGACCTCAAGCTAACCTCATGGTCTGGCATGACACTAAGACTCACATAAATCAATACTGAATGATTAACTGAATGCGAAGCTAACTGAAAAAGTTTAATAAGAATCCAACATCAAATAGACAGATATCTGAGTTTAACACAAGTGGAATCTAAACTGACTGTCTGAAAGCCACTACTAATATGAGTTTCTAGGACAAAATCCTATATAACTCCAACTGTCTGAAACTTAAAGTACATGACTAAAAAGGAACATAAGTGTTGTCCTCGGGAAGGCGAGGACACACCAACTCGGCTGTTGCTGATTGGAGATAGTATTAACCATGAGCTGAATACTGAGCGTTAGAACCTATATTATCAAACAATATAGGTAGAAAGTTACGGTTAGTACTTTGAATGTACTGAGTATGAAGGATAATGCATAAAAACATGATAACTGAATATGCTGGACTGTAAAACATAATTGATGTGCTAACCAAGTAAATAACATGCATTCTAAATAAGTTGTACTGAAATAATTAGTCATGCAATAACTAAAAAAACTGATTGTGGGAGGTACTAAAATTGACATATAACCATGTGAGCTACTACATGGAGTCTGATGTAATATTCCCATCAAAAGGGCATAATGTACTTTGCGCTGCACAAAGGCTGATCTGAGCTAATGTGGATCTACTAAGCTAATGTCTATAAAGACTAAGGAGCCGACCTCAACTGACTGGAGCTTCCTTAAATCCTACGGTGACACATAGTTCTGAAACTTAGGGATTGCTACTAATTCCATTGACGCTAATCGGAATCCTTCATTCCTAAATCCACTCGGTGCTAAGTATAACTCTCAATAGAAACAAGTATTTAATTGAAACAGTAATAATTTGATACTAATGAAGTAACTAATAACTGATAATGACTGAGTAGCTCATGATTTAAATATGATAATACTGAAAGATACTTTATCTGAAAGCATCATAAACCATGAAAAACTAATAATCTAAGACGTGCATCAGAAATAGCATAATTCTGAGTCATGAAGATACTTGTATACTTGGGGGTGCATCTGAAATAGCATAATTCTGATTCATGAAGATACTTGTATACTTGGGGTTTCATGAATATATCATCTAATGCATGTAATTATAAGTAAAGCATGCAATTAAAGACAAATCATGAATAAAAATTGAATTGCAATAAGAACCCATGAAAATGATAGAAATCCTAGATTTGGAGAATTCACAAACTTAAGAATTGAGGCTTTTTTGGGACTTAATGGATGAAGAGATACTCATTGATCAATTCCCACATACCTGGACTAAAGAACCCTAGCTTGAATTCCTTGAATGAAGACTTGAAGCTGGAAACCCTATTTCTTACTTGAGAAGAAACTTGAGAGAGAAGAAATTGATTCGTGGGACTTGAGCGTGAAAGTGAGGGTTTAGATTACTAAGATTTCCTTAACCCCACTTAGAATATTCCAAAATGACGTAGTATAAGAATTAAAGGAATGAAAAAAGACCATAACGACCCTGATTAAAAATTGTAGAAGGTTGCCTACAACGTAAGAAGGTGCTCGTAAAGATTAGGGAATTTTTGAGTTTCAAGACTTAGGAATACGAAACCATCTACAATCCGTAAAAAATCTACAACCCGTAAACCTTGCTCGTCTTGTTCAAGCAGAATTTTCACGTTTTTGAAGTTTCATCTACGAATCTCTACCTATGGCTTGTGGTTCCATTCACGATCCGTAGATGGAGTCTGTAAAAATCCAAATTCTACAGACTTCAATTTTTCTAAACTCTCGACGTCTAATATGGACTTAGAGACTTCTGAGGTGTTACAGTTGGGTAAAATATCATCCTTATGTAATGTTCTTCTATGTTACTTTATTTATTGTACTCAATTTTTTGTAGATACTCATTTTGACTGTGTATAACAAGTTTGGGCTATAATTTGACATTTTACTTTAGATTTATGCATCGTCGATCGAAAGATAAAATTATTGAAGCAGCTGTCTTAGGCCATATATTTTTGGAGGCCCCAAATTTTCCTATTAGAGGTATTATAAGTGAAAAAATTAAAATAAATACTTAGGCCTCATTCATTTGCACTTAATGGAGGTTTGAATCTGAATGGTTCAGACATTAGGCCATTAAGTGCGTCTTTTTTAAATCATTTAATGGTTCTGAAAGCATCTAATTTGGTCAAATCTATGAGAGAGTCTTATTTCTATTAAAACTCTTTTTAAAATGCTAATTTATTTTTGCGTAAAGCTCAAACATCGTTATTTTTTTCTCTCTTGCCCCCTCTCCCTCTCTCTCCATTATCAGCATATGCCTCTCTCTTTTAAACGGGTATTGAATTTGTTTCCTCTTGAATAGGTAAGTGTAGACAGTGAAATTTTATTGACAAATTCATATTAAATTTGGATTAAATCTTAAGTTCATGATACGTTGACTAAGTCAAATTACTGGTTAATAAAGTCAGATTAATATTTAAGGCAAAATTATATGACTTAAATCAAGTCCAAATTACATTTGGGTCAGTCCATTAAGTTGATAAGAAGAGCCCAACTCATGTTCTTCAAGCCCAAGGGCAAAAATTGTTTAGACCAAAATACCCCTAAAACCCTAGCTCACAACTATATAAAGGGGCCTTCATAAGACCAAGAGAAGAAAAAGAAGAAGAGAAATACATACAGAATCCTCACTCTTCAGTTGTAATCTGCAAGTCATCCACATACCAAGAAGTCTTCGCTCCAAGTATTGAGCCTCAAGTATTTCATCAAATCAAAGTCTTCGCTCCAAGTGTTGAGCCACAAGTATTCCATCAAATCAAGAACAATCGTGAAGAGAAGAATCAGGGGATTACATATCTTTTTCTTAAAGATTTCATAAAGATTGTAACCTTCGCATAAATTCAAATACAAATACTATTGTTTGCTTGCTATTTTCCTTTCCTGTTTGCCGTATTTCAGGAACGAAACTTTAGTCGCATACAAATTGGCACGCCCAAGTGGGACAATCTTTACCTCTCATCTCTTCTCTTCAGAAATCAAAGTTCAAGAACACTGAGATGGCTTCCAAAAAGGTCAACTCGAAATCCTCATCTGCATCCACAAAAGCTGATGGATCCAAATTCTGCGTTGTTGTGGGAAACATCCTTGATGTTACTGCGGGAAGCATAGGACCTGTCACAAGGAACCAAGCCAAATTGCTAGGACAACAAGCCTCACAAGTGCCGTCCGAATCTGCTATTGTCTTTGGTTCATCTCCAAAATGTGTGAAGTCTACCACAAAAGCTGCAAAAGAAAACATCACCGAAATGGTTGAGAGGTTTCTTTCCCAATTAAGCTTATCTACGTCCAAAAAGGCCTTCACTTCAACCAACAATGATGTCTTAAGCACCTGATTCACTCCGCATAACATATTTGCATCTCATGTTTTAAAAAATCAATGTTATTCTCCATCATCCATGATGGTGATGCAAGCGATGGTGATCGAAACTTCCACTATAGAAGAACAACTTGCAAATTTGACAACAGTAGTTGAAGGCCTTTCAAAATACATCAAAGGTCGAGACATCCAAATTACCAAGTTGACAAACATGATGGAAAATATGGAGGAAACAGAACCCACTCAACTATGTGCAAAGCTTCATGAAACGCAAGAGAAAAGAGAGTCCTTCGCAAAACAAGAAACAATCATCAAAGAGCTTCAAGTGTCTTCCGAAGGTCTGATTCCCATTGACCAATTAAAAGACTTCATCAAAGAGGCTATCAATGATAAATCTGAGTCCACGTCCAAGTCTCCTCTCACATATGTAAAGTTGTATTCTCAAAGAATTGACAACCTAAAGATACATGCTGGTTATCAACCTCCTAAGTTGCAGCAATTCGATGGCAATCGAAATCCGAAACAACATGTAGCACACTTTGTCGAAACTTGCAATAATGCTGGAACATATGGTGATTATCTTGTTAAGCAGTTCGTTAGATCTCTTACCAAAATTGCTTTCGAATGGTGTACAGATCTTGAATCTAGTTCCATCGATAGTTGGGAGCAAATGGAGCAATTATTCCTCAAGCGTTTTTATAGCACAAGGTGTGTTGTGAGCATGATCGAGATTTCAAACACCCGTCAAAGGAATGATGAGCAATTCATTGACTTCATAAATCGTTGGAGGAGCTTGAGTCTTAACTGCAAAGATCACCTTAGTGAAACTTCTAGAATTGAAATATGCATCCAAGGTATGCATTGGGATCTTCGTTACATATTACAAGGCATAAAACCCAAAACGTTTGAAGAACTAGCAACTCGTGCTCATGATATGGAATTGAGTATGACTTCAAATGGAGATAAAGAGTTGTCCAACTTCGAACCTTATGAAGAAAATGTAATTGACATTAAGGATGAGGACAAATTTTCATTCAAACCCGAAATTGAAGAGTCTATGTAAGTCGACATGCTCCTTGACGTACGAGCCTAAACTGCAAGTCATAATGCTCATCGGCGCACGAGCCTAAAATACATGTCATGAAACTCATCAAATTCAAACTAAGTTTTCAAGTTGAAGCTCTTCAAATTCTAGTAAAATCCTCAAGTCAAAATGCTCCTCGATGTATGAGTCTAAAATGCATGTCATGAAGCTCATCAAATTCAAGATAAATCTCAAGTTTTGAAGCTTCTCAAATTCGAGCTAAGTCTCAAGTTTTGAAGCTCCTCAAATTCGAGCCAAATCTTCAAATCAAAATACTCCTCGACATACGATTCTAAAATGCATGTCATGAAGCTCATCAAATTCGAGCTAAGTCCTTAAGTCATGAAGCTTCTCAAATTCGAGTAGAATCTTCAAGTTTCAAAAGCTCATCAAATTCGAGCAAAATCTTCAAGTGGAAATGCTCCTTGACGCATGAGCCTAAAATGCATGTCATAAAGTTCATCAAATTCGAGCAAAATCTTCAAGTCAAAATGCTCCTCAACACACGAGTCTGAAATGCATGTCATGAAGCTCATCAAATTTGAGCTAAGTCTCAAGTTTCGAAGCTCCTCAAATTCGAGCCAAGTTTTCAAATCGTGATGCTTCTCAAATTCGAGTCAAGTCTTCAAGTCACAAAAGCTCCATGAAAATGAGTTAAATCTTTGCGTTGTTACTCTTGGCCATCATGAGTTTAAATCTATATGGTCAACAAAAAATAAATTCAATAGGTCAAAAACCTTGAAATAGGTGGCCTAGAAAAATTAGAAGAAAAAAAAACTCACATGTTTTGCATTGAAGTGTAAAGTAAATATATTTTGTTACTTTAAAATTGCAAGAGTTTTTACACATAAACAATTATAAGGAAGGGATGAAAAAAATTGACATATCACCCTATATAAAAAATCTAAGTAGAAAAAAAATCAAACGTCAAGAAGTGGCTTGTCAACTCATCTTGGATGTCTTTATCAAGTTCGCATCACCTCTTCATCAAACATCGTCACTTCAAATATTTTTATGAATCGATGCAGTCATAAGTGAGCCTCTATCTTTGGCAAGGGGGCATATTCTGAAGTCTGATTTGTAGAGTTGATCATGTGACAAGTAGTTGCTCTTCAAAACTAGGACATACTACACTAAAATCTCTTTCTCGCCAAAGTCGAAACTATAGAGGAAGAGCTACAGTGTGGTTTGTCGTTAAGCCACAATTTAGAGGGAGATACACTAAGTGTGGTTCTCACCAAAGTGGAAATTGTAGAAGAAGATGCACTAAGTGTAATTCGTCGCTAAAGCCACAATTGTGGAAGAAGATGCACTAAGTGTAATTCGTCGCTAAAGCCACAATTGTGGAAGAAGATGCACTAAGTGTAATTTTTCGTCAAAGCCGCAACTACTAAAGAAGATATATCATGTGTGGTTCGTCACCAAAATCACAACTGCAAAAGAAGATACACCAAATGTGGTTCGTCGTCAAAGCCGCAAGTGCAAAAGAAGATGCATCATGCGTGGTTCGTCATCAAAACCGCAACTGCAAAAGAAGATGTATCATGTATGGTTCGTCATCAAAATCGCTTTTGCAAAAGAAGATGCACCAAGTGGTTCCTCGTAAATTATGGATTACCCCTCGCTTTTTTTTGGTCTGATTGAGACTGTTTGTGGTCCATCGTAAATCTACAATAAAAGGTGATGTGTCACACGGTGCCAATTGCACGAAGCTTCAACTCGGCATGATGAAAATTGTGGCATGTGCCCTCGCGCTCATCATGATGAATATGGTCCTATTGGCTTAAGAGTTTTGTGTTCTCTCTGCATGTAGATGATGACAAAGTTCTCGATCAATACTGAAATCAATATGCGGCTCTTCGGCGAAGATGCAGAGAAGTGAACTCACAAATGTTGTCCAAAGTCAATTGGATTGCTAACTTTAAAAAAAATTAATTTTGGTTTATCCATGAAAACTTTGTCTTTGATTTTTGGATATTTTGTAGACTTAATAGTCTATTTTCTTAATAATCAAGTCAATCTCCATTCGAGCTCTCCTACACCAAGATACGGATGTTTTGGTGAGACTCCACAAATCTGCAAAACAATAATGGCAGAATTGAAGACCAACTTCAAAAATTAATTCTCATCAATCCATAAGGAGTTTTATCTTGATTTTTGGGTATGTTGTAGACTTTGAAGTCTAGTTTCTATAGAATCAAGTCGCTCGTCATTCAGAAGCTCCTACACCCAGATAGAGACGTTTTGGTGAGACTGCATAAAGCTGTAAAAAAAAAGACAGATCTGATAGCAAATCTCAAAAATTAATTCTCATCAATTGAGAAGGAATTTGGCTTTGATTTTCGGATATGTTGTAGATATGTGATTCTACTTTCTGAAAAATCAAGCGGATCATGATTTCGACATTTCTACAACGAGATATGAATTTTCTACCCCAGATGTGCTGTGCTGAAAAAAAGTGACGAACATTGAGCTTGATAATGCTACAAATTGACAATCA
The DNA here is from genome assembly GCA_018342035.1 of Solanum appendiculatum. Taxonomy (NCBI): domain Eukaryota; kingdom Viridiplantae; phylum Streptophyta; class Magnoliopsida; order Solanales; family Solanaceae; genus Solanum; species Solanum appendiculatum. Next base: position 786,457 of record JAGDQO010000900.1, read on the forward strand.
ACCACAGTAAGAGCATGAATATTTATAGAAATCAAAAGTACATAAATTGTGTTCCTACAAATTATGGAAAAACCCATATTTTGAAACAAAATTATGGTAAATTTTCCTAGAAACCAAATTACGGTAAGTTTCTATAGGAATCAAGTTATGGAAAATTCCATTGGAATCAAATTATGAAAATTCCATCAAGTTATAGAAAATTTCCGTTGGAATCAAACATGGAAAGTTTTGAAAAACTTCATAAGAAAAAATATATATACTTCACGAATGCTTCAAGTCTTATCTTTAAGGTTCGACAAGCCAAACACCGCAACAAGTCTTGAAGCAGGGGGCATTTGTAGACAGTGAATTTTTATTGATAAATCCATATTAAAGTTGGATTAAATCTTAAGTTCATGATACGTTGACTAAGTCAAATTACTGGTTAATAAAATCGGACTAATATTTAAGTCAAAATTATATGACTTAAATCAAGTCCAAATTACATTTGGGCCAGTCCATTAGGTTGATAAGACGAGCCCAACTCATGTTCTTCAAGCCCAAGGGTCAAAATTGCTTAGACCAAAATACCCCTAAAACCCTAGCTCACAACTCTATAAAGGGGCCTTCATAAGACCAAGAGAAGAAAAAGAAGAAGAGAAATACATAGAGAATCCTCACTCTTCAGTTGTAATCTGCAAGTCTTCCACATACCAAGAAGTCTTCACTCCAAGTATTGAGCCGCAAGTATTTCATCAAATCAAAGTCTTCGCTCCAAGTGTTGAGCCGCAAGTATTCCATCAAATCAAGAACAATAGTGAAAAGAAGGATCAGGGGATTGCATATCTTTTTCTTAAAGATTTCATAAAGATTGTAACCTTCGCATAAATTCAAATACAAATACTATTCAAAGTTTGAGGTACCGCTACTTCTTTAATGGCTAATCCGTTTTATCTTGGGAGGAATTAATCTACAACCTCGGGTAGTTGAGGGGATTAAATTTCTCAAGGACACACAGTGGGTTTTGTGGACTCAGATAGTTCTTTTTTTATCCTTTTCATCTTTTATTATTTCTGGTTTGCTAATCTGAATACAGGAGGTAACAAGCTTAAGAAATTTATATATTGTTGGTATTTTCTGTGGTAAGGAAATTACTTTTATTTTCTGTGTTCTTTTTGTTGGAAAAAAAATGAAGAGAAAGAGAATTATTTTATCATATGATAAAAGAGATTTGGGATGAACTACTACTACTTTAATATGTTTGAGTATATTTTCTATAGTAAGTTTTCCTTGAACTGGTAAGATTATTTTTATTTTCTTCCCAAGTGCATTCAAGCATTGCACCCCTTCAGTTGTCTTTTCAATGAGAAAAGTTATTTTGCGCATAAAGGCAAAGATGTACACTTTAATTATTTTATCTGTATTATTGGGTTTATATAACTACGAGAAGAAGTAAATGAACAGATGTTGTTTCCAAACAATATTTGAACATGAGTTTAGTTTCTCGTTGAATTCAATGCTTTCTGAGGAAAATTGGAATATGATGGAAACTGGGAAAGGAAAAAATTAGCAAGAAAGGTGACTTTCATGGAATCCTTGCCGACAGATAGAATATGATTCAATGGGAGTAAAAATCAGGGTTTATCTTTATTTTCCCTTGATTATTTCTTTTTCTATCCTTTATAAGTTATGAGATTTATTTCATAAATGTTAGGATAGATGTTTATTATGTGATGATCTCATAATATATCTTTATTATTATAAATATGTATTTTGTTTGAAGGAGAAATTTTTTTTTTGTAGTTTTCTACTCTATGTGAAATTTGATTGCGTCTGATTTTTGGAGACTAAAATCTTCTAATTATTTACTCCTTTGGTTGGAAAAATATAAGAACTTCACCGAATAAATCAAGACTGTGCATTTGTTTTGAAGAATATAGAAACTTCACTAATTTATCAAACACTCTGTTTGAAAGAATGTTCTGACTTGAAGAGTTAAAAACTTCATCGCTAAACTAGAAACAAGTTGTATAAAGATTGAATCTTTATTGTTAGAATTCTAAATACTAAGTGGTATGTCTAATTGTAACAGATAGAAAATAAAAACACTAGTGACATAAAATTAATGATTTTTGTGCCTGCAATGGGTGTTTCTATGGATTAAATCTCCAAAAGAAGGCTTCATGTTGCCAATGTGTATTTTGATGGCATACAATTTGAAAGCATGGGAAAAAATATGTGGAAAATAATTTCAAATACTTGAAAAATATTTTTGAGATCATATTTAAAATGTGGGGGGTTCTTTACTTGTGATAAAGAAAAAATTTAGACTTAGTGTCTAATTTAAATTTGAAAGTACAAGATATGAAATTCAATGACATTATTGTATTATGTAAGACCCACAAACTTCTTGGAGTATATTTGATATTGTGCTCGCTTAGTCTCTCTTTACTAGTATATGATATGACTAGTATAAAACCACCAAATTATATATATATATACTTGCTCAAAAGAATTGTGTTATTTGATGGAAAAGTATGGAAATTGGTGAAAGGTGAACTATTATGTTTGTGTTGTAAAAGAAGTATTTGAGTCGTATGCTCTTTGTGGACCCAATGAGACTCTGTTCATGGGTAACTATGCAATAACCAAATTGAAGGTTATGAAAAGGTTCTTCTGTAAAGAACATCTAGCAAGGTGCTGACTCTAAACAATGTCTGTATGTTACAAAGTTATAAAAAGTAAAGAACAAAATATTTGTGGGAAAAAGTTACCTCACGGAAGGTCTTTTCAAACTCAATATTTCTGCTTGTTCTTACTTTCTTGAGTCAAACTGTTTATGACATGAACGCTTGAGACATGTCAAGTCCAAACCCTTGCGAAAACTGATCAACTTAGAAGTTTTGCCTAACTTTGAGTGCAATAAATAAAAATGTCAAGTTTGTGTTGAATCTAAGTATGCTAAGCATTCTTATAAATTTGTTGAAATGAATTTTAATTCCTTAGTATTGATACACGCTGACATTTCTGATATGAAGTCAACACCATCTCGTGGTGGGAAAAAAGTATTTTATAACTTTTGTTGACAATTGCACTAGGTATTGTTATCTTTATTTGCTGAATGGTAAGGATGAAGCAATAAAAACATCTAGGCAATATTAAACTGAAGTTGAAAATTAGTTGGATAAAAAGATTGTCATGATTTGAAGTGGTAGATGTGGAGAATATGAATCTTCTTTTGCATAAATATATTTGAAAAATGGAATCATCCATCAAATTACTGCGCATACTCACTTCAATCTAATGAAATTACTGACAGGAAAAACCAAACTTTGAAGGAAATGTTGAATATCCTACTTATAAGTTCAGGTTTACCACAAAATTTTTGAGGGGATGCTATCATTATAGCAAAAGAGAACAACAAAAAGTTTTGTTTGTTAAGAAAGGAACAAAAAAAAAACTTTTGTTAAGAAAGGGAGCAACAAAAAGTTTTGTGTTCAGACTTTGTTGTATCTTGATAGAGAATTGTTTGTCGTCCTTAAAGTATGTACAAGCAATAACTCTTGAAAGATAGTGATCTTACAATTTTCAATACAGTCTATTCCATATGAGAAATGGAAATGAGGGAAATCCAACATGAAATATCTAATAGTGTGGGGGTGTCCAGGAAAAATTCAAGTTCCTATTCCCAAATGGGTCAAAATAGGACCTAAGATTGTGGATTGTATGTTCATTGAATATGCTACATATAGTAAAGCACGTCAATTTATGGTTCATAAGTCCGAACCATCGGATGGTCAAGTGAAGGGTCTAAACAACCTTGAAAAGAACCAAAGGGGAATGTACTTAATAGAGAGATTCAGAGGCGTAGTAAATGTCAAAGGAAATCTACTTCCTTTGGGTTTGATTTTGTAAAATTTCTTCTTGAAAATGAGTTCCAATCTTGAGCAATCATAAGAAAGTTGATGGAACTATTGACAAATACAAAGCAAAACTTGTTGTCATAGGCTTTAGACAATAAGAAGGCATTGATTATTTTGACACATAATAGCCACTAACTAGGATTACATCAATTCAGATGCTAATAGCGCTAGTTGTGATAGATGGCCTTCAAATTCGTCAAATGGATGTTAAAACAACTTTTTGAAATGGAGAATTGGAGGAAGAAATTTACATGGAACAACTCGAGGGCTTTGTGGTTCCTGGTAAAGAAAAAGAAAGTGTGTAAACTTGTTAAGTAACTTTATGGACTAAAAACAAGCACCTAAACAATGACATGAGAAATTTGACCAAACCATATTGGCAAATGGATTTAAGATTAATGAATGTGATAAATGTTTTTACATTAAAGACACTCCAAATCACAAGGTCATTGTTTGATTTTATGTTGATGACATGTTGATCATCAAAAGAGACATTTCTGACATAAATGCTACTAAGCATATGCTAGAAAGTAACTTCGATATGAAAGACATTGAAGTTGTTGATGTGATTGAAAGGTACTTGACAACTTCAAGTATTTGAATTTCAATATTGTCAAGACTCCAATAAATGTGAGCTTTGTACTTCAAAAAGAATGAAGGAGAAAGTGACTCACAATTGAATTATGCTAGAGTATTGAGAAATATGATAAATATCATGAAGTGTACGCAATCAAATATAGCATGTGCTATTAGTAAACTGAGTCGGTTCATGAGTAATCTCAATCAAACTTATTGGATGACAATGAAAAGAGTTTTAAAGTATTTAAAACATACTTAAAAAACTATGCTTTGCATAATAACTAATATTCAACAGTATTGGAAGAATATAGTGATGCAAATTGAATCACCAAGTCAAATGAAGTAAAATCCACGAGTGGATATGTATTTACTCTTGGTGGAGGAGCAGTCTCTTGGAAAGCTTCCAAACAGTCATGTATTGCTCTCTCTACTATGAAATATGATTTTATCGCTCTAGATAAGGTTGGTGAAGAAGTTGAATGACTCCAAAAAATTTTGAAAGATTTTTGGTCCAAACCTTTAGCACCAGTATGCGTACACTGTGAGAGTTAAGTTGCTATAGATAGGGCATGGAGCATGATGTATAGCGAAAGTCTCGTCATATATGACGTAGACATAATATCGTTAGAGAACTACTCTCTAGTGGAATTATCACAATTGACTATGTAATGTCAAAGGATAATGTGTCGGATCCACTTACAAAAGGCCTAACTAGAGAGGGAGTTGATAGATTATCAAAGGAAATGAGACTATGGCCGAGGACAAGTCATTGTGGCGGTAACTCTACCTAGAAGACTGGAGATCCCAAGATCTAGGTTCAAGGAGATCAAACAAAGTCATTAATGACGGTTCAACATTGTCAAAAATTATTTTACTGTCCATTCTCATGATGAGACAATGTTCAGTAACCAGGATAAAGGCATTAGGACTTTTTAATGGTTTCTAAGTTTGATACAGGGTATATCAAATGGTGTATCTACGGGATAACACATTTAGAAATCACCTATGTAAGTGTGAAGTGTAAGCCGCTTCAAGGAGAATCCAGTAAGGCCAGTTCTCTACGCACTTATAAACCAAGATGTGTTCATGGCTGAAATGAACAAAACAATTAGAACCAAAATCAGTTCAAGGTTTGATTGTGTGACTTATGTTGTCTAGGTATACACCAAAGCTCGACGGTTCAAAGATATCAAATCTACCGATTGACCGAGTATATCCGATATATGTTCACTATGGAAAGTTCAAAGGGAAACCCACTTATCCAGATGCAATCAATCCTTACTTACGAATCACACAGTTTTTTCATGCATATGTTTTAACAATAACCATTCCCTATTCATGTGGGGGATTGTTGGGTTTTAAAGGTGTGAATAGGAAATGAAGAGTTGTGACTCTCCTGAAGGGTTGTGACCTTTACGAAAGGTTGTGTCTTTTCTAAAGGGTTGTGACCGTTCGAAAGGTTGTGCCTTTTCCAAAGGGTTGTGACCTTTCATGAAAGGTTGTCCCTTTTCCAATGAGTTGTGACCTTTCCGATAAGGCACAATTAACACCTTTTTATACTACCCTTTGTTGGCTATAAATAGAGAGGCTTTCTCTCATTTTTAAGAATGAATTTTGTTTCCTTCTTTTGCATATATTTTCTTACAAAACAAAATAGAGTATACGTGTGATTCCTTGCTGTCTTTTTGAGTTCGTTGAAATTATCAAAGTTTGAGGTACCGCTACTTCTTTAATGGCTAATCCATTTTATCTTGGGAGGAATTAATCTACAACCTCGGGTAGTTGAGGGGATTAAATTTCTTAAGGACACACAGTGGGTTCTGTGGACTCAGATAGTTCTTTTCTTATTCTTTTCATCTTTTATTATTTCTGGTTTGCTAATCTGAATACAGGAGATAACAAATTATTACTCCCTTCATCCCAATTTATATGTATTAATTTGGCACGGAGTCTAAGGAAGATAGAAAGAATTTTGAAACTTGTGATCTAAAAATAAATTACAGATATTTGTGTGACTAGAAATAATTTCATTAAGGGTAAAATAGATATTTTAAAGTTAAATTGTTACTAAATATAGAAATGTGTCATTGAGAGTGACTAAAAAGAAAAGTATATCATATAAAGTGAGAGGAAGTAATTAAAAGCCAGCTAGCTGATTAAAATGATACTTCCCATGTCAATTTGTGTCATATATTTCTTTAATTAATAATGATACATTTTTTTATTTGATAGTCTCATTTTTTGGCAAAAAATTCGTAACTATTGAATACAATAGTTATGAAAAATTACAAAGTCATCCAATTGCTTCGATTTAAATTATCAAAAAAACCACAAAAGATGGATAAAACGCGATATTGATTCAATCGGAGGTATACTACTTTCTTGATCAAATCAACTCTTCTTATACTTCATAAATTTCATACCCAACTAAACTAACCTCATAAATTGACACAACGAAAACATATAAAATTAGTAAAACCTCAATAATGCAAGACATAAGCATCATACTGAACAGTAGCATCTCCAGTTTTAAAATCCCATGAATGAGTACTAGCTTCAACATATCCTCTAGCAAATCGGAAAAGTCCACTTCCTCCGATGACCGCCATCTCTCTCACCTTCTCGAACACTGGATTCCGACCAAGTATAGTAAAAGTACTTCCATTATATTTGCCTTCAATAAAAGCAAAATTCATAACCATCATTAATCCAACATCATTAAGTGAAGCAGCACCATAAAACCCTTGTGCTCTTCCAACAATTTTGGAACTCAATTCTGGTCCTAAGGTTAAAGCATTATCTATCATATTCATTTGGCCAAAACCTGTTGTTGTGTTTTTAGGTGGTGGAATAATCATCATTGATGTTGGTTTTGGACCACTTAGGATATCATGCCAATAAAATCGAAAATGACTGAATTTTTCCTTTTTTACCCTCATAGACTTTTTGTTTATGGATTTTCCAAAAATATAAGTATCTTCTTCTCCGGTAGCCTGAAAGGTGACCAGAGAAAGGAAGATGGAAATGGTGAAGATTTGGAGGATTGGTTTGGCCATGGAATGGAAGTAAATTCTTTGAGTTACTTTGGTGGAGAGTGAAACCATAAGGTGTGTGGATACATGTTTTTATAGAAAGTTAAAAGACAAAGTGTTTCCGTAACCTAAAACAAATAAATGATTTTTGGTGCAATTATTTAGCGGTAATAATATAATTGTTGATATATTCCTGCCGTTCCTTTTTAGTCGTTATATTACATTTTTTTAAAGTTAAATTAGATTACGGTATTTTGATATTTTAAAATAAAATTTTAGATATTTAAAAACTCTACCGAAAGTACTATAAATTGCAACTTTTTTCATATCAATATGATGAAAAAATACATCATAAAATGTTAGTCAAATTTCATATCGCGTGGCTCTCACAAAAGAAACTATGACAATTAAAAAGGAATGGAAGGAGTATTAAATTTGATAATAATAAATATGAGTACTTATAACCAACACTGAACACTCTATATAAATATCATTAAAGACTTTAACGACTCTGAATATAATGACATTAACTTAATTGTCATTAAATATTTTTGTGGCAATAAATATTACCGCTACTTAAAAATTATTTTAGCTTAAAAACATTTTAAAATAAACCAATTCAAATAGGATTTAAGCGTCTCTTTTGCTGTAGGATATTTTAACTTGGACAATTATAAGATTTGGCTGTTATATTGTATTGTTAGTTTAAATACAATGTTTGTTTTGATTGTTACTTAAACTTTATTGTATCGTATCGTTTAAATCCGTCGTTAGGTAACAACAAAAAGACTCATTTTATGTAACGACCGATTTGGTGTGATCGCGTCGTTACCTTAATATTTTCTTCTCATTTTGTCTTTATTTATTATTTAATAATCATATTTCATCTTTATCTTATCTTTTCATAATAGCTCTACCTCGTACCCTACTTTTCTAGTAGGTTTATCATGCAAATTTTGAATGTGTGACACTATGTAACAATGGAGAACGATACAATCTATCCAAATACTATGTTCATTAAAATATACAATACAAAACGATACATTATGAAACAATACGTAACAACCATCCAAACAAAAAGTGTTAAAATTATATATTTTGCACCATCAAGTAATTACCATAAAGTCAATATAGTAACCACCCACTAAAATTAATAATTTTAAAAATAAATGAAATAATAAGTATTTTTTAGAATAGGTTTAAATTAAATTGGTTATGTAAAAATTCAGTTACACTATTGGGCGGATGTAGCATCAATCACCTCAAAATATCTGTTAAAAATCAGAGACTCCCATTATCATATGAATCCAAAGTTTACTAAACTTTTGTGTCTTTCAACTATTATTTTTTTTCCCTTTTTTACTTGACTATGTTGCAAGAAAATTTCTTGATTAATAATAATTTAATAAGATTATGACTTTTACTAATTTGTTCTTAACGATCAAAATAGGTGGCGCTAGAAGAAATTACTATTTTATGATTGATTTGAGCACAATTTGAAGAGTACGAGTGGTAAATTTATACATGCGATATACATCGTATTTCTTATAATATTGTAGTAATTAAAAACCAGTCATTAATATTATTCCCTCCATTCATATTTACTTATTCTTAAATAAAATGACAATTTTATTATCTCACTTCTAATTATTTAATATAAATTTAAAATTTTAGGAAATGAATTAAGAATTATTAATACATACTAATAACTAATAAGAGCAAATTAAATGTAAAATAAAAAATTATTTAAAAATTGAATAAATAAAAATAAATATCTAGCTTTAATATTATACTTCATTTGTTCAACAATATTTGTCCACTATTGATTTTGCACAATTTTTAAGAAATTATAAATAGAAGAGTAATTTTACTATATTGCCCTTTGAATATAATAAATACAATATCTTGACAAATGTAATATAGAAATTACTATAATTAATGATAAGGGTAAATTAGAAACTACGTCTAAAATTATCCATTAATTTTATAAAGTGGACAAATATTGTTGAATATTCTAAAATAGTATAATGAACAACTATTGTTAGACGGAGGAAATAAATAAGTATAAGTGGATAGAGGAACATTCAACGTAAAACGAAAAGATAGTCAAGCGTAGAATTTTGTGTCGGTTCCCACTTGCAACTAAATTAAATGGGCGGAATTCAAAATTTTCTTATTTCTAGAATCTGTGTGTTCACTCACACCTAAATGTCACAATTAATATTATTTTTTCCGTTTAAGAAAAATGAATTATTTTTTAATCTATTTAAGAAAATATGACTCTTTTCTTTTTTTGATTATATTTAAATTTTAGCTCTCCACGTGATATATTTAAGGTCATAAGATTAAAAGACATTTTGGTATATTTGAGATAACTTTAATTTAGGATCACAAAATTGAAAAATCCTCTTTATTTTCTTAAACCGTACTAAAACAAACTATGTCATTCTTTTTTAAACGAATGGAGTGTTTATTTTTATGTGATATTTGATATTTATTGAACTTCGATTAAATTTGAATTTGCAATTTCACATTAAAGTCTTGGTGATTAATACTCACTATGTTCAACAATAGTTTTCCACTATTGACTTGACACATGGATTAAGAAGCAGTAAATGATAGTTGTAATATTACCAAACTACCTTTATTAAATATATATCATATAAATATTTGAAAAATGAATAGTACTTAGTTGCAAGGGTAATGTAGACACAATATGATAACTATTTATTCATTAATTCTAGAGATAAGTATTGAAAACGCTTCTAAACTTGGCGTGAATTATTACTTTAGTCCTCCAACTATTGACAGCCTTAAAAACGACCATCTACTTGATTAAGTGAATTTAAAAACACTCATCTTATACCACATGTGCATATATGTGAAAGTTTCTACTGACGTAGCGTACACATAAATATATGTAATAGAAAAAATATTTTTAAAAACATTTAAATGATTAAATGCTAAGAATTTAGCAATTTAAGAAAAAGAATTTTTTTAAAAAAAAAATTAATTTTTCTCATCACCCCACCCCATCCTCTACCCAGTACCCCAACCTCACACCTCACTATCCATCCACTCCCAAAAAAAATTCTTTTAAACTTTTGTTTGGGCAGGGAGTGGGGGAGGTAGGGGGTGGGATAAGAAAAAAATAATTTTATTTTAAAAGTAATTTTTTTTGGGGGGGGGGGGGGGGGGGAGTCGGGGTATTCGATGGTGTTGGATAAAGAGTTTTTTTAAGAAAACTTTTTTAAAAATTTGGAGGGTGAGGGGGTGGGGTGGGTGGTGGAGTTGGGGTACCTGGACAGGGATGGGGTAAGGTAAGAAAAAAAATCTTCTTTACTAAATTTTAACATTTAATTATTTGAATGTTTTTTCTTTTTTTACTATATATATCTATGTGTACGCCATATTCGCACAAAATTTCACATATACGCATAGGTGGACACCATGTGGCATAAGAGAGGTGTTTTTAAATTCACTTAATCAACTAGAGGGGTGTTTCTAATGCTGTTAATAGTTAAATGACTAAATTAATAATTCACGCCAAGTTTAGGAGTGTTTTCAAGTAAAGAGTTACTATTCTTTTTATTTCTTTACTTTTTGGCATGTTAGCTTAAGTTTGTTTGTTTCTTTGTCATGTGCCATAAATCAACCAATTTAGAAAATTGATCCATGTTAATTCGGTAGATTTCCACTTTTCACATTGTTTGCGATAAATTTTAAAGTAATAGAAAATAAATTACAATCACAAATAAAATATGAAGAAACATAATTTTATTGATAAATATTGTAGGTACAATTCTGTTTGTCCCTTGATTCTTCTCTCTTAAGATTTCTTATTTATTGAACTAGGATGATTTGGATTTGATCTCTTTATGAATATTTCATGGATTTGCAGAATATTTGAGATGCCTCTTCAATGGAATATATTATCTTTTATATAGACATAAGCTAGGGCTTAGGGTTAGAGTAGCCTCCAAAAGTTCTAACCAGAATCAAATACATCTTCTAAAATCCCAGCTAGAATTAAACACGTCTTATAGATAAATTTTCAATGGCTACACACATGTTATGGAGCTGATATGTACCTTTTGTTTAGCTCTCTACGAAGATCTGTCCCACAGAAGCTTATTTAACAACATTTTTCACTATTAGTGACTTTCATTTAGTTAGTAAAAAAATTATGCAATAAAGAGACTCAAAAGAATCTATTGAGTATTGACCCATCAGTAAATATTAAAAAAATAGAAATGTATTATTTTTGTCTCTAAACAATAAACCAAACCGATTAAACAACAGATTATCAAAAAAAATTAATTAATTACTATACAAGTTATTTAACAATAAATTAGTAATAATATCGTAACTAGTTTTATTTGGGTAAAGATTGAAGCATATAAGACATAGAAAAGAAAGTGAAGAACACGAAGAAACACTAATGGAGATGTTATTCTGTGGACCAGAGTATAGAGTTAACAAGCTACCATGGTTAGATGAATCAATAGAGTTTGTTAAGGAGTCGTTTGGTTTCAATGCAAATTATGATGGGATTAGTTATGATTAGATAAATTATGATGGGATTAGTAATGATGGGATAAGTTATGATGAGATTATTTTTTATTGAGTGTTTGGTTTGTTGTATTCAAAATAATAGGCATTGCATAAATTTTAAGAATAATTTATTTGTTTACAAAAGTACCATTCATGAATGTGAAAAGTGATGCATAAAAAGGGTTTAAAAGGATATTTTTGTTATTTACTTATTTATCTCTGGATAAGTTATCTCGGGATTATTATACCACCCAAGGGGGGAATAACTTATCCCGGTACTAATTATTAATTCTAGGATAAGTTATCCCGAACATACCAACCAAACAACAAATTAAATGGCACTACAATTTAATCTCATAACTATTTGGTGTAATCCTTCACACCAAACGACCTCTAAGAAGTTATGAATTAGAGTACTGCTCATGTACCCATGTGAGGTAGGAGAGCTATGAGTACCTAACAGTGTAACTATTTTCTTTCTCTCAGAATAAAATAAAATAAAACTGTGAATTTATTTTAAGGTTTTCCTTTACTAACATATAGGCTCCCCTCCCCCCCGTTTGTCAAAAGTTAACGTTTATTCAACAAGTAAAAGTTTGTACACCAATTAGCTATTTTAGACACTCACCAAATTCTTAAATACTTTATAACAATCTAAAAACAATACAACACAATGGACTATACAAATTTAACTAGAAAAGTTGTTTAATCTTGGAAGTATAGTCTTCCATTTAGTCTTTTGATGGCCCTTGAAGTGTAGTTGGAGGATAATAACTCTGATTATATGCTTGTAATTCTGCTTTTTCTCGTGCTACTAAAAAAAAAAATTAGCTACGAATTTTATCGCTAATCCATCATTATTTTGCTCGTAGCTAATAGAAATTCTTCACTAATTCATTGCTAATCCGTTTAATTAAGGGACAGTTGAAAACTTAAAATACGTAGGAAAATCGGCCAAAAGTGATAAAGATTAAAAAAACAAATCAAACCACCCCTAAAATCTCTCACTCACTCAGTTACCTAACTTCCTCAACTCTACAAAACTCAATTGTATTCATCAATAAATTTAACAACGTAAATCAATTTTTTCATTAGTTATCTTAGTGAAAAAAATTCATTAGTTATCTCAGTTAAAAAAAATGCTTATCAACAATAAGATTGTCAAGGTTACTATGATCCTCATTGAAAGGTAAGTTTGTGCATATTTCACTACTGTTCTTTGTTGGCCATAACTTCCATGGATGCGGTCCGTAACATCCATGGCATTACATCTGTCATGTTGTCCATAACCTCTCCCATTATTGTCCACTTTGTTGGTAACCTCTCCCACTACTGCCCACTTTGTTGGTAACCTCTCTCACTAGTTGGTAACTGCAAAAAGAAATTTTTGATGGAAAACTTCTATATAAACAGTATATCCGTACATAAGGTCCCTAAGCACAAATTCTCCTTTTAAACTCCACATGATCTTAAGTGAGGTTTGAGTACTTAGAAGACTTGCCGGAATTGAAAAACAAACGCCGACGACTTCAACGATTTCGACGTCGCTAAACAATGGTCGGAGGTATGCCGATCCATTACTTTTCCTGCTATTGCTCTATATTATCTTACATTTGATATCAGAGCATTCTTTTAATCTATGCCTTGTTGATTTTCGGAACATGCTAATAGAGGATACTTTATTATTCTGATAGTTAGTAAATCTCTTTTTACATGACTATTTTCAATGTTTCTTTATGAGATGTACTTATTCAATATAAGAAAAGACAAAAAATAGTAATGCTGAAGTTGGCCTATTTTTAACATTGTCAAGTAGATACAATTAGTAGTATTAAAATGCTAATTGCAAATTCATTTGTCACTATTTGTTACTTACTGTTTTTGAGTCATTATTTTATCTGTCTAATACACCTTCATTTGTGTATTATTGAGAGATAGTAATTTTATTGCATAATGTTTTGGCAATAAAGTTTAGATTTAATGTTTAGTGATTCGTATAGTTTAATTTAATTAAGTTTTAGCCACAACAATCTTGATTAAATGAAATTATATATTACTTTTAGAATCACATAAATAAATTGTGAACATTAAATCAAGACTAATGTCTAAGTGATCTATAGTTTTATTTTGATTAAAGATCAGCCACAACATCTTTAATTGAATAAAATTTTAAAGTTATGGATCACATAAGAAAAATTTAGACATTTGAAATTGTGATTAATTATGCATAATATGATTACTTAATTTCTTTATTATTCAGTTGCATAATTAATTAAGATGAAATATTAGATACTTTTCATAATTACCCACAAGAATTATGAATGAGAGTTTAATAATTTTATCATAAAGATAGAATATCATGCTAGTAAATTAATAATTTTATCGTAAAGTGTGAATCTAATTAAATTAAAAATCAGTAGATTCAATTTTGTACTATTTACCTCAAGTTTATGTTAAGTATGTATGTATATTTTTGCAGTTATGCAACCTGCAAATTTCTCTGATATTTGTGATATTCCTGAACTGAATGGTGAGAACTATAAGATCTGGACGGAGGGAATTCTCCTTCACTTAGGGTGTATGGATTTTATTGATTATGCTATCAGGAAGACGAGCCACCTATTAATGAAATCAACACTCAAGATGAGATTGCTCTTCATGAACAATGAAAACGCTCTAACCGTTTGATTGTCATGTTCATTAAGACCAAAATCTCTGCTGGTATTTGTGGTTATGTCGAACAGTATAACAATGTCAAAGCATTACTGAAGGCTATTGATGAGCAGTTTGAGACTTCAGATAAGGTACTTGTCAGCACCCTAATTATGAAATTCTCAGTAATGAGGCTCACCAGTGTGAGACGTGCGCATTAGTACATCATGAAAATGTGAGACTTAACGGCTCAACTAAAGATACTTGAGGTTGAAATGTCTGAAATTTTTCTTGTGCACTATATTTTGAAAACTATGCATGCACAATATAGTTCCTTTAAGATCTCTTATAACACACATAAAGATAAATGGTCTATTAATGAACTTATGGCCACATGTGTTCAAGAGGAGAAAGTGCATTCATAACTACTTAAGGATTCTCCTCTAGTAATAATGAGCATTTGGTATGAAGTTAAAGATATCCATATATGGTCTAAAGCAAGCCTTCCGTCAATGGTATTTAAAATTTCATAACGTTATCTCTTCATTCGACTTTTGGTTAGAACTAGTTTTCTCATCATCAAAGACAATCTTCTTTTCTCTAGCCAATCACATAACTCTATCCTTGGAGACAAAACATTTTTCAAGAGGGTGACTCACAAGTCTATGATACTTGCAATAATTTGGGTCATCAATTTTTCCAGCTTCATCAGGTCGCTTCATCTCTGAAAATTCAATAAGCTTTAACTCAAGTAACTTATCAAAAATATCAGAAGCGTCAGAATCCAAGAAGGAGTATTCCTTTTCTTGCATCTCCCTCGGGATTGACTTTTGGTTCGAATGCGCTTTAAAAGTCGTTTTCACACTTTGCTTCTTGCTTTCCTTCATAGTAAACTTTACAGGCGACACATTGACGTCCATGGATTCTTTGTTGCCATTTCTGGGCACAAATTTGTTCCATCTCTTGGGTTCCTGTTTGTCTCTTCCTTTGCGAGGATCATTGACAAACATCATATATTTTTCAGTAGAGGACATGCTCAATTTCATATCATAAGCGCGAGTAGCTAGATCTTCGAATGATTTTAGCTTTATTCCTTGTAAGATGTAAAGAAGCTCCCAATACATTTCTTGGATACACATTTCTATTGCAGAAGCTTCACTAAGCCTAACTTTGCAATTTAGGCTCGCGTTTCTCCATCGATTTATGAAATCTATAACCGGTTCATCCTTTCTTTAGCGAGTATTCGT
The DNA here is from genome assembly GCA_018342035.1 of Solanum appendiculatum. Taxonomy (NCBI): domain Eukaryota; kingdom Viridiplantae; phylum Streptophyta; class Magnoliopsida; order Solanales; family Solanaceae; genus Solanum; species Solanum appendiculatum. The sequence continues at coordinate 802,423 of JAGDQO010000900.1, forward strand.
GAGTTCTACCATGCTCACCATACACCTTGTGCTATAGAAGCGATTAAGAAACTCGTGCTCTAATCGCTCCCAACTATCGATAGAATTGGACTCGAGATCCATGTACCAATCAAAGGCATTTCCTTTTAGAGAGCGGACAAACTGCTTGACAAGATGGTCTCCATTGGTTCCAGCATTATTACATGACTCCACAAAGTGTGCAACATGTTGCTTCGGATTTACTTTACCCTCAAACTATTGAAATTTGGGAGGTTGATAACAGACAGACATTTTGAAGTTATCAATTCTAGCAGTGTATGGCTTAGCATACATATGAGAATACTTGGTGGAGACTTCATACTTATCTTTGATTGTACCAGCAATGAACTCCTTCAAGCAATCGAGTGGGATCATTCCTTCAGAAGAAACTGGCATCTCCTTGACAAGCAGTGCTTGCTACACAGGATTTTTGATCTCTTGAACTTCAACACCCTTTCCAAACAAATGACTGGCTTCTCCATCTAAAAGGCCTTCCATCACATCCATGAATTTATCAATTTGAGACTCTTGATGTTGTACATGCTTTGTCAATCCTTCAATCAACTTCGTTAGATTTGCAAGTTGTTCCTCAATGGAAAAAGTAGCAGTTACCATTACTTGCATGATCATTGGGGATATAGGAGAGTAGCATGGATTGTCACACAAGTTGATCTTTAATGAACTCACTTTACGTGATGTATGTGGAGATGATTCACTGGTTGAATCATAATTCCCCTTTGTGGAAGAGTTCTTGGAACCAGATTGCTCAAGTAGAGCTAATGTCTTCTTGATCTTTTCAGCAACACTGTTTCCTCCTTCTAAAGCATTTGTGGAGGATCTTGATCCTTTTGGAGTTGAAGACCCAAAAATAGGAGTTGATATGGACGACACTTGAAATGTTTGTTGTCCCAGCATAGTTATTTTGCTCCTTGTAACAACTTTGACACTTCCGAAGATAACACCAAGGATTCCTTCGACTTCCATAGAGAACTTGGAGTTAGCGGCCTTAGAGGCAGTTGATTAAGAGTTGATCTTCTTAGAAGTCATCTCGGTATCCTTTAATGCATTAAAATAGGGATAAGAGGTAGAGATTTTCCCACTGGGCGTGCCAATTTATTTGCAATAAATTTTAAAGTGATAGAAAATAAATTATAATCACAAATAAAATATGAAGAAACATAACTTTATTGATAAATAGTTGTAGGTAAAAATCTGTTTATCCCTTGATTCTTTTCTCATACGACTTATCCATGATTCGAGGGACGTTAGTGGCGTATTTCCCGAACTTGGATGATTTGGACTTGAACTTCATAATTCAAGGGCCATTAGTGGCATATTTCTCGAATTAAAATGATTTAGACTTGATCTCCATAACTCGAGGGCCGTTAGTGACGTATTTCTCAAACTAGGATAATTTGGACTTTATCTCCATGAAAGGATTTATGGATCTTCTTCAAGTATTTGATTATCAAGAAGATTGACATATTTTGATCTCATTATGAATATTTCATGAATTTATGGAGGAATTTGTGAGATGTCTTTTCAAGGGAATATAACACCCTTTATATAGGCATGAACTAGGGATTAGGTCGAGTAGCCTCCAAAAATCCTAATTGGAATTGAACACATCTTGTAGAGTCCCAACTCGAATTGAACACATCTTGTAATCCCACAAAATTTCAATGTCTCTGCTTCAAGCCTTGTCAGAGTGTAGACTTGATAAAACTCAAAGACGAGACTTGAAGTTCTGATCTTCAGATTTGCTGCTTCGAATTTTTAGATTTGATTTATGAGAGAAGAGATGAAGGGTAGATTTGGTCCCACTGGGCATGCCAGAATTTGCAGACAATAAAACTCGAGTGGAGAAAATAATAATCAAGACCGAAAAATAATGCAACAATCGTATATATTGATTTCAAAGTGCGAGTGTTACAATCTCTATGATTCATCTGATTCGTCTTTTCAAATATAATTCAAGGGCTCTTGAGCTTGATCTTGAATTTGCAACTTGAACTTGATCTTGGATTCAAGGGCTTTGGAGCTTGTTCTTGAATCTTCGATGAACTTGAACTTGATCTTGGATTCAAGGGCTTTAGAGCTTGTTCTTGAATCTTCGATGAACTTGAACTTGAACTTTATCTTGAACTTGACTTTTACTTGAATTCAAGGGCTTCGAGCTTGTTCTTGAATCTGGTGGTCTTGATTTTGATCGTTCTTGAACTTGTAGCTTGAACGTTATCTTGATCTTGGCTTCTACTTGAATTCAAGGGCTTCGAGCTTGTTCTTGAATACGTTGGTCTTGATCTTGATCGTTCTTGAACTTGAATGCTTGAATTCTTAAACTTGTAGTTTGTAGAGAAATTTGTGCGTTTGATCCATAAGCTCTTCTAGCTTCTTGTTAGAATTCTTGGTCCCTTTTCTGAATTATGAGGACCCCTATTTATAGTTTTAGAATAGAAGAGTTGTGATTGGAACAACCAATAAGATTTAAGTGACATGGCATATGAGCTTTATGGAGCGGGCTTGTCATTTTGACACATGTCATGATCCTATTGACTTCTTTGTTTGACTTGGCATGCCACGCCATTTGCCACGTGGCACCAAAATGGGCCTCTAGGATGGGTTTAGAAAACTAGGATCATCTATTGTAGCCCAAATCAATTAATTTGGACTTTAATTAAATTCATAGTTATTGGACTTAAATAATTAAGGGAAAATTAGCAAACTAGTCAAAATTTCTAACATTATTATTAAAAACATCTACACTTTAAAATAATTATTAAAAATGTCAAAATGTCAATATTTAGCAAATAAAATGTATTCTAATATAATTAATTTTCTTTCGTTTTATTTCTCAAATCAGACCCACATTGAACTAATTTTTACCCCACTATCCGGTGAGAAAGAAAAAAAAATCCCATTACCCACTTTCTCCTCTTTCTAGGTTTTTACCCCAAATCACTCTTTTCTCTCTTTTGCGTTTTTCACCATTGTTATCCCCTTTCCTTGTCTAAGAAAATCATCTATTCGAATTTCCTCCAATTTGTTCAAGAAATCTAACAATTCTTTCAAAAGATCTTTCAAAATATTTGTTTGTTTAGATGCTTAGTAAACTCTCCAATTTCGATTAGGGTTTTGGATAAGGAAAACCTCAGAGTTCCCTCTCTAATGTCTGACTCTAAGAGGATTACAAGAGGTATCCCACTTATTCATCAATTTTTCTAGTGATTTGCCATCTTTTGATCTATGTAAGTGAATACGGGTTTGGGTTTGGATTTGGTGGACAAAAAAAAAGAAAAAGAAAATAGTAGATGAAGAAGAAGAAAGAAAGAGTTAAAGAAGAAGGTTGCAAAAATTGTATTCATACCATAATTGTATTCATATTAATTTTTGTTTGTCAATTATTTTTCTTTTACTCAGAATTTATATTTTTATTAAGAACATTGTATTTTTTAGTTTGTAGTCATTCCAATAGGTATGCCAACTTTATTTGTATTTCTTAAGCATAGATGTATTCTTTTTCTTTCGCAGTCAATTTGTATTTTTTTTAGAATATTGTATCCTTCCTCAAGAGATTTTATTAATTCCACTATGTATGCTATTTTTTTTCTAGAATCTTGTATCCTTTCTTAAATCGTATTCATATGTAATGATTAGATAATTTTGAGATACAATTAGTAATATTTTTGTAATACAAATAAAAGAAAAATATATTTGACAATCATGTAATACAATTTTGATTAATGGAATACAATTTTTAGTTTTCACTATGAAAGTAAAATACATACATAACTCAATCATGAATTCCTTTTTGTTATATGATTGTGAATCTGTATTTATTGATGATTTTGTATTCAATTTTTGTGGAATACAATGTAGTTATGCGGATAGAGTCATGTATACCTGATCAATTTTGTATTTCACCGATTATATCAAAGTTCCAATTGAGAATTCCTTCTCTAAAGTTGTTTGTCAGTGAAATTTTACCCGTTTGTCAACGAAATTCCATACCCGTTTTCAAAATCTTCTTCCCAAACAGAAAAAACGCAATTTAATCAAATTCACTTCAATAGAGATTGAGTATTATCAATGGAAATTTAAAAATCGATATTGAAAATTTGATGAACAAGGGGGATGGGTGCCCTGTCGTTTATTTGTGAATTTGTAACTGATGAGAATTTTAAGTGATATGTTCCTTTTTAAAAATATTCTCTCCCCTAAATTTCTTCTTTCTGTCATTAAATAATTGTATTCTTTCAATTAAAAAAACATAAATCAGATACATAACAAACTAAAATATTGACATTTTTAATAAATATTAAAAATGTGGCTAAGGGGTCCTATTAAATGCTAAAATATTGATATTTTGAAAAATTTTCCAATAATTAATCCAATTATATTAATCCATAATATTTATTTGGACTAATATATTCATGAACTTAATATAATCCGAATCATTTTATAAATTTATATTTAATAAATTTTAAATGATTACAATAACATCATTATCCTCACAAGCCAACAAGTTTGAGTGGGGTCTTCATTATGCTATGAAAATAGGAGCTACAGATTAATAGAGGGAAATTATAAAAAATACTGATAATTAAGAATTATTTAACCCTTTTCCATAAAAATCATAATATTAAGAAGGGAAAAGGGTCAAATATGCCCCTAAACTATTTGAAAATTTCTAGATATACCCTCTGTTTGAAGTTTGGCTCACCCGTGCCCTTGCCGTCCAACTTTTCGCATAGATATGCCCTTGTAGACGTTAGTTGCTTTGCTGGCTCAGTTTTTCTTTCTTTAAATGACAAATGGAATTGCCACATCACTTTTTAATTGCCACATGGCATTTATATGAAAAATAAATAAATTAACACACCTCTTTTAAATAACCTATCCGACCCGTAAATCATCCCTTTTAACCCATTTGTATATCATATCCGACCCAAAAACCATCCCTTTTAACCCATTATCAAAGCCCTAACTTGCGGAAAACTTCTCCATTTCCATCAAACTTATTTCTTAGATTTTTGAATCCCATCATTAGTATCCACTAAAGACTTATCGACAACAACCTCTTCATTATCGACAACAACCTCCTCACTCTTAGAAACACTAATTTCATCTATACGTTCACAATTTTCTTCAATATCATATGCGAAATACTTTTCAAGATCAGCTATCCTCGTCTCCAAAGCTTTCTTTTCACAATGAAGATTATCGTTTTCCTTCTTTAAATTGTGGATGAGATATGCAACTCTAGGATGGAGCGGATCAACCTATTTCCAATAATCACATTTATAACCCTACACAATTATGAACTTGAAATCAACAATGGCCAAAAATTTAAAAATTAATGAAATTGTATGATAAATTTACATTAGGCTTAGAAACTTATAAAAGCGTCTTCCAGCATTTGTTGGAGTAAAAGCCGTGAAAATCCTCGTTGCAATACCATATTGACAGTTCATCGTTGACCTACTTGAAACACTTGAGCCCTGACTCTTTTTTTAAAACTTGAACGGTGGAAGATGACTAGAATACTCTTCCTAGCGCCGTGCGAGCTTCTTGAAATGAAATTGATGGGGGATAATAAGGGCTCTCAAGAACCCTAGTGCCGCAAATTTCTTTTGATGGTAATGAAGCAGTTTTCTACAAGGGTATATACAAATGGGTTAAAAGGGATGATTTACGGGTCGGATAGGTTATTTAAAAGAGGTGTGTTAATTTATTTATTTTTCATATAAAAGTCATGTGACAATTAAAAAGTGACGTGGCAATTCCATTTGTCATTTAAAGAAAGGAAAAATGAGCCAGCAAAACTACTAACGTCTACAAGGGCATATCTATGCGAAAAGTTGGACGGCAAGGGCACGGGTGAGCCAAACTTCAAACGGAGGGTATATCTAGGCATTTTCGAATAGTTTAGGGGCATATTTGACCCTTTTCCCTATTAAGAAACATAACTTATAGTTTATGCTTATAATTATACATAGGTTATAAACTTTATACGTATCTTCTAAAATAGGTCCAACATGCTAAAGTATAGACTATATAGTATTGGTATCCTGGGAAAGACCTATCCGGGTGTCATCAGACAAAACTTCATCAATTTTTTTGTATTAATATATAACTACAAATAATATAAATGACATTGCTTGAATAAATTTTTTGTTTTAATATATAACTACAAATAATATAACTGAGCTTGAATAAATGAATTTCGTTGGCCGGTTGGTTTGGTGCCTCGCAAGGGTTGCGATCTGTTCGAGTTTGAACCTTAGCAAGTGCAACATGTTGTGTGATTTTTGGGCCTTTTCGGTTAGCTCCTGCCCTGTGCTAAAAATAACTGTTTTTGAGGAGTTTCAAACCTTCAATTTCTAGTTAAATTTGAGCCTTAGCAAACGTAACATGTTGTGTGATTTTTGGACTTTTTCCGTTAGCAATTAATGTTTTTGAGGAGTTTCTAACATTTAATTTCTTGTTAAATTTGAGCCTTAGCAAATGTAATATGTTGTGTGATTTTTGGACTTTTCAGGTTAGCTCTTGCTCTGTGCTAAAAATTAATGTTTTTGAGGAGTTTCAAACCTTTAATTTCTAGTTAAATTTGAGCCTTAGCCAACGTAATATGTTGTGTGATTTTTTGGACTTTTTCCATTAGCTCTTGCCCTGTGCAAAAAATTAATGCTTTTAAGGAGTTTGGAACCTCCATTGCTAGTTAAATTAGGATAAAATAAACCAGCCTAACTAGGATTTAATTTATGCACTTTTTCTATATATCAATTTATATGTCCCATTTTCTTTTTTAGTCAATTTAAAAAAGAATGACATATTTCTATATCTAGTAATAATTTAATTTTAAAATATTATTACTAAACATTTATGACTTATTTTAAATCATAAGTTTCAAAAGTCTTTCTTCTTAAACTCTGTAACAAATCAAACTAAGTCATATCAAATTGAAACAGGTGAATTATAACATTAAAAATTAGAAATTGAACATGATAATAAAGCTAAACCTAACTCATGGATTAAAGCTATATTAAGTTATTTGATTTATGTTTCGTTATTATACTTTAAATAACTTTTATTAATATAATATTACTATATCATTTATTCATTATTATAATTTTTAAATATCAACACCTCTAAAAAAAAACAAAAGTTCTGCGTATCGTACTGCTGGTACCACCACTATTGAATGTTGTAACTCTGCTTCCGTTTTAAGCAACCCATACTAAACAAAAAGCACACGCGGGAATCTCTCCAATCACGTCAGACAATATTCTGAGACACCAACACTTTGCAACGTAAAGTTCGGTCCAAGAATAAATAGTCCACTGTAAAAAAAAATTAGCATTGTTATGTTGAAAATTCACTTAATTTAAACTTTTTAATTTTATTTATATTAAGAAGTTTTATCGTCATACAAATAATATGAAACATAAGAGTATAATTTTACCAGCCTTATAATCGTATATATATATATATATATATATATATACGTCGCTATAACTTCTATCACAACCTCTATCCTTCGAGTGAGCATTTTGTGCGCACTAGGTAAACCCCTCATTGTGTAATAGCCTGCAAACCACACAGGAGATATAAACCGCAGTCAAACTTTATGCGACAGGCTCGATTCAGAAGGCATTGAGGGAAAGTTGATCCTGGGTCATCCATGTGAACGACCACCCTCCAAACCAACTGAGCCATTCCGAAGGACACTATTTTGATATATTTATAAATGTATTTTAATTACTTTTTATTAAATATTAATTTTATTCAATTTTTTAATTATATAAATTTAAATAGGAGTAAGAGTTTTGAGTCATCAATGCCATTCGTACGTTTCGAACTTGTATTTAAATTCAAGAAAAGCATGGCCACATTAATGAAAGTTTGGTCGTTTACCAGTTCCACCATCCACGTACAAAAAGGTGTGATATATTTAGTCATCCACTCTTTATTGCATCTTAACCTAATCATTTTACTCTGCCCCTTAAGTTAAAAGCATGTTTAAGGAGTCGGTGGAATTTGCTGCATACATAAAATTTTAAATTATTTTATACTCTCCCGTGCATCTTTACTTGTTTACTATACTATTTTAGAATGTATAGCAATACTTGTTCAGTTTATGAAATTAAGAGATAAGTATTGAAAACATCCTTAAACTTAGAAGAAGTTCATCAAGCTAATTAAATATTTTAGTATTAATTTTATCCACGTTATTGCAAGTCATCTTTCTCTTCGGAGTCAGCAGAAGCTAAAAACATAAATATTAGAGAATAATTATCAATATACAAGAAAATTTTTTACCAAACAATTGACAAGATTTTACCTTGAAGGTCATAAAGCCAATCTCGCAAACACAACTTCGCTTCTGCATTCTCAGGTAAAATCAAACTTTGGTATTTATCAATAACACGACCTCCAATACTTAAAGCAGACTCAACTACTTAGACCATCTCCAACCCACCTCTATTTTACTCTCCATTCTCTATATTTGGAGAGTAAAATAGAGAATGGGTTCTCCAACCACACTTTAATTCACTCTCTATTCTCCATTTATAAAGAGGTGAATAGTAGTTCTCCAAATTTGGAGAACTACTATTCACACTCTCTATTTGACTTTTTGATTATTTTATTATTATTTCTATTTTTTTTGTAATTAACATATTATTTTTCATATAAGACCATTAATTAAATCTTTAATATACGTAATTCTTTTTAAATGTATTATAATTTCTTTTTAAATGTATTATAATATTTTAAAAAATATATTATTTAATATATACTATTTTCATCCCGAATTAATAATATTTCATTTTTTTTAAATTTTCGTCACTTTAATGTAATTTGATATTATTATTAATTTTTACTATAAAGAATGCACAAAATAAAAATGATAAAATGAAAGTTTTAATTTAAAAATACAATACATAACATAATAATTTAAATACAAGATAACAATACAATACATAACATAATAATTTTATCACAACAATTTTACTTGCAATTTATGTCCATTAATTTATATATTATATAATATTTGCTTGCAATTTATGTTATTTAGAAATTTAGAATAAAATATAATTTTATATTAAATAAAAAAATTTAAAAATAAAATTTTATATTACATGAAAATTATATAAACTGATTATTTGATAAAAAAAAGAAGAAAGGAAATTATATTATGAAGTAAGAAAATAAGAATGAAATAGAAATAATAATATAATATTGAGGACAGAGAAAACTATTCTTTTTTAGAGAGTAAAATAGAAAATTGGATTAGAGTTGGTTGTCTAAAAAAAATAGAAAACTCTATATTTGGAGAGTAAAATAGAGGGTAGGGTTGGAGATGCCCTTACCAAATCACATGCCATCAGTTAGAGTTTTGGATATTTAATCCTAGTATCTATTTAAATTTTAAGTACATCTAAATCTTCATTTTCTTTGCGAATCAACAGTACGGGCTCTTTCAAGTAAAAATCTTGTCCTGTCTTTTCTAAATTAAGTTCTGATGGACTTTCAAAAATGTCATACTCCTCCATATCATTCACCATTTCATCCATCATTTCAATATCACCTCTACCGCTACTACTTTCAACCATATCAACATTAATAATTGAATTTTTCAAGTACTCTTTGGATAATGCATACATATTATCCTCAAGACCTCAACAACTTTTACCTTTTCATTGCAAGTGAGTGAATCAATTTTGGTGAAGAAATTTTTTACAAATTTTAACTGTCCTCAAACCATCGAATTCTCCGAAGGTACCAATATGTATGTCTGCCTAGGTTTCTCGAGATCACTAATCAATTTTTTGTAAGTTTCATCGTCAGCACACTCACACATCACTCATTTTCAATTGGGTAAGTGTTTTCATTCACTTTCTCTTCGAATTTGGGATGCCTACTTAACTTAGGATTTATGAATTGTAATTCCTAAATGCTAAAAAACCCTAGGGATGATAGTATGTGAGTGTATTTGGCCATGGTATGCTAATAAACTAATTAGATAGTGTATTTTGATTGATACACCTGTTGGTGAACTTAATCTTTTTTGTGCAAATTATGATTCAACACTGAACTAGGGGTATACAATGATTACGAAGGTCTTCTACTCGTCGTGGTTCACCCCATGATCCGTAGTTTCCCTTCATAAACAAAGCCCTGATGTTCAGAAACACTTTTACAATTTCACTATTAGGACAAGTGCCATCTACGAGTCATAGATTCATCTACGAATCGTAGATGGTGTTCATGGTTCAAAAGTTTTGAAACCTCCAAAATGAGCTCTGAGAATTACAAGCATGTTTACGATTCGTAGAACATTCTATGAGTCGTAAATAGGACTTGTAATTCAACGTCCTGAAACTTAAAAGATGAACTGTGAGAACTACGAGACCACTTACGAGTCGTAGATTGGTTTACGGATCATAAATAGTGCTCGTAGTTCAAACTTCTGAAACTTAAAAGTGTTCTGATTGTTATGAGATGTATTTTACGGACCGTTGTTCTTTCTGTTGAAATGATCAGATTATATATCATAGGCAGATCCTACTGAAAGGAATCACACCTACCATAAATCAAGCTTATGCTATGACCATAGAAGATGAGATCCAATAGTCAAGCTATGTGGCAAATGTCATTCAGAAACCTGATTCAATGGTTATGAATGTGCATAAGAGTCAAGGAAAGGAATATTACTAAGGAAGAAAATGTGGATTTTGTCACTTTACTGGTAACACCAAGGAGAATTGTTACAAGCTAATAGGTTATCCTGATGACTGGAAGCATAGAAGGAAGTCTAGCAATCTGAGGAACACATCAGGGTCTTCTCATTCTGGTGATTATGGTAAGCAATTTCCAGCTAACAACGTGAGGAATTCAACAGGATCTTCACACTATGGAGGACAAGATTCAACAAACCATGCTACTGGTGGTTTTCTTACTCATTCAATGGAGATCCTATCCAGCCTTGAGGAGGATAAAACTTTTCAAAAGGGACATGCATTCATAGACCAGGAGTATAAGCAAATCATGGAGATGCTGAACAAGGATGTGAAGGAATCTTATCAAGTCAACATGGCAGGTATTGCTACTTGTTTAATGTCAAATGGTTCTGCACATAGTTGGATAGTAGATTCTGGTGCATCTAATCACATTACAACAAACAAGCACTTATTTACTGAGAGTCATATTATAGCTAAAACACAGCAGAACCAGTTTCATCTATCTACAGGTGACAAGGTAGAGATTAATCATATTGGAGAGGCATCCATTTTTTACAATAAGAGTGTAAAAAATGTTCTGTATGTGTCAGACTTCAAGTTCAGTCTCTTGTCAGTCTCACAGATCATAAGGGAGCTATCTTGTTTTGTATCTTTTTACTCTGATTTTTGTGTCTTTCAGGACCTCTTCAGTGGCAGGGTGAAGGGGACTGGTAAGGAAGAAGGAGGATTATATGTTTTCAAAGGAGACACTACAACAGTACACAGGCAGAAGTCCACATGTAGTCCTCAACTAGTCATTGTAGGAGAAATAATGCAGGATATCAACCTATGGCATAAAAGGCTTGGACATCCTTTCTCTCAAGCTTTAAGACTTTTGAATTTAGTTCCCAAAAATCATAATGACACTCAGTGTTCAGTTTGTCCATTGGCTAAGCAAATTAGACATGTTTTTCTTAACAGTAATTCTAGAGCATCTATGAGATTTAATATTGTTCACATGGATATCTGGGTCCCTATAAGACTCCACTATAGACAAGAAACATTATTTCTTGACCATTGTAGATGATTACAACAGATTTGTATGGGTTTATATGTTGCAATTGAAATCTGAGACTGTTGTTGCTATCAAAATCTTTCTCAAAATGGTTAGCACTCAATTTAATTTTCCTGTGAAGGTTGTAAGGTCAGACAATGGTATTGAGTTTTTTAATTCTCAATGTACAAACTTGTTCCAGGATTTAGGCATCTTGCATCAAAGTAGTTGCCCTCACACACCACAGCAAAATGGTGTGGTGGAGAGAAAACACAGACATATTCTGAACATAGCTAGAGCTATTAGATTTCAGTCACATTTGCCTATTAGATATTGAGGTTTCTGTATCAAATCTGTAGTATATTTGATGAACATATTACCTTCATCAGCTATATATAATGTGACCCCTTATCAGATGGTATACTCAAAACCACCATCCCTATCTCACCTAAGGGTCATAGGCTGTCTTGGCTATGTCATAGTATTGCCTAAAAGTGACAAGTTTGGAGAAAGAGCCATTCCTTCCATTCTCATAGGCTATTCAGAATTACAGAAGGGCTATATAATGCTGGATCTAAAATCAAACAAGATATATGTGAGTAGAGATGTGCATTTTCAAGAAGATGTATTTCCATTTGCTCATACATTGCCATAAACTGAGTATTTTGCTAGTTCTGCTGGTTCTCCTTTGGTTCAAGATGATCAGCACCCTGAGCATGGTGATGCCACTAATATTTGTGTTGAGGATACTGAGGTCCTAAGTAATGAAGATTCCCAGGTTTCAGTTTGTAATCATGCAGACATCAGAAATGAGGCCTTGTCATTGTAGCCTTCTTCTTCCTCTGATGATAGTTCAACACCATTACATCCTGATGAGGTACCTTTTCCTTCATCCCTTGTGATGCCCTCACCTGTGGAACCTTCTATAAGAATGACCTCCAGACCAACTAGAGCACCAACCTGACCGAAATATTACACTACTCTAGTAGAAAGCAAAGTAGTACTTGACATCCCTTGGCAAACTTTCTCAGTTATGAGAAGTTAACTCCATGTTATAGGAGTTATTTGAGTAAAGTTTCTGACTATGTGGAGCCCAAGAACTTCAGACAAGCAGCCAAGGATGAGAGGTGGATTCAAGCCATGCAATAGGAGATTAAGGCCCTTGAAGACAATAGGACCTGGCAGGTGGTTGACTTGCCAACAGGAATACATACTGTTGGTTCTAAATGGGTGTATAAAATTAAGTACAAGGCAACTGGTGAAGTGTAAAGATATAAGGATAGATTAGTAGCAAAGGGGTACAACCAACAAGAAGGATTGGACTATCATGACACATTTTCACCTGTGGCCAAGATGGTGACAGTCAGGTGTGTGATTGCATTAGGTGTATCTAGAGGCGGGAACTTGTACCAAATGGATGTTTATAATGCATTTCTTCAAGGTGACCTGGATGAAGAGGTATACATGGAAATGCCAGAAGGTTTTAAGAAATCCAGGAGAAATAAAAGTGTGCAGGCTACTCAAGTCTTTTTATGGCCTTAAGCAGGTATCTAGACAGTGGAATTTGAAACTCACTAATGCTTTGTTAGACACTGGTTTCACTCAAAGTGCTCATGACTACTCTTTATTCACTCTAAGAAGAGGTGAAGACCTGGTGGTTGTTCTTGTCTATGTTGATGACTTACTCATTACAGACACTAATGAGAAGATGATTACCTAAGCTAAAGATATTCTACATCAAAAGTTCAAACTCAAAGATTTAGGTGAACTCAGGTTTTTCTTGGGCATTGAGGTACTAAGATCTCATAAAGGTGTCATTCTCAATCAGAGAAAGCATGTTTGGAACTCATTGCTGATGTAGGCCTCACTGGTGCCAAACCTGCCTCTACTCCTCTTGAAACCAATTTAAGGCTTACTTCAGTGGACCATGATGCATTAAATGGTCTTACTGGAGATGATGTTTTACTTGATATTACTTCTTACCAAAGAATGGGTGGTAAGCTACTTTATGCAAACATTACAAGGCCAGATATTTGCTATTCTGTACAAACCCTTAGTTAGTTTATGCAGGCCCCAAAGAAGTCACACTAGGATGCAGCCACTAGGGTGGTTGCATACTTAAAAGGCACAATAGGTCAAGGAGTATTGTTGCAGGCCAAACCTACCACTACACTTACCTATTGGTGTGATTCTAATTGGGCTGCTTGTCCCAACACTAGAAGGTCTATTATAGGCTATGTGGTTAAGTTTGGCGAGTCATTGGTTTCTTGGAAATATAAGAAACAACAGACTGTTTCCAGAAGCTCAGCTGAAGCTGAGTATAGGAGCATGGCTTCAGCTGTATCTGAAGTAACTTGGTTACTTAGCTTGGCTTGTTCACTGAACTAGGAGAACTCATTCAAAGGCCTATCAACATCTTGAGTGATAGCAAATCTGTCGTACATTAGCAGCTAATCAATCTTCCATGAGAGGACCAAACACATCGAGATTGACTGCCATTTCATCAGGGACAAGATCAAAGCAGGGGTGGTTGCCACTATACATGTTCCTACTCAACAATAGCTTGAAAACTTGTTGACTAAGAGGCTCAGTCAGGCTCAACATTCCTACCTTTTGGGCAAGCTTGGTGTGCTTAATGTTTTGCACCCTTCAGTTTGAGGGGGTGTGTTGAAATGATCAGATTTTATTAACATTAAATTCATTAATTAGTTCACTAATGATAGTTAGTTGTATTGGTTAGTTATAAGAGTCAGTCTAACAATTAGTTAGATGGTTGTTACGAAAGTTTGTTAGGATGACATGTGAATGGAAGAGTTAGTTGAGAACCTTCTAGATGCTTCTAAATTCAGTCTATAAAAGCATTAAGGATGCTTCAATTTGTAGTAGAGCAATTGTAAAAGGATGAATAAAAATCTTCTCCCATTTCTTTGTTCATGATTCTCCTTTGTTCATCATTGCATAGAATAGCTTTCAAGCTCAAAATCTAACACTTTCCATGGGTCATAATAGACCACTCGTACTCCCTGTGTAACAGAAAAATATAATTTTTTTAGATTTCTTTCTTGTTTTTCTTTCTTTTTCAGTGTACTTATGTCATTTCTCGTAGATACAATGCCTCCAAAAGCAACACCAAAGCATGGGGGTATGGTCGGCACACTATCCAAGAAGGCCGAGGCTTGTGAAGTAAAAATCAACTAAAAGATGTGCCTACTAATACTTAGCTGAGTGGGTCCGAGGAGAGTTTTAATGTCAGTGCAGACTTAAACGTCCAATCTCGAGCCACATGATAATGGACCAGTCAGTTAACACCTGCTTTCAAATTTTTTTGGGTTGTCTCTCCCCTTGCATCCCTATAGCCCACTCCACTCCCCAATCTGAAGAGGGAGACAAATCACTATTTGAGGGTAGCAATGAAAACCATTTATGGTGTGCTGAGGGTCGGAGAATGCAGAAACTGGGGAAAATTCTGAGAATACACCCACGATGTAGTACAAGGCGGAGTTAGAGGTAGCAGAGCTCAAAGGATTGTAGTTCAAATATTTAGGAAGTGGTGTGTCCCACACATGAAGGATATTTTTGAGAAAGATATAGCCCCATCTAAAAAGGGTGTGCCAAAGCGCAGTATCATTGAGGAATTGAGGATAAGGACATAGCGGTTATCCTTTATTCCAAACATTTAGGAAACATTCACCTAGTACTAGTTTGACTAGATCCTGTCCGGTCAGGCTCATATAGTCCAGCTATTGTGCACGAATTGTATATGCTGTGACTGTCCAACAGAACCTCCCTGAGCAGGCCAAAGCTATTGATCAGCCTTGTCTCACTAGTACTATTGTTTGAGGGGTGCCGATAAATATATTAGAGAGTACCATTCAACAAATTTTATTTGGATCGGAGTACGAACTACTTGTGGCAACCGTGGAATTTAATTATCAAATGGGGAAAGTTAGGGATCGCACTAAGATGAAATATCATACTTAAAAGATGATCATGTTGCGATGGGTGGTAGATTATATTTCTGAGAGAGGAGTCGATGCTGACTAGGTGACGATGCGTGAGTCAATTAAAAAAGCCTAGCTCAATTTCGCAGGGAAGTTTTAGTGGGCAGTTGTACATTTCCGGTTGTGTCCTACACTAGCTAATAACACTTTAACTCTGGACTAGGTAGTGGTAGTCGCAAGCATCTTAGCAGGGCATTCCAGGATAACACTAGTATACCATTCCCCTATTTGATCCACAAGCTCTGTCTTGAGGCCAATACACAGATATTACATGATGTTGACTAGCTCATTAAGGTAACTAGAACACAAGATGTCAGGCTAATCAAAGATGACACCAACCTGGTGGCACACTGACGGGTACCTCAACAAGATTTTCATGGCCAAGATATATTTGACATGACTTCCCCAAACCCAAGCACCGCATTGACAGTCGAGATTTCCCTGACTGCTGCTCTAAGAAGCCATCGGATACAATTTTTATTATGGCCCTGCCTTCTACGATTCCATCTGTAGTCCCCTGCCAGCTAGCTTCGGGTATGTGACCATCACAACTGAATTTTATTAAGGGTTAGTCCATCGGTAGACACGGGTGGAGACTCAGTTAGCCCAACTTACTCAACAGTTAAAACCATGGGATCGAGCGGCCATTAATTCAGTAGTTGAGGATTTGTCTCAAGAGTTACACAAACACATTGATGCTTTTGAGAGAAGGGTCACAAGACAACTTAGGGATGTCCAAAACCCTCATATACGAGGACTATAGGCTGAGATGGCCCAACTCTGAGCAGATATTGGCTCACTGGCTGCTACACATGCACTTGCCATCTCTATCTTCATGAATATGCCTGAGGCTCCCCAGAGCTTAGTTGACTTATTTGCTGATGACGAGCCCGTGAGAGATAAAGAGAAGAGGTCCACAAGTGATGAGAATGTGGATTCCGAAAAGGAATTAGTGCGGGTCCAAAAGAGAGAGCGACAAGAGGTTGAGGTGGCTAGACAGAGGTCCATTGTGGATGAGTAGATGAGAGAAGAGTGGGAGCATCAATGCGCTGGTAGTGCTTCTGGTTTGTCACCAACTTTGGATGGTACCACCCCATTGAGCCTGAGAGACCGGGAGTTACTACGGGTTCCATACTGATCGACCCATTTACAAGTCATATGGACGCCATCGCATAGACACCACAGGTATGTCTTCACCTCTTGTTTATATTTCATTTTGGTCAATGGCCTGAGGCTTGTGAGAAAATCTTTCTGGAATTGAAAACTCATTTAACTACTACTCAGTGTTGATTTTACCAGAGGGTACAAGGTTTTTTTTGTGTATTTTGATGTGTCCATAGTGGAACTCGGTTGTGTGTTGATGAAGAATGGTAAAGTTATATCTTATACTTCTAGACAAATTAAGACCCACGAGAGGAATCATCTGACCCACGACCTCGAGTTTGTAGTTGTAGTGTTTGCATTAAAGATATGGCGCCATTATCTCTATGGTGTGCATATGGATATGGTCACTAATAAGAAGAGTCTCCAGTATGTCTTCAGTTAGAAGGAGTTGAAACTTAGACAAAGAAGATGACTAGAACTTCTTAAGGATTATGATGTGAGCCTTCTCTACCACCAAGGTAAGGCTAATGTTGTAGATGATGCCCTTAGTAGATTATCTATGGGAAGTACCTCTCATGTAGAAGAGGGAAAGAAAAAGTTGGCTAAGGAAGTTCATAGACTTGCCCGTTTGGGGGTTTTATCGTTTAGACTCGAAGGAAGGTGGTGTTCTTGTTCAGAATGGGCCTGAATCATCCCTAGTAGTAGAAGTAAAAGCGATTTCTTTTGAACAAGGGGGTGATGGTGTATTGAAATACCAAGATAGATTATGTGTTCCAAAAGTGGATGATCTCATAGATAAAATTATGGAAGAAGCCCACAACTCCAGGTATTGGATTCATTCAGGTTCCATAAAGATGTATCATGACTTTGTGCTTTCCATTTTCTTTCGAATTTCCAACTTCCGAGGTATTACAAACACTATCATTGTTCCATTGCAATAACTTGTATGAAGAACTTGATCTTCTAAACCTTGAAGATTGCTTGGTAATGTTCTTTTACTGAGATGGAGAGAAAGAGAAGAACGTATATTCTGGTTTAGGGACCAAAGGATTCTGAAGTTCCTTTTCAGGAAAGTGATGTGCCATGAACTTACGGTATTTTTGATGCATTAAACTTAGAGTTTTGCATAATTCTTAAGCATTTTGGTAGTAGATGTGATAGTATTTGTGTTTCATTTTACAGGAAATTGGTCTTTGAAGCAGTTGATGATTTAAGTGGTGCAGCAGTCAAGTTTTGATGATGTACGAGATGACCTACGAGCCATAATTCCTTTGACAAGCCGTAGGTTGGATTCGTGGTTCAGGTTCTTGAGAATTTAGCTAAGTATGGAACGACGGTTGGGAACGACGAACCGTAAGTCCTGCTACGAACTGTAGATGAAGAGTCGTCGATGGATTCAGAGAGGAGGAGTATCAGTACTTGAATGATGGTTGAACAGGACGGTCCGTGCTTAGACCTATGAGTCGTAGGTCATGCCCATAGGTGGAACTCTTCCAAAAATTGACTAACTGTTGAATGACTGCTGGACCTACGAGCCGTTGTTGCTCTGATGAGCCGTAGGTGCCTAGTCGTAGTTGATGCTGCTCAAAACCAAATTTCCTTAGGTTTCCTTTTCCTACTTAGTTTATGTTGTGTTTTCTATAAATAGAAGTTATAATTTTCGTTTTTCTTAAATTTTTTGGTGATAGACAAGTTGTGATACATTATTTTAGCTTTGAGAATTATTTAATCAAACACTTTTGGTATTTAATTCTTGAAGTTGGTTTATGCAATTGACTTTTGTTCTACAATTCGAGATTTTGGATTTCATCTATTCTAAGTGTAAGTTGATGATTTATTATTCAAACCCTAATATGAATTGTGAATTTCCAAGCATGAGTAGCTAAATCCACAACTAGGGTTGTGGGAACCATGAGTAATTAACAAAGTGAAGCTAATAATGAAGT
The DNA here is from genome assembly GCA_018342035.1 of Solanum appendiculatum. Lineage (NCBI taxonomy): Eukaryota > Viridiplantae > Streptophyta > Magnoliopsida > Solanales > Solanaceae > Solanum > Solanum appendiculatum. Next base: position 821,270 of record JAGDQO010000900.1, read on the forward strand.
AATTCTTGATAAAGTGTTTATGCATGTATTTGTTAATCTCTTTGTTTTGAATGCTTTTTAACGATGCGCAACATTAGAACTCACCTCATTCCTACTTGCCGGACCAAGGAAGTAATGAATGACAAAGAGATCAAACAACGGAGATTTGGCGAGATATTCCGCTATCTAATAGCCTGAACCACATACGTAGAGGACTAATATGGGTCAAAGGTAAGGGTTACTAAAGCATACACCCGTAGACGGACCAAGTTGCTTGGTGAAATTCCCTATTTGTAGGACTAATCACTTAGAGGATACCTAACTTACCGATCATGCATGCTAAACATAAAAGAAGTTACTATTATTAGGTTTACTTAGTTAAGAACTTGTGGGATACACATATGCCCTAGTTTCATTCTCATATTGATATTACAAACTACGAATTCTGTTACTTGTTTACTTGTTACTACACAATCAATCAGTCATAATTTTAGTTTTCCAAACCCCCCCTTTTATAGAGATAATTTGGCTAAACGTTTAAATAACCATAAATTGACCTAAATCTACACCATATTCCTCGTGGGAACGACCCTAATCTTTGTTAGGTTCTTTATTTGACAACGACAACTTATACTTCTTTAGGGAGGTGTAATTTGGGCGTATCAAATTTTGGCGCCGTTGCCGGCGACTAAGGCTTTTAGATTAGACTAATTTCGTTATTGCACTATAGTCAATTATTTCTCGATTTACGTTTACTTTGTCTTTAGTATTTATTTTGACTTGTAGTCCTTTTTTGTTTTTTTTAGGATTAGTTTTAATTTACTTTTATTTATTATTATTATTTTTACTCTTCTTGAGATGACATCTGAAAAAGTATGTAGTGATATTATGGATTCTTATGGGTTAATTTTTTCTCAACAAGATAAGTTGTATGGGGACATGGAAGATTTGCTGATACTCTCTAATAAATCAATAATTAAGCGCATGCACGTGGTTGATATGTTTGACTTGGATATTTACAAATTAAATGCTGAGTTGAATGCGAAGATTGATGCGTATAACACCCAACAATTTAGTAATAATATGTGTGAGGAAGAAAAGAATCTTATAAGCCAACGTGAGGAGCTAAAATTGGAGAGCGAATTACTTGATCATACTTTTATTGATGTTGTCCCTGTTGAGAAGAGCATACTAGAGTTATGTAATGAAGCAGATAATATTATTTTTAAAAGCTCTAGTATGTGTAAATATGAGGGTGTAAATAATAGTAGAATTCATGAGTCAGGACACATTGGACCTCATTCCAATCACTTTTCCACATTATGTTTAGATGATGAGATATTAATCGAGCCATTTGAGCCTATAGAAGAGTGTATGGAGAAGGAACAATGTGTCTATATTCTTGAATTTATTGTTCCAAAATTGGAGAATTACATTCCTCACCTAGGATCCAAAAAGTGCGTAATGTGATATCTAATGTTTGGGACCTTTATTTTTGTACCACCACCTCTTGAGCGGAATAGAAAAATTGATGCAGAATTAGGGGTGCAATTCACATCCTCAAAGTGGAAAGAAAGATACAGGTTGTGAACCGGCGCATTGACAACTTTGAGAGCCGGATGATGGAGAGGACTCAGCCTGGGCCCACGATTGAGCTTACTATATTTCATACGGAGTTAGCTAAACTCCGGGCTGATATTGATTCCTAGCACCAGTCCATACGTGAGGAGTAGCTCCGATAGGAGCGCTTGCATGAGTTAGATGCGGGAGCTTCTGGATCGGGGCGCACTACTGATGGTGCACCTCAGACTACTATTGAGGGTGTTACTGAGGGCGTCCTGCATGATGATCCAGCGGGTTTTGGCCAACCAGATCCACCTGCTTCTTGATTGGTCTTTGGCGCATATGCCCCGTAGGTTTGTCTCACCCGATGTCTTTATTTTTAGTTGTGCATTGAGGACATTACACTATCTTTTTATGTGGGGGTGGGGTGAATGGATTGTGAGTGTTGGGGTGAAGTCTGAGTAACTCAACTCACAATCCTTCCTTGGGGTTTTCTTGCTTGTGTTCTTTTTCCCCAAGGAACTGTTTTAATTTATGTTGAACCGGCATGTTTAGGATAGTAAATGTGTAGAAGTAACCTGGAAGTAAAGCATGATGGCAATAGAGCATGAAATTGATATCCCTCTTAATTTTGATTTGTGCTATGACTGTGAATTTAATAAGTTGAATGTGTAGGATCTTTGTATGACACGATAAGTATCGATAAGACACTATGACTTAAGCTATAACATTAACCAGATTCATTGATGATTTAATAATGGCAACAAGGTGCCATGTGTGTGTAAGGTTGTTTGTATATTCGTATGGTATGTGCCAATCTAGAACTTGCCATGTTGATCTTGCTAAGGTGATTTGCACTAGAAACTAGGAGATGATCATAAGCCATTGTTGATACTAAGTCCACTTAAGCCTAAAAACAACCAACCAAAAAGATAAATTGCCCCCTTCGATCCAAATGTTTGAGCCTAAAAGAGTACTGTTCTTTCTTACACCCAATTCACCTTCCCTGATACTATTGTGAAACTCTCTTTTGACCCTGGTCCCTCCTTGGACATTGTGCACCTCGACTTAGGCTAAAAGCCTAAGTTGAGGGTGGCTATTATGAAGGAAAAGCAAGAAAGAAAGGGTATGAAAAGAGTCGTGTGTAGAGCAAAGAAAGCAAACTGAGTAAAAATGATGAAAATGATGTGACTAAACAAAAAATAAGCAAACAAAGAATCAAATGCTTAAACAAGAAGATGAAGAAAAGATAAATAGATGATCAAATCAAAGTCACACTTGAGCTTAAATAAATCATAAGGAGAAGAGCATGAAGCATGAAGATATGAAAGATTGGTTGAAAAAGCGGTTAACTAGCCAATGTAATGTCAAGGAGGGCAGAAACGTCACTTAATATCCAAATGTACCACACCTGACCCCGAGCCTACGTTACAAGCTAAGAAAGTCCTATAGTGATCCTAAGTGAAGAGTTTGAAAAATAAAAGCGTGGAACATAAGGGCAAGCCTATGGAATTGAGCACAAACTGTACTGAATTTGTTATGAGCGTGAGTGAATACTGAGTCCCAAACTAAAAATTCAAATTCTGTGTGAAATAAGGGACTTCTTTGTGGTAAGGGCATAAGTTGCATTGTTGAAGAGTTGGTATCTTGGTGATTGTTGTCTATGTATGTTAATGTGTCTATTGGTATGTCTATGTCATATATTGATCCGCACGAGTTAGCTTGTTGAGTTTATGAATAAATTTGCACTATGCTTAAAATAAGTAAGGAGGATGATTGACAAAATGCTGTGTGATTGCTTGAATTATGGGTTGCTTATACACAAGTGTCATTTAGAGTTTGTTGTGTCGCTTGAGGACAAGCAATGATTTTAAGTTGAGGGTGTTGATGTACCGTGAACTTACAGTATTTTTGATGCATTAAGCTTAGAGTTTTGCATAATTCTTAAGCATTTTGGTAGTAGATGTGATAGTATTTGTGTTTAATTTTATAGAAAATTGGTCTTTGAAGCAGTTGATGATTAAAGTGGTGCAGCAATCAAGTTTAGATGACGTACGAGACGACCTATGAGCCGTAATTCCTTTGACGAGCCGTAGGTTGGTTTCGTGGTTCAGGTGCTTGAGAATTTAGCTAAGTATGGAACGACGGTGTGGAACGATGAATCGTAAGTCCTGCTACGAACTGCAGATGAAGAGTCATCGATGGATTTAGAGAGGAGGAGTTTCAGTACTTGAACGACGGTTGAACAGGACGATTCGTGCTTAGATCTACGAACCGTAGGTCATGCCTGTAGGTGGAACTCTTCCAGAAATTGACTAACTGCTGAATGACGGCTGGACCTATGAACCGTTGCTGCTCTAACGAGTCATAGGTGGCCAGTCGTAGTTGATTCTGTTGACATCCTTTAATAACGTCGCGGTGACTCAAAAAATAAATGATCAACTTTAAAAGAAAAGAATTTAAAGAATAAGATAGTTTTTAAAGAGAATTTAAAGGGAGTCGCCACCTAATTTTAGGAAAACTAGGAAATCAATTAATTAATTAATAAAGAATATCTACAAAACAAGTAGATTCTAGGTAAGGGTTCAAGTTATTCCGAAAGGACGGTATTAGACATCCTTCGAAATCCATAACTGTGGGTCTCGACTGAATTCATTTTTTCAAATTGAGGATGAGATAAAAATAATATACAAGTGTAATAAACATGCGATATACACAAATAATAAAATAAAACAATAATATAAGAATCGGCCTAAGGTTTGCCTAACGTCAATATATATATAATAATGAATAAATAATATAATTTGAACTTCATTCGAATAGCTTCAATGGGAAGTAACTCCGGGTACCTATAAAGACACTTACTAAATGTATTAGTAACAATAAATATGAATAAAAATAAATGAATAAAATAATAATTTAAAAATAACTATCCGTCTTATGAACATGGGAGGCCTTGAAAATCGACGGTAATTTCTTCATCGGCCAATTCTAACATATAATGTATATAAACTTAAACTAAATTTCCGTCTTTTAAAATGGAGAGGCTTCTAAAACCGGTGGAGAGATTTTTTCATTGGCCAATTTTTAACATACATTTCATGTAGCTTACAAACAAAATATATAAAGTAATATGCACTAGCTAAAAACAAAACAGTAACCAAAGTGTAATAATATAACTTACTAGAAAATTCTAAAATAATAATAATAAAGATTAAAGCAACATTGATAACCAACAAAACCAAGGTAGTAGCAAAAAATATTTAAATCAAAAAATTTATCTATTAACTAAACTATAAGAAATAAATAATAATAATTAAAAAATAATAATAATTAATAACTAAACAACAATGAAATAGTTAAAAAGCAAAGGGGTCGCTAGTGATGCTCAGGTGAGGAAAAGCAAAATGAAAGACAATTATACATTTCAACTTTTGACAAAGAAAAATAACTAAGAACAAGCATTAGTGTTGCCGGAGTTAAACCTTTTCCGGCCATATCTGGTGGAGATGAGGGTGTGTTTTTCCTGTTACGACCTAAAGTACCCCCTAGACGTTACATGACGTACAAGACCCCGAAAGGTCCTATACAAGCCACTTAGCAGACATCATACTAGATAATAGTAAGTAAGAAATTCAAAGACAATTTCATATCAAAAGAGAGGAAGTCTAAAAATAATCTCAAAGCCATCTAATACATGAATAGAAGGAAAGAGGGACGTAACCCATACAAGTCTTAAAAGTAAAAGGACATAAAAAAATGAATGTGGCTATGTCCTCGAACATATGAGGAGTCACCAAATCTTCAACTCTTGAATGCAACGACTAGCCACGGGTGGATGGAGATAATCCGGATCCTACACTTATAAGAAAATGTAGGCAAGAGAATACGTTAGTACAAGAATGTACCAAGTATGATAACTATGCATATAGGTTACAAAATCATGCTAAAAAGGACCATACATAAGATATAATGACCAATTTAAACATATGATTTCATGATAGAAAACATGAGGTAAAAGCCATGAAGATGCAAGGAAATCATCTTAAAACAACATATGCTTAAAAAGCCTTTAGAAAGAAATCTTAGTTCATGGTTGTGGGAAGTGAGCCTTTACCGACATAGACCATGTAAGCTATAACATGGAATTCAATGTCTACCCCACACTGAATAGAGGTGTCCTTACTTGCCAAGGTAAGAACCATAGTTTCTAGCTTAGGTTGATCCACTAGATAATGTCTATCTAAGACAAACCTATGGTGGCACATAGTTATGGGATAAGGAGATTGTTACTAGAAACCCGGCCTCTTCTAGCGGAAGAGCTTCTATCTCAATATCCACTCGGTGCTAAGCATAATTCCCACGGATTAATCATCATTCATAACTTATCTTATCATTATTAGGGAACATGGGTAATCGTCTCTTGTCCCTTCATTAGGATAGCTCCTTAATCTTTGATTCAAAGTTTAGTTGAGAAAACCTTTCAACCCTTATGAATCCTTTATGTGAGAATAGTCTTTTCACAAAACATGTTTTGAGTAGTATGTGAGAAATCCTTTCACAACCCAATAACAATCAACATTTATGCTTCACTCTCAACGCAAATCTTAACTCATCATAATTTCATAATTGAACATGCATATTTTCATAAAATTCATCTTTTGATCATTCATAAACTTCATCACAGGATCATAGCTTGAAAACCATAAATCATGCATGGGCTCATATAATTTCATCTTAAAATCATTGAATTAATCTCAATTCATGCATAAACAAACCTCAATTTCATCAATTAAATCATAATTTGAGAGAATCCACGAGATAGAAGAAAACCCTAATTTCAATGGAAGAATTCTAACTTTGTAAATTGGGGAATTTAGAATCCCTATGGCGGAAAGGACTCCATAGGTGAAAGCTATCATACCTCAATGCCAAAAGCTTGAAATCATTGGAGGATCAGGGGACTTGACCTTCAAACCCTAGCTTTCTTCTTCTTTTTCCTTGCTTCTAGAGAGAGAATTATTTTGGGAGAGAAGATTTGGAGAGAGTTTGGGAATGATTAAGAATGGGTAGAATTTTGCTTATAAGGTTTATATAAGTCCTAGGTTAAGGGCCAAATCGACTTAGATTAGGAATTAAACACATAGGGAAAAGACCAAAAAGCCCTTTAAAAATAAATGCCGTACCCCCATCTACGATTGGACCTACCGTCTGTAAGTCAACCTATGAACCATCTTGTCAACCATAGATAGATTCAGAGAATATTCACTTTTGGACCTCCAACGATGATTTCCATATACGGTCTGTGGGTCCACCTACGAACTATACATTCCAGCCGTCATTCTCAACTTAAGGCTTTCAAATTTGAGTAAGTCCTGGGGTGACCTACGAGACACACCTACGGTCCATAAAAGCAACGACGGACCTTCCTGCTGAGTCGTAAAAAGAGTTCTGAGGCTTGACATTTTTAAAGACATTCAGTAGGGCAACTACGGTTCCCACCTATGGCCCGTCAACCAATCTACGGTCCGTAGGTGGCCTCTGTCGTTACTGGCATTAGATTCTAAAAACCTGTAATGTCTTCTTTTCAAATCCGAGGTGTTACAATATCTCCCCCTTGGGAAAATTCATCCTCGAATGACAGTCAAGACATCATAAGGAGTATAGGAACTAAATCTAACAGCCCAACATGAATGTAATCACATAAATGCACATATCCGAGGAGGAAACATCAACTCCAAGGTAAAGCATGTTCAAAACAACATCTCATAAGGTCTGTAGGCAACATATACTCAAATGAACATAAATACGAAGAAGTCAATCAAGTTAACTCACTTTCTCAAAATTTAAGTTTTTTCATGAACATGCATAAATGAGGAATCAAGGGAATATCTAAGACAAGTAAGACCAAAGAGTGAACCATGGGGAACTAAATACCTCAAGCTAGAGTAGGGAGAGAGGGAAAGAGATGAGGATAACAGGACATCATATCAACCTCCTAAGTAAAACCCTCAACTAACTGATTCCTCCAAAGGACCTTAATGGACACAACTTCTTTATTTCTCAACTTCCGAACTTGCGGTCCAAAATCTTGATCGGAATTTCTTCATAAGAAAGGTTGTCCTTTATACGAAGACTCTCTAATGGTACTATAGATGTCAGATCACCGACACATTTCTTCAACAAGGAGACATGGAAAATCGGGTGCACCGATGCCAAGTCATTAGGCAAGTCAAGTTCATAAGCAACCTTGCCAATTCGCCTCAAAATTTGATATGGGCCCACATAACGGGGACTAAGCTTCCCTTTCTTCCCAAACCTCACTACACCGTTCATGGGTGAAATTTTCAAGTAGACCCAATCGTTGACATCAAATTCTAGATCTCTCCTTCTAACGTCGGCATAGGACTTTTGTCGACTTTGAGCCGTTTTCAACCTTTCTCTAATAAGCTGAACTTTCTCCATAGCCATATGTACCAATTTAAGACCTATCAAAGCGACTTCACCAACTTCAAACCAACCTATAGGAGATCTACACCTCCTACCATAAAGAGCTTCAAATGGAGCCATATCAATACTGGAATGATAGCTATTATTGTAAGAAAACTCAATCAAAGGCAAATAATCATCCCAATTACCCTTAAATTCAATCACACAATCTCTCACATATCTTCCAAGGTTTGGATAGTACGTTCCGCTTTCCCATCGGTTTGAGGATGAAAGGCCGTACTAAGCTTAACACGGGTACCAAGGCCTTTTTGGAAAGATTTCCAAAATTGAGAAATAAATTGTGTACCATGATCAGATATAATGGACAGGGGCACTCCATGCAACCTAACCATTTCCCTTAGGTACAACTTAGCATAGTCTTCCGTCGAATAAGAAACCTTGATGGGAATAAAATGAGCCGATTTCGTCATACGATCCACAATAACCCAAATCGAGTCATGTTTTCACCGGGTGCATGGTAAACCAACAATGAAGTCCATATTCAAATCTTCCCACTTCTAAGTAGGAATATTATTGTCTTGGGACAAACCTCCCGGCTTTTGGTGCTCAACTTTCACTTGTTGACAATTTGGACACTTCACCATAAATTTTGCAATGTCCTTCTTCATCCCATTGCACCAATAGACCTCCCGCAAATCACAGTACATCTTGGTGGCTCCCGGGTGGATGGAATATTGAGAACTATGGGCTTCCGATAAGATCTACTCCCTTAAGTAATCAACATCCGAAACACACAAATGACCTTGATATCGGAGTACACCATCTCCCCCTTGGGAGAAAGCCTCAATGGACTTTTTACGCACCGCTTCCTTCAACTCTATCAAAATTGGATCAAGACATTGCTTTGCTTTCACATCTGACACAAAGGACGATTCTGAACCATTATGAACAATCACGCCACCTTCATTAGAATCAATCAGCCGAACACTCAATCGGGCCAATCTATGAACATGTCAAACAAATTCCTTCTTACTATCCTCAACATGAGTAACACTACCCATGGATAACCGACTAAGAGCATCCGCCACCACATTCGCCTTACCGGGGTGATGGAGGACACTCATATCTTAGTCCTTCAGCAATTTAAGCCACCTCCTTTGGCGAAGATTTAGATCTTTCTGCTTAAACACATATTGCAAACTCTTGTGGTCGGTAAAAGCATCCACGTGAACACCATACAAGTAATGTCTCCAAATCTTTAGAGCAAACACAACCACCGTTAGTTCTAAGTCATGGGTAGGATGGTTCTTCTCATGAATCTTAAGTTGCCTTGAAGAATAAGCAATGACTTTCCCATTTTGCATAAGGACACATCCAAACCCAATTCTTGAGGCATCACAATAAACCACAAACACATCGAACCCTTCTGGTAGAGTTAACACAGGAGCGGAGGTGAGTCTATCTTTCAACTCTTGGAAGCTCTTCTCACACGCCTCAGACCATACAAACTTAACTTTCTTTTGGGTCAATGCCGTCAATGGAGAGGCAATTGAAGAGAACCCATCGACAAACCTTCTATAGTAACCAGTCAAACCCAGGAAACTTCAAATATCTGAAGGGGATAGAGGTCTAGGCCAACTCTTAACCACATCCATCTTTTTAGGATCTACCTCAATACCCTTCACGGAAGCAATGTGACCAAGAAATGCCACGGACCTTAACCAAAACTCGCATTTACTAAACTTCGCAAAGAGTTGTTGGTCCTTGAGGACTTGCAACACAATCCTCAAATGATCGGCATGCTCACCTTCATTCCTTGAGTAAATCAAAATGTCATCGATGAACACAATCACAAACATATCTAGGTATTTTCTAAACACCCTATTCATCAAATTCATAAATGCAGCCAAAGCATTAGTCAAACGATATGACATCACCAAGAATTCATAATGGCTATATCTAGTCAGAAAATCTATTTTTGGAATGTTATCTTCCTTAACTCTTAATTAGTGATAGCCCGACCGAAGGTCGATCTTAAAGAAGTAACTTGCTCATTGGAGTTGATCAAACAAATCATTTATCCTTGGAAGAGGATACTTATTCTTAATGGTAACCTTATTCAATTGCCGATAATCAATGCACATGCAAAGCGAACGATCCTTCTTTCGAACAAACAACACTGGGCACCCCATTGCGAGATACTTGGTCGGATGAAGCCTTTATCCAATAAGTCTTTCAGTTGTTCCTTTAATTCCTTAAGTTCTGCCGGAGCCATTCGATAAGGAGGAATAGAGATGGGTTGCATATCTGGGAGAAGGTCAATATCAAAGTCTATTTCCCTTTCGGGAGGAACACTAGGCAGATCATTGGGAAACACTTCCAGAAACTCATTTACAATGGGGACCGACTCAAGGATAGGGGTTCCAAAATCCATATCCCTAACCCAAACAAGATGGTATATGCAACCCTTAGAAATCATCTTCCTAGCTTTAAGACAAGAAACAAATCAGCTTTTAAGCATAGAGTTTCCCCCTTTCTACTCTAGGATATAATCATTTGGAAACTGGAACTTGACCACTCGGGTCCTACAATCAATGGAAGCATAACATGACTACAACCAAACCATCCCAAGAATAACATCGAAATCTAGCATATCAAACTCTACAAGATCAACATGAGTGACTTTATAGGATAGGGAGATGGGACAATTTCTATAGACCCTCTTAGCCACGATAGATTCACCGATAGGAGTAGAGACAGAAAAGGGATCTAATAACACATCCGGAAGAACATCAAACCTCATATCCACATATGGTTTCACAAAAAGACAAGGTAGAACCGGGGTCAAGCAAGGCATAAACATCAAGTTGGAAGACTTTTAACATACCGGTAACAGCGTTGGGAGAACCCTTTTGATCATGACGAGTCTAAAGTGCATAGAATCTATTTTGCTTGGGATATTTGAACTCGAACCACTAGGTGGAGCTTGTCTACCTTCTCTTCCCTTGCTGCAAGTCATGGACAATCCCTTATCTTATGACCACTCTTACCACAACCGAAGCAACCATCCGTACCGGCTAAGCATCTACCCTCATTCTTCTTTCCATATTTTGCACAAGTAGCCGATAAGAATCCCCCACCATTTCCTCCTTGATGCTTAGGGTTAGACACCCTATCTTTGTTGAACCTAGGGGGAGCATTGGAGGAACCTTGACTGAAAAATCTTTGTCGAAACTTAGGACGACCATACCCATCGGACTTGAGCGTGAAAAGTCACCATCACCGGTCTTAGCCCTCTTTGCCTCCCTAGATTTTTCCTTAAGTTTCTCCTCTTCTATTTGTTAAGTATGCACCATTAGAGGAGAAGTGTCCATATCATTGATAATCATGGAGGTATGACATTCTTTGACTATAATTTTGGACACTCCCGACACAAACTTACTCATCCTTGCCCTTGGATCGACAACCATAGTAGGAGCATACCTAGACAATTGTGTGAATTTCAAGGCATACTCTTTCACATTCAGGCTTCCTTGACGAAGATGAATGAACTCAAGCACCCTTGCCTCCCTCATCTCAAGGGGAAAGAACCTATCAAGGAAAGCAACCTTAAACTTCTCCCAATCAAGAGGACCCACATCAACCGCCCTCTCACTCTTCCATTGCTCAAACCACACTTGAGCTACTCCTTTGAGTTGATAAGCGGCCAACTCTACCTTTTCCACTGGGATTACACCCATGATCATTAGCACCTTATACACCTCATCAATGAACTCTTAAGGATCTTCCTAAACCTTAGACCCATGAAACTCCGGAGGGTTCATCCTAGTGAAGTCCCTCACTCTAGATGCCACCTTACCCACGTTTTGGTTCACGCGGACCATAGCCTCCCTATTGGCTTGAGCCATCATGGCTTGGACCAATACTTGAAAAGTAGCCCTAAACTCCACATTAGTCACTTGCTCAGCCAAAGGATCGACCAGAACTTGAGGAGCTTCTTGTTCCATATTCTCTCTCGCATTCCTCCTAGCATATGCCCTTCAAGTGGCCATATCCTGAAAAGCATCGGATAGGGATTAGGAGAGAGACATATAGAGTTAAGCTCTATCACACGACTTTAGAGTGATGAAAGAAGTGGAGTATTCTAAACATCTTAAAGCCTCTCATTCATAAGTGTGGCACACTTCACACTCATGAACAAGACTCTACTCGACATGGCTTATGAGACATCCTAGGACCTCTCTAAAACCTGGCAAAGATACCAAGTTTGTCACGACCTAAAGTACCTCCTAGACGTGACATGACGTACAAGACCCCGAAAGGCCCTATACAAGCCACTTAGCATACATCATACAAGGTAAGTAAGAAGTTCAAAGACAATTTCATATCAAAAGAGCGGAAGTCTAAACATAATCTCAAAGCCATCTAATACATGAATAGAAGGAAAGTGGGACGCAACCCATACAAGTCTTAAAAGTAAAATGACATAAAAAGGTGAATGTGGCTATGTCCTCGAACATATGAGGACTCACCAAATCTTCAACTCTCGAATGCAACGACTAGCCATGGGTGGATGGAGATAATCTGGATCCTACACTTATAAGAAAATGTAGGCGAGAGTATGCGTTAGTACAAGAATGTACCAAGTATGATAACTATGCATACATGTTACAAAATCATGCTAAAAAGGACCATACATAAGATATAATGACCAATTTAAATATATGATTTCATGATAGAAACATGAGGTAAAAGCCATGAAGATGCAATGAAATCATCTTATAACAACATATGCTTAAAAATCTTTTAGAAAGAAATCTTAGTTCATTGTTGTGGGAAGTGAGCCTTAACCGACATAGACCATGTGAGCTATAACATGGAATCCGGTGTCTACCCCACACCAAAAAGAGGTGTCCTTACTTGCCAAGGTAAGAACCATAGTTTCTAGCTTAGGTGGATCCACTAGCTAATGTCTATATAAGATAAACCTATGGTGGCACATAGTTATGGGATAAGGAGATTGTTACTAGAAAGCCGACCTCTACTAGCGGGAGAGCTTCCATCTCAATATCCGCTCGGTGCTAAGCATAATTCCCATGGATTAATCATCATTCATAACTTATCTTATCATTATTAGGGAACATGGGTAATCACCTCTTTTCCCTTCATTAGGATAGCTCCTTAATCTTTGATTCAAAGTTTAGTTGAGAAAACCTTTCAACCCTTATGAATCCTTTATGTAAGCATAGTCCTTTCACAAAACATGTTTTGAGTAATATGTGAGAAATCCTTTCACAACCCAATAACAATCAACATTTATGTTTCACTCTCAAAGCAAATCTTAACTCATCATAATTTCATAATTGAACATGCATATTTTCATAAAATTCATCTTTTGATCATTCATAAACTTCAACATAGGATCATAGCTTGAAAGCCATAAATCATGCATGGGCTCATGTAATTTCATCTTAAAATGATTGAATTAATCTCAATTCATGCATAAACAGCCTCAATTTCATAGATTAAATCATAATTTGAGAGAATCCATGAGATAGAAGAAAATCCTAATTTCAATAGAAGAACTCTAACTTTGTAAATTGGGAAATTTAGGAACCCTATGGAGGAAAGGACTCCATAGGTGAAAGCTATCATACCTCAATGCCAAAAGCTTAAAATAGATGGAGGATCAGGGGACTTGACCTTCAAACCCTAGGTTTCTTCTTCTTCTTCCTTGTTTCTAGAGAGAGAATTATTTTGGGAGAGACGATTTGGTGAGAGTTTGGGAATGATTAAGAATTGATAGAATTAGGCTTATAAGATTTATATAGGGCCTAGGTTAAAGGCCAAACCGACTTAGATTAGGAATTGAACACCTACGGAAAAGACCAAAAAACCCTTTAAAAATAACTGCCAGACCCTATCTATGGTTGGACCTACGGTCCGTATGTCAACTTATGGACTGTCCTGTCAACCGTAGATAGATTAAGAGAATATTCACTTTTGGACCTCCAACAATGGTTGCCATGTACGGTTCGTGGGTCCACCTATGAACCATACATTCCAGTCGTCGTTCTCAACTTAAGGCTTTAAAATTTGACTAAGTCCTGGGGTGACCTATGTGACACACCTACGGTCCGTAGAAGCAATGAGGACCGTCTTTCTGAGTCGTAAAAAGAGTTCTGAGGCTTGACATTTTTATAGACATTCAGTAGGCCAACTACGGTTCCCACCTACGGCCCGTCAGCCAATCTATGGTCCGTAGGTGGCCTCCGTCGTTACTAGCATCATATTCTGAAAACCTGTAGAGTCTTCTTTCCGAATTCGAGGTGGTACACTTCCTCGACGCTGGAGCCTTGCTGGACAACTAGATACCAGTAAAAAATGGAGGAAAAATCGTGAAAGGGGAGAGGGGAAGGGATCTTGTTCGCGATGTGGGTCTGTTTTGTGGCGGGTTGTGGTTGTTTTCCGATGGGTTTTCGTAGTGAAGGGGTCTAGTAGAGCTGACTGTTGGAGCTGCTGTTTGGGGGTTTTTGTTTGGCTACTGTTGGTTGCTGGTTTCAGTCGGAGTTTACCGGAAAAATGAGCTCATAGCTCATTGAAATAGATGGAGAAAGGGGAGAGCAGCGTGTGGGTTGGTTTGGAGAAACAGGGGCTGGTGGTTCACTGGAAAAGGAGAAAATGGGATGTTTGGATGGTGATTTCGGTGGTGTGGTGATGGGTTACGATGGTCAGTGAGAAGGAGAGGAAAATGGGGTCTGTTTGTGGTGGCGTTTCTTCGGAAAATGAGAACGGAGACGGTGGTGGTCTAATGGCGGTTTGGAGGTTGTTGTTGGTGTATTTGTGGCTGTTGTTTTGCTGGTGCTTTGGTTGTTGGAAAAACAGAGAAATAAAAATGGGGTCTTTGGTGGTGGACTCGCCGGATTCTGGCGGAACTCCGGTGAGCTTGTCACCAAAAAATTATGAACACTAAAAGAAATTTCTAAAGACTAAAAAAATCTAAAAATTACCCCTAAAATCTTATCCACCACCACTAACTTAATGATCAAGCTATTGCTTAAATAGAAAATAAAAAAATACCTATAGTACAATACCATTATCTTAAAACAATAGGCCAAAACCACTAACCAATAAAATATCTATGTATGAAATCCTATCCATATTTGAATGGATTTCTAGACTGTGCAAAATATCAAAATGAATATTAACAAATGTAACGAATAAAATGAATAATAAAAAATCTAATAAATGTAACCAATGACATATAAAAAATGTAATTTAACAAAAATATTGATTTAATCAAAATGAATAAATATTTGAACATATTCAACCGGTTGTGACAAAAAATAATGTAATCAAAATTAACCGATAAAAATCCTAATATGTTGAGCAATAAGGATAATTATCAACAAATTATATTAAAATTGCAAAACATGTATTTTTAACTATTTAACGACTAAAATATTTAAAAATATTAAATTTGAAAAATATCAGACCAAAATTTAGTGTCAACAACTTGCCCCTTTGTTTGATTAGGATCGATGAAAGAGATCCTGGTCAAACAAAGTTAACGAACCCAAATTTGATTTGATAAACTTTGAACAAAACAATATGAGATGTTAGTAGAGATTTTGAACAATACCCTACATTCGTCAACGGGGCTGAAAATAATAATCAAAAGGCAAGGATTGATTGTGTAAACTGAAAACATTCACATACATTCAATGTTACTTCAAAAATTGCACAATGAAGGTAGTGTACCTCTTTGAAAGGAGGACAATGTGAATAACATGTCACTTTGAACGAGGTGATGGCTTAACTTGTCTCTTGAAAGGTAGACGACCCAACTTGAATATAGCATGTCACTTCGAACGAGGTGACAACCCAACATATTTGTTGAAAGGCAGACGACCCAATTTGAATATAACATGTCACTTGAAGGGAGGTGACAACCCAACTTGAATATAACATGTCACTTTGAACGAGGTGACGACCCAATGTGTCTGTTGAAAAGGAGACGACCCAACTTGAACTTAACATGTCACTTTGAACGAGGTGACAGCCCAACATGTCTCTTTAAAGGCGGATGACCCAACTTGAATTTAATATGTTACTTTGAACGAGGTGACAACCTAATCTTCAACTTAATATGCCATTTGAATGGATGTGGCAACCCAAACGTGTCTCTTTGAAAGGCGAACGACCCAATTTGAACTTAGCATATCATTTGGAGGGAGATGACAGCCCAATCTTCAACTTAATATGTCACTTGAAGGGATGTGACAACCCAAACATGTCTCTTTGAAAGACGGACGACCCAAATTTGAACTTAACATGTCATTTAGAGGGAGATGACAACCCAATCTTTAACTTATTATGTCATTTGAAGGATGTGACAACCCAACATGTCTATTGAAAGGCAGACAACCAATTTGAACTTAAAATGTCATTTGAAGGGAGATGACAACCCAATCTTGAACTAAATATGTCACTTGAAGGGATGTGACAACCCGACGTGTCTCTTTGAAGGGCAGACGACCCAATTTGAGTATAACATGTCACTTGAAGTGATGTGACAACCCAATATGAATATAACATGTCACTTTGAACGAAGTGACAACCCAACATATCTCTTTGAAAGGTGGACGACCCAACTTGAGCTTAGCGTATCACTTTGAATGAGGTGACAACTCAACTTGAATATAACATGTCTCTTTGAAAGGTGGACGACCCAACTTTGCATATAACATGAATAATGTATCACAAAATCTGCAACAACAATGTTAGTAACAAATGTAAAATATAAGCAACATAAACTATGCAAATATGGCCTTATATGAACAATGAACAAGGTGATAAACTAATGCAACATTTTGAACATAATAATATCCTGAATTTTCTTTAAAAAGTTAATTTAAATGGAAAAACAAATAAAAAAGTGTCATTTTGAATGGCATGACAAACCAATTTTAAAAAATATCATTTTATTTGAGAAAACAAATTAATTTTTAAAAAGATGTCATTTTGAAGGGTATGACGACCTAAAAAATATAATTTTATTTTGAAGGGTATGACGACCAAAATTTAAAATGAAGTCATTTTGAAGGGTATGCGACCCAAAAATACAATTTCAACAATGAAACGGTCCACAAAATTGTTTTGGACAAGAATTGAAAAGTGGGTGTCAATCCATTTTTATTTTTTGAACAATTGAAACATATTTTAACTTGATTAGTGCCAACAATTAGAATTGTACAAAAATTTCTCACAATTCTTTCTCTTTCAACAGAGATTGACTTCGAGTTAATCCCTATGGATTCAAGTGGTACCTCAAATGTACTCAAGTAACAACAAGATTTGTTATCTTGCAACAAACAAAGGCTTTGCACTAGACCTAACATGATATTTCAAGTGCCCTCACCACAAAGAAAGTTCCAATTTGCACACATTTAAAGTGTTTTGATTTGAGGACACTTAGGAAAAATCACTCACACTCAGAAAATATTTAACGTATGCAGTTGTGATACCATAGGCTTGGCCTTCATGTAAATCTCCATTAATGTAAACACATTTGAAATAAAATCATGTAGGACTTGTTATTGGATTGTAATGTAGGCTTAGGGACTGGTAGAATATTCATTTGAAAAAAAAATTCCTTCTTGAGTATTGCACTGAATCTGTGCTTTTAATGTTTGTTACGCTTTTAGCGCTCGATCCTCTTTGTTGTCCCTTTATTTTGCACTTTTTGACTTCTTTTGAAGTTTTACTTGTCTGAGCTTTTTCTCCTTCTCTTCATCATTTGAAGTTTCTTTGGTTTGTTTGGAGTAATCTTCTTCTTTTGTTGAAATTTTTCTTGCTTGAACTTGTGGGGAATTTCAACTCTTTCTTCTTTCTTTTGAAGTCATTTTTCCATTCTTGAGTTTTAGGGACTTTGCAACTTTTGTCTTTGACAAATTTGAACTTTGAATCTTCTTTTGTAACTTGCACGTCTTCGGTGCGCTTAAGAAAGTCAGGCCAAAAGACGGATAGTGCATATAAGCACTCAGAAAGGGTATAGGCTAAAATGTGGCTGTCCAAAGAAAAGGCTTAAGGCTCAAAGTGGGAAGACACTAAGGATTAATGTCATTTGGTAGGCTTTAAAATGTACAAACGGGTCAAAGAAGGCCTACAATCATTTTTCAAATCAAACATTACTCATAATTTCGCCTCAACAACATTCAGACCAAGTTCTAGATCAACAAAGCAACACAATTGAATTTAATCAAAAGCTCACCATACAATGCACATGAAAAATGAATCTGATTTTGTTCTTATCTTGAATGTATGCAAGAGAATATTTACAAGTGTAACAAAAGTATGAATGAGATGTATCAAAAGAATCTATAGTTTAATAAGAAGTCAATCTTCTCCATTTATCAATTATTCTTTACATGCACACTCTAAATGTGTTGGTACCAACCAAGTCAAAAAATGATTTAAAAAATATAAATATTTTAATAGAATAAAAAATAAAAAATCTTTTGAATAAAGAATATCGAACCCTAGAAGGGCTGCCTACATATCTAATTGAGAATCAGGTTTGCGTAGTTCGTTCAAATATGGCATAAAACACATGTTTTAAACAACAAATGAATTTTTTGAAAAAATAATAATAGAAATGAAAAACCAATGAGTCACATTGAAGGGCGGACAACTCAATTTAACAAATATTTTTTTTGAAAGAAAAAATAATTGAAATGAGAAATGAATGAGTCACATTGAAGGGCGGACGACCCAAACTATAAAAATGTCAAACAAATCTTTTTTTTATGGAATGGAATGTAAGAAAAAAAATCAAAGATATGTATATATACTGAATATAACGTCATGTACAAAATCAATACAAAGGTATAAACCAACTTGGAGCGATGCCTCATAAATCTGGAGTGTGAGTACAACTTTGGTGAAATTTTTGAGAGCTTTCCTTAAAATTTTTGCCCCTGTTTCAACTTTAGCAACTTCTGGTATTCAATCTTGTAGCAACTATCTCCTTTGTGAACTTTTTGGAGACCTCCTCAAAAAAAAATTTCCCCAGTTTTCGTTTTGAAATAATGGAAAAATTATGGGGAATATGACCGAGCCGTTATGGCGCTTATGTATCCCGTTGAAGCAGGAATTAGGTCAAATATAGTTCCAACAGATTATAACTTGAATGAAGCATGAACTCAAACTATGAATGCTCTAGTGAGAGGTGACTAAGATTAGACTTTATTTGAAAGTGGACTGGTAACCCAAGTTGGACAAACTACGGGGTGGAGACAATAAATGGCGTTGGAAGACCACAAATCAACTATCCATTACTACTCCAAAAAATAGGGTGTTTTTCTGAAGAAAGACCGCGGATAACCACGTAACCGTCCTTGTCGTAACGCATTCTACTTGCCATTTGGCGGAAATTATTCCATGATAAAATAACAATGTGTATATAATCAAACAAATAATGAGTACAATATGCAAATAATCAACAAAATATACAATATATAATGAATAACACAATAAAAGAATAGTCTCCTCAATTTGAAAAAATGAACCCATAATGGTTAGAACCTCTATGTCCCCAACGGAGTCGCCATTCTGTTGACATCCTTTAATAAGGGCGCAATGTCGCGGTGACTCAAAAAAAATGATCAATTTTAAAAGAAAAGAATTTAAAGAATAAAATAATTTTTAAAGAGAATTTAAAGGGAGTCGCCACCTAATTTTAGGAAAACTAGGAAATCAATTAATTAATTAATAAAGAATGTCTACGAAACCAATAGATTCTAGGTAAGGGTTCAAGTTATTCCGAAGGGAAGGTATTAGACATCCTTCGAAATCCACAACTGTGGATCCCGACTGAATTCATTTTTTCAAATTGAGGAGGAGATAAAACAATATACAAGTATAATAAATATGCGATATACATAAATAATAAAATAAAACAATAATATAAGAAATGGCCTAAGGTTTGCCTAACGTCAATATATATAAAATAATAAATAAAAATATAATTCGAACTTTATTTGAATAGCTTCAATGGGAAGCAACTCCAAGTACCTGTAAAGACACTTAGTAAAAGTATTAGTAACAAATAAATATGAATAAAACTAAATAAATCATATAATAATTTTAAAATAACAATCCATTTTATGAACATGGGAGACCTTAGAAATCGATGGTAATTTCTTCATCGACCAATTCTAACATATAATAATATATATAAACTTAAACTAAATTTCCATTTTTTAAAATGGGAAGGCCTTTAAAACCGATGGAGAGATTTTTTCATTGGCCAATTTTTAACATACAATTCATGTAACTTACAAACAATATATATAAAGTAATATGCACTAGCTAAAAACAAAACAGTAACCAAAGTGTAATAATATAACTTAATAGAAAATTCTAAAATAATAATAATAAAGATTAAAGCAACATTGATGACCAACAAAACCAAAGCAGTAGCAAAAAATATTTAAATCAACAAATTTATCTATCAACTAAACTATAAGAAATAAATAATAATAATTTAAAACTAATAAGATTAATAACTAAACAACAATGAAATAATTAAAAAGCAAAGGGATCGCTAGTGATGCTCAGGTGAGGAAAAGCAAAATAAAAGGCAATTATACATTTCAACTTTTGACAAAGAACAGTTACTAAGAACAAG
This sequence comes from Solanum appendiculatum, assembly GCA_018342035.1. Lineage (NCBI taxonomy): Eukaryota > Viridiplantae > Streptophyta > Magnoliopsida > Solanales > Solanaceae > Solanum > Solanum appendiculatum. Next base: position 841,953 of record JAGDQO010000900.1, read on the forward strand.
CATTAGTGTTGCCGGAGTTAAACCTTTTCCGGCCAGATCTGGTGGAGATGAGGGTGTGTTGTTCCTCGGAGCTGGAGCCACACCGGAAGACTAGATACCTGCAAAAAATGGAGGAAAAATCGTGAAAGGGGAGAGGGGAAGGGATCTGGTTCGCGATGTGGGTCTGTTTGGTGGCTGGTTGTGGTTGTTTTCCGATGGGTTTTTCGTGGTAGAGGGGTCTAGGAGAGCTCACTGTTGGAGCTGCTGTTTGGGGGTTTTTGTTTGGCTAATGTTGGTTGCTGGTTTAAGTCAGAGTTTACCGGAAAAATTAGCTCATAGCTCACTGAAATTGATGGAGAAAGGGGAGAGCAGCGTGTGGGTTGGTTTGGATAAACAAGGGTCTGGTGGTTCACTGGAAAAGGAGAAAATGGGCTGTTTGGATGGTAATTTCGGTGATGTGGTGGTGGGTTACGATGGTCAGTGAGAAGGAGAGGAAAATGGGGTCTGTTTGTGGTGGCGTTTCACCGGAAAATGAGAACGGAGACGGTGGTGGTCTAATGGCGGTTTGGAGGGTGTTGTTGGTGTTGATTTGTGGCTGTTGCTTTGCTGGTGGGTTGGTTGTTGGAGAAACAGAGAAATAAAAATGGGGTCTTTGGTGGTGGACTCGCCGGATTCTGGCGGAACTCCGGTGAGCTTGTCACCGAAAATTATAAACACTAAAAGAAATTTCTAAAGACTAAAAAAAATTTGAAAATTACCCCTAAAATCTTATCCACCACCACTAACTTAATGACCAAGGTATTGCTTAAATAGAAAATCGAAAACCCACCTATAGTACAATACCATTATTTTAAAACCGTGGGCCAAAACCACTACCCAATAAAATATCTGTGTATGAAATTTTATCCATATTTAAATGAATTTCTAGGCTGTGCAAAATATCAAAATGAATATTAACAAATGTAACGAATGAAATGAATGATAAAAAATATAACAAATGTAACCAATGACATATAAAAATGTAATTTAACAAAAACATTGATTTAATCAAAATGAACAAATATTTGAACATATTCAACCGGTTGTGACAAAAAATAATGTAATCAAAATTAACCGATAAAAATCCTAATATTTTGAGCAATAAGGATAATTATAAACAAATTGTATTAAAATTGCAAAACATGTATTTTTAACTATTTAACAACTAAAATATTTTAAAATATTAACTTTGAAAAATATCAGACCAAAATTTGGTGTCAACAGATGCTGCTCAAAACCAAATTTCCTTAGGTTTCCTTTTCCTACTTAGTTTAGGTTTTGTTTTCTATAAATAGAAGTTGTAATTTACGTTTTTCATAAGTTTTTTGGTGATAGACAAGTTGTGATACATTATTTTAGCTTTGAGAATTATTTAATCAAACAGTTTTGGTATTTAATTCTTGAAGTTGGTTTATGCAATTGGCTTTTGTTCTACAATTCGAGATTTTGGATTTCATCTATTCTAAGTGTAAGTTGATTTATTATTCAAACCCTAATATGAATTGTGAATTTCCAAGCATGAGTAGCTAAATCCACAACTAAGGTTGTGGGAACCATGAGTAATTAACAAAGTGAAGCTATTAATGAAGTAATTCTTGATAAAGTGTTACTGCATGTATTTGTTAATCTCTTCATTTTGAATGCTTTTTAACGGTGCACAACGTTATAACTCGCCTCATTTCTACTTGCTGGACCAAGGAAGTAATGAATGAGAAAGAGATCAAACAACAGAGATTTGGCGAGATATTCCGCTATCTAATAGCCTGAACCACATATGTAGAGGGCTAATCTGGGTCAAAGGTAAGGGTTAGTAAAACATACACCCGTAGACGGACCACGTTGCGTGGTGAAATTCCCTATTTGGAGGACCAATCACTTAGGCGATACCTAACTTACCGATCATGCATGCTAAATATCAGAAAAGAGTTACTATTATTAGGTTTACTTAGTTAAGAACTTGTGGGAAACACATGTGCCCTAGTTTCATTCTCATATTGATATTATAAACTACGAATTCTATTACTTGTTTACTTGTTACTACACAATCAATCAATCATAATTTTAGTTTTCAAAATCCCCCTTTTTCAGAGATAATTTGGCTAAACGTTTAAATAACCATAAATTGGCCTACGTCTAAACCATATTCCTCGTGGGATCAACCCTAACCTTTGTTAGGTTCTTTATTTGACAACGATCGGTTATACTTCTTTAGGAGGTGTAATTTGGGCGTATCAGAAAGGTACCTTTTCCATAAGTTTCCACCATAATTAAAGAAAAAACTCATAGGTTTTAACTCATCTAAAGGAACTTTTTTTGAGTTAACTTGTCGTTAATGGAACCTAATAAAAATAAATTTTGTTTGTCCAAAACTACTAAGTTATTTCATGTCTAATGACTTAACCTGATTGTGCGCTAATGCCACTTGTTAGAATTTGTCGCGATCCAAAATGGACATGATGACACTCGTCTATACCCACCAAGATAAGTCAGCCTCAACCCAACAATACGAAAGAAATATGAAAAGTAAAACAAGAATAACATGAAAGTGGAAAACTTATCCATTCTAAACTAATCCCAAAACCTGGTTGTCTCGTGTACAAAACACTAATATAAATACAGAATTGAAAGATAAGTACAAGTCTTAAAGTCTTTGTCTCTAGAATAAAACAAAGCATAAAATAAAAGGAACAAGAGGGCCCGTCAGAATGACTATCAACTACCTCTCAAAAATCCTTTGACAAGCCTCAGAGATAGAAGAAGAGTAAGATCACAAGGATCCGAACTCGGAACCTATACAAGTGTAGAAGCAAGGAGTGAGTACCAAACAAAAAGATACTCGGCAAGCAATCTACTAAATAGAGCAAAACTAGATAGAATACAAGTACTCCTTTCATCCCAACTGAACCTCTTCGGACTACAACCTGCATGAAAACCATCCCAACCAAACAATTTTATAATACACTGAAACGATCCAAATGCCCGAAAATGTGCTTCGGAAACACCTATAATTGTAATTTTCATATATCTCAAAATCCGTGCATGATTTCGGAAATTCGACTTCATATTCTTATTTGTGGGGTCAAATTGAGTGGGAAATGGGTCTAACCCGAATTTTAGAGCAACCGTATCAAAATTCAAAAATCGCAAAAATTACGATTTTGAGGGTCAACTTTAAAGGGGCATATCTCTTAGCACACAAGGAACTGGAAGGGATGCAACCTATCAAATTAAAGCTCTTTGAGTTAGCTTTCCAACGCACTTGGTTTCACCTTATTCCGCGTTAGGATGAGGGAGTTATGACCATTTTCGTAAAACCTGTCTGTGCAGAATTTCCAATTCCAGTGAGCTATTTTCTAGGCGGGTTGGAGGTGTTTTTTTATAAAAAGGGGATATGTCCCATACTTATTCATTTTCTTAACTCCAAAAACACTCTCTAAGCCCTCTCCAAAAATTCCACCAAGATCTTCAACCAAATTCAAACATCTCAAGCTCTAATTCCGGATTCAAGACTCAATCTCAAGCTTCGATTCTCCATTCCAATCTTCATCAAGGATTCTCCAAAGTTGAGGTATGTGGGTTTGATTGTGGAAACCTTCCTTTCCACAAGTCCAACCATTTATCCTCTATTTCTACTTCAAGTTTATGGGTCCTCATGATTATTTATGAACTCTTGAATTATGGAATTACTACTACACACCCTATTATGGTCCTTTTTGCATATTATCATGAAATGAAATTTTTATGTGATGTTTATGGTTTACATGCTTCCATGATCAAATTATGAAGGTTGATATATATATGTATGTTTTTGGTGGGCTGATTTATATGGATTTTGGAATTGGTTGGACTTAGTATTCTTGAAATACATGATTTCATTTACATGAACAATTGCCCACCTTGTGTTTGATAAAATGCCCATTTATAGAATTCTTAGGAAAGGGAAGGTCCAAGGTACGTCCTATGAGTCGGATGGTTATGTAATTACTGAAATGATGATGAAATGGATACATGTATATGATTTTCTCTAAATAAGTGTTGTGAGTCGACCATGCCTAGTACGGGGGGTAGTAGGCCCGTATAACCATATCGAGGGGTTTGTACCTTGGTTGCCTAGTACGGGGGGTAGTAGGCCCGTATAACCATATCGAGGGGTTTGTACCTTGGTCCCTAGCACGGGGGTGGTAGGCCCGTGTAACCATATCGAGGGGTTTGTACCTTGGTCCCTAGCACGGGGGGTGGTAGGCCCGTGTAACCATATTGAGGGGTTTGTACCTCTTTCGCCTCTCCAAGGGGGTGGTAAGCCTTGGAAATACTATATTGATGGTCACTCGCCACACATGTACTACGTCCCATTAAATATGATTTTTATGTAAGCATCATTATACATATTATTTTATTAATATGCTCTCTATTGGGTATGATTACGCATTTTTCCTATGATGTCCATCTAATGTAGCATTGCATTGCATCCCATATACTTAGTACATTCAAATGTACTAACGCATACCCTATGCCTACATGATGTCACCATGTAGGGACCGGAGCACTGCTTGACCATCCTCCTCCGCGTGGCTAGTACGATTTTCTATAGTGGTTATTGGTGAGTCCTCCATTTCGGGGACGTTGCTCATGATCTTTTGTTATGTATAAAACTTTCCCTTTTTAGTTATGTTTTGACTATGAGGGTGAGCCCGGTAGTTTGTCTTGGCCCCCGCTAAGTACTCATGTTTAGAGGTGGTGTTGGACAAGTTGTGTATTATGCTTGAGCTTGACTCATCTATGGTATTTATGTATTTTTTTTTTCTTGCTCCCGTAGTCCCGTTTTCCCCTTGATTATGCTTATCGCTTATGGTCATTTAATTGCTTCCGCGACCAAGAATGTGTAATGATACTCTATGAGGCTTGTTTGGGGTTCCTTCGGGTTCCCCATTCGCCGGTCACACCTAGGCCCTAGGCTTGGGTCGTGACAAACTTGGTATCAGAGCCCTAGGTTGAATGATCCTCGGAGTCCAACACACCGCGTTGATTAGAGTCCGATTCATGTTGTGTTGTGCACCACAACTATGAGTAGGAGGCTATGAGACGTTTTAGGAAATCTTTCCCTTCTCCATGTTCTAAGTCGTGCTGTAGAGTTGAATTAAGTTCTTCCCTAACGGTTGTTCTTTGTTATGCTAGATCATGCCTAATACAAGAGGAAGACGAGCCCGACTCGTTACGTGAGTCATATAAGGTGTCTACTCCTATTGGTGCATATATTGTTGCTAGGAAGGTCTATAGAAATTGTCCTATTTGCATCTTGCATAAAATATTGCTTGTGATCTTGTTGAATTGAACATGGTCGATTTTGATGTTGTTCTTGGGATGGATTGGTTGCATGCATACTATGCTTCTATTGATTGTAGAACCCGTAGGGTCAAGTTCCAATTCCCAAAGTGAACCCATTCTTGAGTGGGAAAGCCAAAATGTGGTAGTCAAGGGTAGATTCATCTCTTGCATTAAAGCCCGTAAGTTGATCTCTAAGGGGTGTCTCTATCACCTCGTGAGGGTTAGGGATGTGGAGTCCAAAACCCTTCTTATAGAGTCGGTTCCGGTCGTAAATGAATTCCTTGATGTCTTTCCTAATGACCTTCCCGATGTTCCTCCCGAAAGGGAAATAGATTTTGGCATAGACCTCCTCCCCGATACTCAACCCATTTCTATTCCCCCTTACCGTATGGCCCCGGCGGAGTTAAAGGAGTTGAAAGAACAATTGAGGGACTTGTTGGAGAAGGGTTTTATTAGGCCTAGCCAATCACCATGGGTGCACCGGTGTTGTTTGTGAAGAAGAAAGATGGGTCCTTTAGGATGTGTATTGATTATCGGCAACTCAATAGGGTCACCGTCAAGAATAAATATCCTCTTCCTAGGATTGATGACTTGTTCGACCAATTGCAAGGGGCTAGCCACTTCTCTAAGATTGATCTTCGGTCTGGGTATCATCAAGTGAAGGTGAGGGAGGGTGACATTCCCAAGACAGCCTTCCGAACTAGGTATGGACATTATGAATTTGTGGTCATGTCCTTTGGGTTGACCAATGCACCGGCTACCTTCATGGACCTAATGAATAGGGTCTTTAAACCCTACCTTGATTCCTTTTTTGTGGTCTTCATTGATGATATTTTAATCTATTCGCATAGCGAGGAAGAACATATGGGTCACTTGAGGGTTGTGTTGCAAAGATTAAGAGAGGAGAAGTTGTATGCCAAGTATGAAAAGTGTGAATTTTGGTTGAGGGAGGTTGCCTTCCTAGGTCATGTGGTGTCGGGGGATGGTATTAAGGTAGACCCTAAGAAGACCGATGTGATTAGAAATTGGCCTAGGCCATTGACCCCGTCGGATATTAGGAGCTTCTTGGGCTTAGCGGGTTACTACCGGAGATTTGTGAATGGGTTTTCTTCTATTGCTTCTCCCATGACTAAGTTGACACAAAAGAAGGCTAAGTTTGAGTGGACCGACGAGTGCGAAAGGAGTTTTCAAACCTTGAAAGATAAACTTGTGTCCGCTCCTATATTGTCACTACCGGATGGGCTTGAGGGATTTGTTGTGTATTGTGATGCTTCTAGAGTTGGCTTGGGTTGTGTCCTAATGCAAAATGGTAAGGTGATAGCCTATGCTTCTAGACAACTCAAAGTGCATGAAAAGAACTATCCTACGCATGATCTTGAATTAGCCGCGGTGGTGTTTGCTTTAAAGATTTGGCGTCATTATTTGTATGGGGTACATGTTAATGTGTTCACCGATCATAAGAGTCTCCAATATGTCTTCACCCAAAAAGATCTCAACTTGAGACAAAGAAGGTGGCTAGAATTTCTTAAAGATTATGATATGAGTGTGCATTATCATCCCGGTAAAGCTAACGTGGTGGCGGATGCTTTGAGTAGGGTGTCTATGGGTAGCCTAGCTCATGTTGATATTGGTAATAGGGAAATGGCTAGGGAGGTACATCGGTTGGCTAGGTTGGGGGTTAGGTTGGAAGAGGTTGGTAATGGTGGGGTGGTCGTTGTTGATGGTGCTAGGTCTTCCTTGGTTGATGAGGTGATAGCAAAACAAGATCTTGATTCTTCCTTGTTTGAATTGAAGGCCTTGGTGAAAGAGGGCAAGGTGGAAGTTTTCTCCCAAGGGGGAGATGGTGCCCTTAGGTACCAAGGTAGGTTGTGTGTGCCTTGTGTTGATGGTTTGAGGGAGAAAATTCTTGAGGAGGCTCATAATTCTTTCTACTCCATCCACCCCGGTTCCACCAAAATGTATAGAGATTTGAGGGATGTGTATTGGTGGAGAGGCATGAAGAAAGACATTGCCAAATTCGTCTCCGGTTGTCATAGTTGTCAACAAGTCAAGGCCGAACATCAAAGGCCGGTTGGTCTAACCCAAGACATAGAGATTCCTACTTGGAAGTGGGAAGAAATTAATATGGATTTTGTAGTTGGTTTACCCAAGACTAGAAAAGGTTTTGATTCTATTTGGGTGGTGGTTGATAGGATGACAAAATCGGCTCATTTTCTAACCGGTAAAGAACAACATAATGGGGCGGAAGATTATGCAAGGTTATATATTCATGACTTGGTAGGTTTGCATGGGATTCCTCTATCCATCATAATCGGAACCGTGGTACTCAAATTTAACTTACACTTTTGGAAAGTCTTTCAAAAGGGGTCTAGGTACAAGAGTTAAGCTACTCATACGGCCTTTCACTCCGCAACGGATGGACAAGCCGAAAGGACTATCCAAACACTTGAGGATACTGCTTAGGGCTTGTGTATTGGAGCTTAAGGGTAGTTGGGATGCTCATCTTCCATTGATTGAGTTTGCCTATAACAATAGCTATCATTCTAGCATCGGTATGGCTCCTTTTGAGGCTCTCTATGGGAGGCGTTGTAGATCACCGGTTGGGTGGTTTGAGGTTGGTGAGGTGGCCTTGTTAGGACCAGACCTAGTTATGGAGGCTCTTTAGAAGGTTAGGATGATTAGAGAAAGGTTGAAGATGGCCCAAAGTCGCCAAAAGTTCTATGCCGATGTGAGGAGAAGGGCTCTTGAATTCCGAGTTGGTGATTGGGTTTATTTGAAGGTGACACCCATGAAGGGTGTGGTTTGTTTTGGTAAGAAGGGTAAGTTGAGCCCAAGATACGTGGGTCCTTATAAGGTGATGAGGAGAATTGGCAAGGTAGCTTATGAGTTGGAATTGCCTAGCGAGATGGATTTGGTTCATCCGGTATTTCATGTGTCTATGTTGAGGAAGTGTGTGGGTGATCCGAATGCCATTGTGTCTCTTGATGTTGTGGGTGTTTTTGAAGATAATTTGACCTATGAAGAGGTTCCGTTCCAGATTTTAGATAGACAAGTGAAGAGGTTGAGAAACAAAGATGTGGCTTCCATTAAAGTCCTTTGGAGAAATCAACAAGTTGAAAGTGCTACTTGGGAGGCCGAAGCGGACATGCAAAGGCGATATCCTTATGTTTTCCACTCCACTCGAGCCTAAGGTATTGATCTAAGCCCTTTATAAAATCTCAGGTCTTAAGTTCAGCCCCCATGTCATTGCATACATTCATGCTTAAGTTGACAAGTTCATTGTGGTTTTACAACTATGTTGAGGGTTTGAAATAAGGTGTAAGTGCATTGTTGCATCCTTATGTGGGCTGAAATTGCCATGTTTGTGTCTCTCATGTACGTTTCTTTAACATTCGGGGACGAATGTTCCCAAGGGGGAGATTATTGAAAACGATCCAAAATGCCCGAAAATGTGCTTCGGAGAACACCCTATATTGTAAGTTCATATCATATCAAATATCCGTGCATGATTTCGGAAAATTCGACTTCATATTCTTATTTGTGGGGTCAAATTGAGTGGGAAATGGGTCTAACCCGAATTTTAGAGCAACCGTATCAAAATTCAAAAATCGCAAAAATTGCGATTTGGAGGGTCAACTTTAAAGGGGCATATCTCTTAGCACACAAGGAACTGGAAGGGCTGCAACCTATCAAATTAAAGCTCTTTGAGTTAGCTTTCCAACGCACTTGGTTTCACCTTATTCCGTGTTAGGATGAGGGAGTTATGACCATTTTCGTAAAACCTGTCTGTGCAGAATTTCCAATTCCAGTGAGCTATTTTCTAGGCGGGTTGGAGGTGTTTTTTTTATAAAAAGGGGATATGTCCATACTTATTCATTTTCTTAACTCCAAAAACACTCTCTAAGCCCTCTCCAAAAATTCCACCAAGATCTTCAACCAAATTCAAACATCTCAAGCTTTAATTCCGGATTCAAGACTCAATCTCAAGCTTCGATTCTCCATTCCAATCTTCATCAAGGATTTTCCAAAGTTGAGGTATGTGGGTTTGATTGTGGAAACCTTCCTTTCCACAAGTCCAACCATTTATCCTCTATTTCTACTTCAAGTTTATGGGTCCTCATGATCAATTATGAATTCTTGAATTA